>OU342740.1:14424588-14780967 GCA_910589775.1 Avena eriantha
TTTGCATGGATAGAGGGGGTGCCCCCGATAGATATAAGGGTTATCCTGGCCGCTAGATCACAGAGGATCAACGGTTGGTGGGCACGATTCGTGTGACAACTGTCTCGACCAATCAGAGCGTAGCAGCAAAGATGAGCACATGTGCGAGAGATGGATACAAAGAGAGGGGAAAACCGAGTAGCAACCAAGGGAGAAACTGAGTAGAACTTAAAAACCAAGGGCAAGAATGAGTAGAACTTAAAAACCAAGGGCAAGCGTGATGAAGGAATTCAAATAGAAAATAGAAAATGATTTAAAAATGGAACCAAACCGCCAGTGTTACGCTCGAGGGCAAAACTGAGTACAACTGAATCGCCAGGGTTAGACACGAGGGAAAACATGACTCACGGTACGCGTGTGCGGTGCACGGGGCAGTAGTAGCGAACACGTGTGGCCGTGCACGGTGCATTAGCGTACGTGGTGCATGGTAGTGCAACGAAATGTTGCTTCCCTTCTCCTTTAATAGAGGCCTCCCCACTCCCACTCATCATGCACTCGCTCACTCAACCATCTCCACTGTCCCACCACCTTCTACAAACGCCCAACAAAACTCCAACCACGCCAGTGATGGAGAAGAACGGCACGGTGGCCATCGGTGCCTCCAAGGCTGCCGGCGAGGGAGCCCCCCGTCCCCGTCCCCACATTCGCCGTAGCCGCCGGCGAGGAGGCCCCCGCCGGTCTCGGACAGATCCCGCTCGGCTGGGACCCTACGAGGAGGTTGTCTACATAAGGCCGGAGAACCCCTATGACACCAGCATCGCCGACCCATGGTCGGAGGTAACCAGGGTTGTCTCCCCTTCCCTTGTTCTTCCCCCGTTCCCATCGTTGGATGTTAGATCGTATGTTATTAGGGCTAGGCTGTTCGTATTTTTACAGTAGCTAATCCTCTTGTGTTAGATCTCGATTTTCGATGAATCCCCATGTTCATAGTTGGGATCAATATTCGATTTAGGGAATAATCGGGAGATCTCATTCGGTTAATTTATGCAAAAAATCAATCCCGATAATCAAAGTATCTCAATCATGTCCTTATTTCACTCTACTATTTTTTCCAACAGGAGGATAGCAGCGACCTCCGCAGCGACGACGAGTCCAAGGACACCAAGACTCGTCATGTGCCGAGGAGGTTAAAGTCCGGTCAGTACAACAACTTCTTTGTCGGCGACGTGTACAGGTGCCCCTTCTGCCCCACCAGGAGGCTCCATGCCACGGACTTCAACTCCCTCGTGAAGCATGCTGAGGACGTGATGACCTACGGCGAGTCCGTGAACGTCCACGGCTTCATGGCCAAGCACCAGGAGCTCGGTCTTCACCTCCGCAACCTCCAGAAGGTGGCTATCGAGGAGGGTCATATGCCCCCGATCAGACCCAAGGCACCCAAGGTCAAGGGGCTGGGCAGCAAGAAGTGGAGGATGCGCCAGAGGGAGGAGACGGATGCCCTCCTGGCAGAGGCCACGAGGGGCCACTGATCAGCTACTACTGCTGCTCTAAAGCAGCTTATATTGTCTTGTCTGTGTTGAACCTATCAGCTGCTGTTGCTATTGAGCAGCCTAATTGTCGAACCTCGTTAAGTATCGTACTATATAACCTATATTAGCTGCTTTATCTACATCTGCTCTATTTACTAAATTTATTTATGGTGCTGGTTTGTTTTGCTGCTCTAGATTTGCTACCAGATTGGGGAAAACATGGGCAAAAGGAACAATTAATGAAGAGAGAAGCTGCTCTAGATTCCCTACCTTTTTGGGCAAAAAAACACAACTATTAGAGAGAGAGAGAAGGGAAAAGGCGCTCTTAAAAAGGCCAAATAACAAAAAAAAACTTCCAATTTAGGCGTCAGGGCGCACGTAACGGTCAAGCCTTTGACCAGACGACACCCCCTCCGAGTGCATGTGAGGGCTTCAGAATATCGGCAGGGCAAAAGTGAGGACAAACGAGACACAATGTTGCTATAGCTAAATCTTACAAAAAGCTGAATTTGGCTTTACCCTACAATTTGGCTAGATCTCCACAATGTAGCTATTCTAAATACCTAAACTATGCGGTGCGTTAAAACCTAATGCTTTTCCACCGACACGTGTGTTGCAAAATTTCTTGATCGTGCATGCTTACACAAGTGGCCTACAGAGAAACTTATAGAAGCATGGGCAAACGAGCTTCATTTTGGCAAATTCTGGACAAGCTTTGCTCAATCGGCAGGCCTGATCGGCTGGGCGGCTACCCCAGGGTGCAGGGATGCTAGGTCCATGTCTATTTTTACACTTCTTAAACTTGTTAGGAATAATAGCTATACACTTCCTTCTGTCCTGTCATGTTACGTCGTGTCAGCACCGTGCACCGGCTGCAGATCAGCAATGGGACGGTGGTCTACGTGACAGGTCTCTGCCACGCCAAAGCCACATCGCACACCCGTCCCATCGCCTACCGGGACGGACGCCAAATTTAATCGCTAGGATTGGAAACCAACTGTGCTCGCCTTGTCAAACTTGCCTCCATATGGGTATGACCGGAATATTGGTAAACGCAATTTAAGCATCGCCTTCCGTCTCCTCAGCACATCACTGTGCAAAAATCCCCAACCCATTCCTTCCGCCGCCCTCTGTTGCTGCCACAGCCACCGCAAGAACCATCGACGCTGCCGCAGGCACCGCCTCCGCAGGGCCATACCACCGCCACAGAGCACTCCACCGCCACGCCCAGTCCCAGCCACCACAAGAACCATCGATGCTGCCGCAGGCACTGCCTCCGCCAGGCCATACCACCGCCACAGATCACTCCACCGCTACCGACGCTAGGCCATCGCTGCCGCATTAGCTGCTGCCATGGACACAGAGTACAGCGTGTTCGCCAACTAGAGCGACTTCACCGACGATTACACCGTCACCGCCCATGGCACCACCAAGCTGACGGTCGTCCACACAAATGCGTCAGCGAAGGTCGCCAAGGTCATCGCAATGTACACGCGATGGCTACTGGAGCTGATGGACAGGTACAAGATCGTCGGCCTTGACCTCGAGTATACCGGAGATAGGAAGAGGACGACGCTTTTGCAGCTGTCCATGCACAACCACTGCCTCCTATACCACGTATGTAGGGCCAAATCTGTATGCCCGGAGCTTCGCGAGTTCCTACACAGGAGGGAGATCTACTTAGCCAGCGTCGACATCAAGAATGACACTCCGAAGCTAGAGCGGGATCTCCTCGTTCATGTCGTCAATCACGTCGATCTCCAACGTTTGTGGAGGTACCCGGATGGCGGTACGGGGAAAGCCGACATGGATAGACTCGCTTCCGACATCATCGACCGCGAGTACGCTGGCATGAAAGTCAAGTTCCCGAAGCACCTGCACGAGCGATGGGAGTGGAGGCACCTGGATTAAGATGTGATCAAGTACGCAGCCAGGGACGCGTATGTTTGCTACGAGATGCTCAACAGGATTTGGCGGGTGGGTGAGTGTGTTATTTACCACTACTAGTTTCGCATTTTGTTCCTAGTTTTATCTCGCCTGTATTTTATCTCGCATGTATTTTCTAACCATTCTGTGTGTAAGAACCAAACTCGTATGATCCATGTGCTATTATCTACTTAACCTGTATGAATTACGTTCCCCCTTTTGTATGCTCAACATTCATTCTTACAAATTCTGTCTATGCCATTTGAATGTGGCAGAATCAAGGACTGACATGCATACGATGTGATACAGTCATAAGTCATAACCAAACCTAGATTATAGCAAAGGATACAGTCATAACCAAACCCAGATTATAGTTCGACAAAGGTAATACACTGCAGTTTGTAATTGCTCACATAGTGTACTTATGAAATAACATGTTTTCATAACCACAACAAGCCCCATACAATACACAACAATTATGCACTAAATTTGACATCCCAGCCTGTTGGAGAAGGCAACCGATCCCAGGATGCCTTCGGTCACTTGCCCCGGCTTGTAGATTCATCTACACTCCAACATCTGGGGCAAACAACCTACCTTGGTGGTGGTTCAATGATGCGATGCCTGGAACGATATTTTACAATCTGGCGGTACAGCTCGTGGCTAACATACCCATCAATTGCAGCGTACTTCAGAGTAGGTTCAAAAAGTGGCTTATCCTCCCAGTAATCATGCCCTAAACGCCTCCACGAACATCTCGGCAATTTGCCCTTCATGTTAGCATACCACGGGTCGATGAGTTCGGAGGAAAGAGCAGCCATCCCAGTCTTGCCGCCGTTAGTCACTGGGATCTAGTAAATTTCCTGGGTGTCCACTCTGCACTCCTTTGGGATTCTAATGTTGATAGTCGGGCTTTCAAGCAGTTTAGTGTCATTTGTGATGTCAACACTAGTAAATGTTATGTGATGGTTCACGAGAAAGTCATGAAACAGATCCCTAATGTTTTCGCCCCACCTGCATGAAAATGAATTTAGACAAATAATATAGCAATAACCTTTGCAAACATACGGTCCAGGAACAAAAAAGATAGAAAAGTCTACCAGATCTCGTCAGGCCCCTTCTCGTAAAAAGGCTGGTATACGAGGACGTGCCCCTTCATGGAGAGTTGTCACGGTTGTACTCGAGGTCGAGACCTACGAACCTGTTTTCTTCGAACTACAACCAACTCGTGTAATTATTCAGAGTGTTACTCACTGTCTGAGAGTCGGTGGTGTAGACAACATCGATCTTCTTCCCGCCATGTACTTCGATGTCGAAGTGCGTAGTTTCTTGCCTGCCGTTGTTTTGGACGTCTGGAGTGTCCATGACTAGAGGCAAGAGGGAAAGGATACGGAGGAAGAGGGTGATGCGGTGGTGGAGGAAATGGATGAGGCCGTGGAGGAGAAAGACGATGAGGCCGTGGATGAGGAAATGAGATGGAGAAGTGAAAGATTGGAACCGCCCTTACCAATATCTAGAATGGTGCACGACCGTTCGTAGTAGGGTGAAGGTGGAGAAAAACGGCGGTTTTACACATCGATGCTAGCGCTTCCTAAAATTTGTTCCGTGCCACTTGCATGCGGTAGAATCGAGGTCTGCCATGCACGATCCAAGTCACACGTAGGCACGTTTGCGCGTGCCGACCTTCACTCACTGACAGGCGGGCCGCACATTTCTCTCTTATGATTTATTTTTTCACTTCCTCTAGATGGTTCCGGTGCCCACCCTCAATAATTACGCCCCTTCCTTTTCTTCCACGCGGACGAGAACAGGCGGCGGCGGTGGTTCCTTGCAGATTCACTCCCCACTCGAACAACTGCCCCCATCCCTGATTCCATCCCCTCTCGAATCCATACGCCTCCTTATCACAACACCTCCATTAATCTATCGGATTCCAGACTCCATTTGCCGCTATTGGTAGAGCTTGGGGTAGCAGCAGGCTGAAGCGAAAGGCATGCGACAACGACACGGATGGCCAGGGCGACCGCTACTGCGAGGATTGGGGATGGCTGAACCTCAGCGTCGCAAACGTGCACAAGATCGCCTCGGGGTTGGACATCATCTCTGTCGGCCGCATCGCTCGCTTCATCCCTGGCTACCGCTTCATGATGCGGGACATGGACGAGCAACCGTTTGGCACGCCAGACCTTCTTTACCCCGATAACAACAAATGGCCAAACGACTGCGATGGCCATGTAAGTTCTAGTATCTAGCTTATTCGTTCAGTCATATCATTTATTCATATGTGCTAAACTCTAATCGGAATCCTATGTTCCTTTCGTCGAACGTGTTGTGTGCACGCGCGGTTTGATCAAATCGAACCATTTAAGACTATTCTGTACAGCGGAAGCTCTGCTCGTACCTGATATTCTGGTATTTTCGTAGTGACAGTCTTACTTTAGGTGATAGACATGTGTTCAATTTCGATTTTGCAATGGAATGCATGCTAGGTGATATTCTATTTCCTAAAATAAAAACAAACAGATTGGACGATTTAAGGCTGTTATGCCCCGAGCTGTTTATGATCATCGTCGGGAGTTTGTTCTAGGGGCTCTGCTACTACTCCATATATTGAGTAGCTCCGTAGTGACACAAGCACAATTTAGGCGATATCTGAGGAGACACTCGTATTTAGGCGATATTTTGTGTACTTTAATCTAAAGGTCCAGTTGTCAAATTGTATTTGCAATGGAATCCATGCTAGGTGATTGTACCAACTGACAACAAACTCTGCAGAATATTCATGCAAAACTGATGCTGCTGGATAAGTGGTCAGAATCAGTAGTGGTGAATATCAAGGAAGAAGAAGAAGAGACGGAAATGGAAGATGACCAGAACTGGGTGGGTGGCAACGGCGAGTGGCTGGTCCTCTTATCACGGGATGGGAGTACTTCGACTCTAAAAAATGGCTACAGATTGGTGAGACTTGCATTGCCATCTTTGGAGGGTGTCAGCATTACTACATTCAACAATGGGTGGCTGCCGCCCATTTTCGAATTCGCTTATAGGTTCAACATGGCAGAACTTGACCTTCTGAAGGTACAACTCCCACATAGACCGCGGGAGGGGCGTGGAAGACCTATGAGTACGACCTCTTAGCGGTATTCGACAAGGCAATTGATACATTGCAAATGTATCTATAACTTTTGATGTTCCATGCTTGGTTTTTATCCACTTTCTTGTGTTTTGTCCACACTTTGGAGTACTTTTCATATGATTTCTTGGACTAACCTATTAACAAGAGCCACATCGCCAGCTGCTTGTTTTCTGCTGTTTTTGGTTCCAGGAAAGTCAGAAAATGAATATTCTCGGAATTGGGCGGGACAAAAGCCAAAGTGCCAATTTTTTCGGAAGTCATCAGATGCCAGAATACAAGACGGAGAGGATCCAGGGGGCCACCACACCACCTAACCGTGCGGGCCAGGCCTGGCCGCGCCAGGGGGTGGTGTGGCCAGCCCAGGCACCCCATCGGCCTCTCCTTCCGCCTATAAGATGCCCTCGGGACGAAAACCCTAAGTACCCGATCAAAAATCCACGAAAGAGTCTGTAGCCGCCGTCATCTCCATCCCTAGATTGGGAGGGATCTGAAGCTCTTCCCGGCACCCTGCCGGAGAGGGGAATTCACCCTGCAGGCCTTCTTCATCACCATGCAAGCCTCTGGTGTGATACGTGAGTAGTTCATCCTTGGACTACGGATCCATGTAGTAGCTAGATGGCTATTTCTCCTCCTTTGTGCTTTCATGTTTAGATCTTGTGAGCTCCGTTCATGATCAAGATCATCTATTTGTAATTCTGCATGTTGTGTTTGCGGGGATCTGATGGATATTGAGATGCTATTTCAGATTGATTATTGATTCTATCATGTCTTTGTTATTTGTGATCTTGCATGCTTTCCGTTGTTAGTAGCTATCTTGACCAAGTAGATGCCAGCAACTCCAACAGTTAGTATTTATGCTCGACAGTGGGTTCATGCCTCTGGTAATCTGGGGAAGTGATAGAAATCTCTAAGGTACTAGATGTGCTATTGCTACTAGGGATAAAACAACAATCCTTTGTTCATAGAACAATCGTATTGTTTACATTACACGCAATTTGTAAAGCAATAATCTGTTGCTTGCAACTTAATATTGGAGGGGGTTCGGATGATAACCTGAAGGTGGATTATTAGTCATAGATGCAGTTGGATGGCGGTCTATGTATAATGTTGTAATGCCCAATCAAGTCTCAAAGGAGTCAAGATGATTAGTATATGCATGTATTGCTTTCTCGATGTTTGTCAATTTCCCCGCTATAATTTGTTCACCCAGCATGTTATCTATCTTAAGGAGAGCCACTTCTAGTGAACTATGGATCCCAGTCCTTTTCTTTTACATACAATCTATAAGCTGTTTACTGCTTTGTGTTTACTTTCTGCAAACTATTACTTCCTTCCATTCGATACGTTTAATCCTTTGTTTTCAGCAAAACACGGTGAGATTGACAATCTCATCGCAAGTTGGGCACAAAGTTCTGTGGTTGTGTTTTGCAGGTCTCCACGTTGCTACTAGAACCGATAGTGCGTCCTACCAAGGCTCAGCTAGCAACACCTTTGGGTGTTTCCTTGCTCCTACTGGTTCAATTAAACCTTGGTTTCATAACTGAGGGAAACTTGCTATTGTGCTCATCATACCTTCCTCTTGGGGTTCCCAACGAGCTTGATACATTGCAAATGTATCTATAATTTTTATGTTCCATGCTTGGTTTTTATCCACTTTCTTGTGTTTTGTCCACACTTTGGAGTACTTTTCACATGATTTCTTGGACTAACCTATTAACAAGAGCCACAGTGCCAGCTGCCTGTTTTCTGCTGTTTTTGGTTCCAGGAAAGTCAGAAAATGAATATTCTCGGAATTGGACGGGACAAAAGCCAAAGTGCCTATTTTTCCAGAAGACTCCAGGAGCTAGAATACGAGACGGAGGAGGGTTAGGGGCTGGCCACACCCCCCAGGCGCAGGCTAGGCCTGGCCGCGCCAGGGCATGGTGTGGTGGCCCCAGGCACCCCCTCGGTCTCCCTCTTCGCCTATAAGAAGCCTTCTGACCTAAAAACTTCGAGGGGTTTGACGTTTTTCCACGAAAAGTTCCGTTGCGCCGCCGCCACCGAAGGGGAGATTTGGGGGACAGAAAGTCTCTGTTCCGGCACCTTGCCAGGACGGGGAAGTGCCCCCGGAGCCATCTCCATCGATCTCCACCATCATCTCCATCGACCATCCATGTTTCCTCCATCTATGTAGCATCCCAATTGTCTAACAATTGTAATGCTACTTGGTCTAGTAAGATAATGGCTACTTCCTATATATAATTGTTGCATCATAATTATATCTTGCTTATGTCATCATGCCACCTTGCATTTGAGCGCCATATAAAACCCTTTTCTTTTGGTTCTTCTTTCATATGCATTATTAATTGTATTTGCCTCTTGATATTGTATCTGGTTATTGATATATTGTTTAAATTCCAAAGTTGAGTTAGGGGCATATCTTTTATTCCCCTCCATCACTTTTCCTTTCACCACCTTATAATTCCACCATCCTATTATCCATGAGCTTGTAATTCTTTTTCTTTGGATTTTGTTCTAGCTCATGTGGGTTGGGGTGGATCTAATTCTATTAATTCTTTTGATTGGCCTTAGTCCACTTCTTGGAAATGCATAAGTATAATGCCATATTATTATTGTTTTCACAAAATCAATCATGGCATTTATTATTTTTGCATGGGCCATGCAACCATCATCACCACCTTTGTCCCATTGGTTTTCCTTTGTTATAGTGGTCCATTCTTTGTGGGATCATCTACATATCTCTCCACCATCTCCATATTCTCATCTACACCATTTTATTCTTTTCCATTCATTATGCAAGTGAGGCCTTTTTCCCTTAAGCTATTTCCTTCTCTTTTTCTTGATTACTATTTCTCCTCATCTTAGCCTAAATCCAAGCCCTCACTTTTACCTCTTGGGTTGATCTTGTACACAAGTTTTGAAACCTAAATACCTAATAAAAACCTAACCTAGCTATCTCTCTCTATTTTTCTTCTAACCTAGTTCTACATAAACCCTAACCCTTAATCTCACCTCTATCTCTTTCACTCCCTCTCTCTACCATGCTAGCCCCTCTCCTCTCTCTCCCTGGCCCCACCCCAGCTACTCACCTAACCACCCCCAAACCCTAGCCTAAGTCGAGCAAGCCCTAGCCATAGCTAACCCGAGCCCCTCTTCTCTCTCTTTCTTTACCTGCCGTGCCAGCCCCACCTTCCCTCCTCTCTTCCTCGACCCCACCTGCAGCCCCTCTCCTCTGCCGCTGCCCTGGCTGCCCAGGTCGAGCCCCAGCTCGACCACGTGATCAGGGAGAAGGAGGAAAGGGCCGAGGCCACTTTTACCTCTACCCCGTGCCCACACGCTACCTCCTCCCTCTCTCTCGCTTGTCCTCATCCACACGGCTCCCCTGCCTCTCCCAGATCCAACCCCAAGCCCTACCTCTCCTCCCTTTCTTCTTCACCGTCGCCAGCACCTGCCGCCGGTCGCCGCCAGCACCACGTCGTCCCCTCGTTCCAGCCGGCCAGCACGACGTGGAGGTGGTCAAGGAGAATGAGGAGGCTCCCCTACTTCGCCTCGTACGCGCCGACGAGGTCAAGGAGCACCAGAACTGCCGGAACCAGCGCCGCCCGACGCCAAACCCTAGATCACCGGCCGCCGGCCTCGTCGACGATCCGCCGCGCCTCTCCTCGATCTGGCACCTCCGACCACCCCACGGTGAGCCCCTCTATCGCCCAGACATGCTCCGCCTCACCGGGAAGCCCTAGCCACGTCAGTCGTTCCGACGAACGCCCTCAGTGCGCTGCCACTCGCTGTTGCCTGTACGCTCTCGCGCCGCGTAGCGCCTCAACTGGTCGCATAGCCACTCCCTGACAACTACCCCGCCCTACCGCACTGTTACCGCTTCTCTGCGCGCGCTCCCCGCGTCGCAGGATCGAGTCCCCGTCTCGCCGCTCTGCGCCGCGCGCTGATTTCCCGTCAGACCGAGGAGAAAGAAGAACAGTACGGGACGTGGTCGATTTACAAATAGACCCCTCTTTTTAACTCTCGCTCAACCCGCGGTCCATCCTACCCCACCTGTCAGCCGCCGTGATCATCTTTCAGAAACCCCCCAGTCTGTTATTCCCTAAACCCGCGGTCCAGCCTACCCGTCTCGGATCCGGCCAACTTCGTTGTGGGTAGCTTAATGGGGTGGCCCCCTGAAATATTTCTGAATCCTGTGATTGCTTTGTCATGAATGCCTCGTTGGGTTTTGAGTTGGTTTTTCCGAGGTTGATAGAGTGTGTGTTGCTATTCGTGCACCCCTGCAGGGTAAATATTTCTGAAAGCCATGTCCGCGGTTATGCACGACTTGGAGCACAGTTTCTCGATCATAGACAAGTATAACTAAAGTACCGCTTTTAAATTGACTAAGTACTTGACTAGTAAATAGTGCAATACTCATGGAATGGTCAATAAAACTGCCAACGGATGATGGGGGTTGTTCGTCCGCTTCCTCGTTGGTAAGCGAGGAGGAGGATGGATCTGTTAATTATACTGTTATAACTGTTGTTCTTAATTCACGGACATCCGTCTATCATTGGTTAGGCGGATGGTTAGCAAGTATCTTTAGAATTGTCGGCTTTTATCTTTTGCTGCAATTGCGTCACCCCAGGTTGTGTCCCCTTTAGTGGCATAAAGACTTGTTGAGTACCCCTAGGGTCTCACACGATAAATTGTTTGATTCAGATGAATAAGTGTATTCGCAAGATAGATACTGGTTGGAGGAGACAGATGATGTCGGCAACGATCATTTGGTGTAGAGATTCCGGGAACGGGGATCCGTGAGATCTGTGGGCGGGATCTGTTTATTTATGTGGCATCTTATGCCGATTTGCTTCTTATCTGTACTCGGATCTTGTTTTCCGCTTCCGCCTGATACTCTGATGTTTGTGGTATGAGGAGCTATCCTAAATTATTATCTCTATCTAGGATATTTGAATCTTGTCGTATGGCGTTGCAATATTTCTATTTCTTTTAGATGAAATGGCTCTGAGGACTGTTGTATGTGGCTTGCATACATACTCATTTGTGTATGTAGTTGATCCCTTTGCCTGCCGATTACGCCGCTCGTTCTTATCCTGATGATCTGAAAGTGGTTAGGACGACCGAAAGGTCTACCGTGAGTGGCCTTGGGCCCCACCGTACTATTTTAACCACTTTCGTTCATTCAGACATGTAACTAAGAGCGTAATTCACCGAGGTAGTTACAATTGGTATCAGAGCCATCCCGCCCTTCAGGGTCTCAGCCAAAATGGTCGTTGTCAGTCTAGCAAATATTTTGGTAGTTATGTATACTAGGGAAAAACAAAACGTGAGAGTAGGACTGCTTCCATTTTTCTTCTTACCCACCCACCCACCCTTTTCTGGTAAGGAAGTGTAACGTTTTCAATCCTCTTCTAAAATTCAAACTAGGATTCACGTGTTCTGGGTTCCGTAGTACCATAGGTTGTGTGTGTGTGTGTGTAATTCCTTGTCTATCTATTGCATCCAAATGTTATCACTATCTTCCTTTTGGTTATCAACTGTTGGTACATTCCATACCGACAGGCCTTTGTAAACCAACGCGTTCTATTCTGATTCGTTGTATACCGATGCGATCTATCTTACTCTTTGTTATCCGGCGTTATCTTGTTGGGGTGTTCTTTTTCGTAGTTACCAATCTTTAGGTTCATCTTAAGAAGAAGGTGTTGGGATATGTGTTTTACTGATTCATGTGCGGAGTAATGATTTGAGTGCGGGATGGAGTCGCGACCATACCACTAATTTTATCATTTTCTCTTGTATGTTGAACTAGTAGAGTTACTAATCTTGATTCGTGAAGTGGTTTTTGCGCATATAGTGGTATTTTAATGCCGAAATTTGCGGAAAATTTTTCTTTGTTAGTTTGTGTACCACACTCCTTGTTCAGTCGTGTGCGTTATGCTTAATATCTTCAAGTTGCCTTTAACTTTGTTGATATTTTAATATCATCTCAGTGAATTGCATCCTTTCATCTTGGTTAATTCCATTTTGGTACTATTTTGGATTATTATCATTCTCCATTATAGTACTGACTTGTGTTTTATATCAATCACAGGATGGCACCACCACGCTGTTCTGAGGAGGATATACCACCTGAACTTGGGGCTGCTTTGGCAAGTATTGCAAATGCTTTGGGCACTATGCAGCAGAACCAGCAGCGCTTCAAGGAAAGCGTGAGGAGGAATGAGTTTGTTCCGCTACCTGCACCTCCCAAGCGAGGAGACATCAAGAGTTTTCTCAAGTTCAACCCACGCCAATTTGAGGTGTCTGATCAGCCACTTGATGCGGATGATTGGCTTCGTGAAGTGTCAAGGTTGCTGATGACTGTGGATGTTCCGAGCAAGAATGGGTCAAATGTGCCACTCACCTTCTGAAGGGAGATGCAGCTCTGTGGTGGGAAAATTACCTCAAGGCAGATCTTTCTGGTTTTCAGCCTACTTGGGAGCGGTTCACTGCTACTTTCAAAAAGCAATATCTGTCAGAAATTGTCATGGAAAGGATGAAGGAAGTGTTTCTCAACCTCAAGCAGGGCACTGACAATGTCAATACCTACATCAGAAACTTCATGAATCTGTCTCGTTATGGTGGCGATGAGATCTCTGATGACAAGAAGAAGCAAAAGAGGTTCTGGCAAGGCCTCAATGCTTCCATCAAATATGCAATCACTCATGCAAGGCCGGGGTCTTTTCTGGAACTCCAACACACAGGTCTGCAGGAAGAAGCAAGTAGGCAAGTGTTTGAGGAGTCAAAGAAACATAGCCGTGATACAACAAGCTCTTCTGCTATGATAGCTCCTTCTAAGCGTCGTGTCTGGGTTCCTAACACCCCACCGTCGCTCCCTGCTCCACCAAGACCGTCAAGCTACGCACCAAGGCCACCAAACTCCTTCACTGCGGCTCCCAGGGGCTACAACCACAACTACCCTGGAGCGCCTGGCGGAGTCCCTGGCTACGTTGCTCCACGTCCACCTGGTGCTTGCTATACTTGTGGAAACACTGGGCATCAGCACTGGAATTGTCCAATGAACAACAAAGCTCTTCCACCACCACCTCCAAGACCTGCGGCAAGTGCTCCTATGATTCGTGCACCTCCACCTCGGGCTCTCAACATCAACACCAAGCCTGGGTCTACGGTTGCTCGTGCCAACTGTGTCAACGTCGCTCAAGCTGAGCATGCCTCTAGAGTTGTGATGGGTATGCTTCCTATTAACTCAGTTCCTGCACGAGTTTTGTTTGATTCTGGTGCTTCGCATGCTTTTGTTTCTCACAAGTTTGCAAATGAGAATGAGTTAGCAATGGATCCTCTCCCCAAGCGTTTAATGGTTCTTTCTCCTAGAGCAACAATGGCATCTTCTAAAATCAGCCATAACAATCAAATTGAGATTGGTGGTTCTTCGTTTCCGGCTTCCTTAATTATTCTGGGCAATTCTGACATTGATGTTATCTTGGGCATGGATTGGTTGACAGCAAATGCTGCTGTGATTGATTGTGCTGAACGTTCGGTTTCTCTGAAAGTTCCTGAAGGCCATATAGTCTATTCTCCAAGTCTGACTCCTGCAATTCAGCTTTATTCTTTGGCGGCTTTGAATGATGATGCTATGGAAGGTATTCAGAGTGTTCCTGTAGTCTGTGAGTTCCCAGATGTTTTTCCTGAAGAGTTGCCAGGTATGCCTCCGGATCGTGAGGTCGAGTTTTTCATTGAACTTGAACTTGATACCGCTCCTATCTCCAAGCGACCTTATAAAATGGGTCCTGCTGAGTTGGCTGAACTCAAACGCCAGCTGGATGAACAAGAGAAGTTGGGTTTCATTCAGCACAGTACTTCTTCTTGGGGTAGTCCAACCATCTTTGTGAAGAAGCGAGACAAGACTGATAGACTTTGTGTTGACTATCGGGCACTCAATGCTAAAACAATCAATAATAAATATCCCCTTCCGCGGATTAATGATCTCTTCGATTAGCTAGCTGGAGCTATGGTATTCTCTAAGCTTGATTTGAGAAGTGGTTATCATCAAATCAAGATTCGCAAGGAAGATGTTCCCAAAACAGCTTTCACCGCCCGCTATGGCCTGTATGAGTACACGGTCATGTCTTTCGGTCTCACCAATGCACCTGCCACCTTCTCGAGGCTTATGAACTCGGTTTTCATGGAGTATCTTGATAAGTTCGTTGTGGTCTATCTAGATGACATTCTAGTCTATTCTAAGTCAAAATAAGAACACCTTCGGTGTGTCCTAAACAAGCTTCGTGAGAACCACCTGTATGCAAAGTTCTCCAAGTGTGAATTCTGGCTGCCTCAAGTCACCTACCTTGGTCACGTCATCTCTGCCAAGGGTATTGCCGTCAACCCAGAAACTATTAAGACAATCATGGACTGGCTTCCACCCATAAATCTCAAAAAGTCTGGAGTTTCCTTGGGTTGGCCAGTTACTGCCGGCGATTCGTTCAAAATTTCTCAAAGATTGCGAAGCCTCTTACCGATCTCCTCAAGAAAGGCAAGAAATATCTTTGGACTCCTGCATGTCAAGCAAGCTTTGAAACACTCAAAGAGAAGCTCACTTCCACACCAGTCTTGGTTCATCCAGATACATCAAAGCCTTTCCAGATTTTCTGTGATGCTTCATTGCAAGGATTGGGTGCGGTCCTTATGCAAGAAAAACAAGTTGTTGCTTATGCCTCTCGACAGTTGAAGACGCATGAGATCAACTATCCTACACATGACCTCGAACTCGTAGCAGTTGTCTTTGCTTTGAAAGTATGGAGGCATTACTTGCTTGGCAACCGTTGTGTGATCTTTTCTGATCACAAGAGTCTGAAGTATATATTCACACAGCCTGATCTCAACCTTCGTCAGAGGAGGTGGATTGAAACAATCAATGATTTCAATTTGACCATCAACTACACTCCGGGCAAAGCCAATGTCATGGCCGATGCTCTCAGCCGAAAAGCTTATGTCAACAACCTCATGGTGGAAGAACAATAGCCTCTCTTGTGCGAAGAATTACGCAAGCTCAACCTTGAAATTGTGGATCAAGGGTATCTTCAAAACCTTCTGGCAACACCTCTCTTGGAAGAAAAAGTTCGTTCCATTCAACTTGGTGATCCTTACACTAAAAAGATCATCTCCAACATTCAGCTTCCGAAGTATGAGTCTTTCCACGTCGACGACCAAGGCACTCTTTTCTTTGAACACCGAATGTTTGTTCCGAACTACCCGGGTTTAAGAGAGCAAGTTCTCAGGAGGCGCATGATTCTGTTCTTTCTATCCACCCTGGCAGCACTAAGATGTACATGGACTTGAAAACACAATATTGGTGGCCTGGTTTGAAACGATATTGTGCCAAGTATGTCTCGGAGTGTGATGTCTATCGCAGAGATAAAGCTGTCCATCAGAAACCTTCCGGTCTTCTACAGCCATTGAAGCCTCCAGAATGGAAATGGGAGAAAGTAGAGATGGACTTCATCACTGGTTTTCCAAGGTCGCAGAAGGGCAACAATGCAATCTTTGTTGTCATTGGCAGGCTTTCCAAAGTAGCTCACTTCTTTCCAATCAAGGAAACAATTTCTGCAATTCAGTTGGCTGAGCTCTATATCAACAGAATTATCTCTCTGTATGGAGTTCCTCTTGAGATCAGTTTAGACCGTGGAAGCATATTCAGTTCCAAGTTCTGGGGAAGTTTCCAAAATGCTTTGGGAACAAAATTAAACTTCAGCACAGCTTACCACCCTCAGTCGCAAGGACAAGTTGAAAGGATCAATCAGATTCTGGAAGATATGCTCCGTGCTTGCGTTATCTCTTTCGACATGAAGTGGGAAGAATGTCTTCCTTATGCTGAATTCTCTTACAACAACAGTTTCCAGAAAAGTCTAAAGATGGCACCATTTGAGGCTCTCTATGGTCGCAAGTGCAGAACTCCGATTGGTTGGTCGGGCGCAGGTGAAAGAATATTGTTTGGCCCCGACATTGTAACTCAAGCGGAGGAAAAAGTTCACATCATTCTTGAAAATCTAAAGATTGCTCAAAGTCGCCAAAAGAGCAATTATGACAGAAAGCACACGGACATGGAGTATGTCCCTGGTGATCTCGTTTACCTTCGTGTCACTCCCATGAGAGGCACGCACCGCTTTCGTATCAAAGGAAAGCTGGCTTCTAGATACATCGGTCCTTTCAAAATTCGTGGAAGAAGAGGAGAAGTTGCTTATGCTCTTGAGCTCCCTGAACAACTCAAAGTCCATGATGTTTTCCACATCTCTCAACTCAAAAAGTGCTTCAAGGATCCCGGCAGGACCGTGGACCATGAACTCATCAATCTCCAAGAAGATCTGTCTTATTAAGAACACCCCACAAAAATTCTTGAAGTCGCAGAAAGAAGGACTCGCAACAAGTCCATCAAGTTCTGCAAGGTGCAGTGGTCGCACCATTCCGTTGATGAAGCCACTTGGGAACATGAAGATGAGCTCCGTGCCAAGTATCCTACCCTCTTTGAGTCTTCTTCTTCTTCCTAGAATCTCGGGACGAGATTCCTGTTTAGTGGGGGAGAGTTGTAGCATCCCAATTGTCTAACAATTGTAATGCTACTTGGTCTAGTAAGATAATGGCTACTTCCTATATATAATTGTTGCATCATAATTATATCTTGCTCATGTCATCATGCCACCTTGCATTTGAGCACCATATAAAACCCTTTTCTTTTGGTTCTTCTTTCATATGCATTATTAATTGTATTTGCCTCTTGATATTGTATCTGGTTATTGATATATTGTTGAAATGCCCAAGTTGAGTTGGGGGCATATCTTTTATTCCACTCCATCACTTTTCCTTTCACCACCTTATAATTCCACCATCCTATTATCCATGAGCTTGTAATTCTTTTTCTTTGGATTTTGTTCTAGCTCATGTGGGTTGGGGTGGATCTAATTCTATTAATTCTTTTGATTGGCCTTAGTCCACTTCTTGGAAATGCATAAGTATAATGCCATATTATTATTGTTTTCACAAAATCAATCATGGCATTTATTATTTTTGCATGGGCCATGCAACCATCATCACCACCTTTGTCCCATTGGTTTTCCTTTGTTTTAGTGGTCCATTCTTTGTGGGATCATCTACATATCTCTCCACCATCTCCATATTCTCATCTACACCATTTTATTCTTTTCCATTCATTATGAAAGTGAGGCCTTTTTCCCTTAAGCTATTTCCTTCTCTTTTTCTTGATTACTCTTTCTCCTCATCTTAGCCTAAATCCAAGCCCTCACTTTTACCTCTTGGGTTGATCTTGTACACAAGTTTTGAAACCTAAATACCTAATAAAAACCTAACCTAGCTATCTCTCTCTATTTTTCCTCTAACCTAGTTCTACATAAACCCTAACCCTTAATCTCACCTCTCTCTCTTTCACTCCCTCTCTCTACCATGCTAGCCCCTCTCCTCTCTCTCCCTGGCCCCACCCCAGCTACTCACCTAACCACCCCCAAACCCTAGCCTAAGTCGAGCAAGCCCTAGCCATAGCTAACCCGAGCCCCTCTTTTCTCTCTTTCTTTACCAACCATGCCAGCCCCACCTTTCCTCCTCTCTTCCTCGACCCCACCTGCAGCCCCTCTCCTCTACCGCTGCCCTGGCTGCCCAGGTCGAGCCCCAGCTCGACCACGTGATCAGGGAGAAGGAGGAAAGGGCCGAGGCCACTTTTACCTCTACCCCGTGCCCACACGCTACCTCCTCCCTCTGTCTCGCTTGTCCTCATCCACACGGATCCCCTGCCTCTCCCAGATCCAACCCCAAGCCCTACCTCTCCTCCCTTTCTTCTTCACCGTCGCCAGCACCTGCCGCCGGTCGCCGCCAGCACCGCGTCGTCCCCTCGTTCTAGCCGGCCAGCACGACATGGAGGTGGTCAAGGAGAACGAGGAGGCTCCCGTACTTCGCCTCGTATGCGCCGACGAGGTCAAGGAGCACCAGAACCGCCGGAACCAGCGCCGCCCGACGCCAAACCCTAGATCACCGGTCGCCAGCCTCGTCGACGATCTACCGCGCCTCTCCTCGATCTGGCACCTCCGACCACCCCACGGTGAGCCCCTCTATCACCCAGACATGCTCCGCCTCACCGGGAAGCCCTAGCCGCGTCAGTCGTTCCGACGAACGCCCTCAGTGCACCGCCGCTCGCTGTTGTCTGCACGCTCTCGCGCCGCGTAGCGCCTCAACTGGTCACGTAGCCACTCCCTGACAACTACCCCCGCCCTACCGCACTGGTACCACTTCTCTGCACGCGTGCCCCGCGTCGCGGGATCGAGTCCCCGTCTCGCCGCTCTGCGCCGCGCGCTGATTTCCCGTCAGACCGAGGAGAAAGAAGAACAGTACGGGACATGGTCGATTTACAAATAGCCCCCTCTTTTTAACTCTTGCTCAACCCACGGTCCATCCTACCCCACCTGTCAGCCGCCGTGATCATCTTTTAGAAAACCCCCCAGTATGTTATTCCCTAAACATGCGGTCCAGCCTACCCCCTCCTGTCAGCCTCTGCGGGATCACCCACTGTCACGTGGGCCCGTAGCCATCGGGCCCACCAGTCAGCCCTAGTGGCTAGCTAAGCCCGCGGTAGAAAAGAGTTTCCGCGCACGTGTGCCCCGCCGGCAGCTGGCCCACCCATCAGTGACTTTGGCTAAGTCGAGCTGGGTGACAACAGTTTGCCCTGTTGTCTGTTTTATTTAAACCTTTTTCAAAATTGATTTAAATTCAAATTCCAATCAGATTTAAATAACTTTTCAAATATAAATCCAAATAATACAAATAATATATGTTTTTGAATCAGAAAAATGTGAGGAATTCAAATATGCCATTCAAAATAATGTTTGAACACTTTAAAATTTCGAGATGATTAAAATTACAATAAAATGCCCTTTTCCTTAATTAATTAATAACTTTAATTCTATAACTCCAAATTTGGCAAATAATATGTCTAAATCGATCAGCGCGACGAGCCCGTTCTATCTATGCAGTCCTTGTTCTGAATTGAAGCATGCATCATGTAATTCTTACAAATCTGAACTGTTTATGGCAATAAAAATTGGACTAAATAAATAATAAAATGCTTTAATTCTTGCACCACACCTCACCCTTGCCATGCTACTTTAATGCCATGTAAATTGTGCATCATTTATCATGGCATGCTTGTTTGCTGGTCGCATTTTAATTCATATGCTCGTGCACTTTATTTATGTTGGCCCTTGTTTGTTTGGTTGTTCTTCGAATAGACGCCCAGCAGGAGAATTACCAGGAATCACAGGAGTACTACCCAGATCCATCTCTCGCTTCAACTGAGCTGCCAGGAAAGCACTACCACATGCTTGCATACATACAGTACCTATTGCCTCTATCTTATTCTTGCATCATTGAGTCGCGATTGCACTAAATTGAATCCCAAGTAATGCATAGCCTTTACTTTTAAACCCCACCGAAGCTTGTTCCTCCATCCCATGAGCCATTACTACAGGAGTTGTTTGAGCCATGCGAGTCGTAGAAAAGCATGAGTAGGGTATGTGAGTGTCTGATGAATAATGAGGTACCTAAACAACTTAACCTG
This sequence comes from Avena eriantha, assembly GCA_910589775.1. Lineage (NCBI taxonomy): Eukaryota > Viridiplantae > Streptophyta > Magnoliopsida > Poales > Poaceae > Avena > Avena eriantha. The sequence goes on from OU342740.1 coordinate 14,444,771, forward strand.
AGTAGTAATGGGATAACTAATGAAAGAGGCACCGGTGAGCAATATCTGTTATTTGGTTTTTCATGCTCACTTGTGTCCCGTAGGACCCCGAGTACTTGATTCCTGTTCCTTGTTTATTCGCACTATCCACATCCGGGAGGCCTTATGGACCCCCCTGAGCCAGAGCTTGATTCATTCTTATTTCTTGGGGCCACAAAGTAGTTTGGGGCTTTGTTACTATCCTGTACTTATGCCATGCTTTACTGTTTTATTAAGATTGTGCGTGGAGCACCAGTACTGTTTTGGATGCGGAGTGTTTTCGCGGTATCGACAAGCCCAGTCACACTTTTGGGTTCCCAGTCATTTACAGCCATTGACGCAAACCTTGGGTCCGTCTCGGATCCGGCCAACTTCGTTGCGGGTAGCTTAATGGGGTGGCCCCCTGAAATATTTCTGAATCCTGTGATTGCTTTGTCATGAATGCCTCGTTGGGTTTTGAGTTGGTTTTTCTGAGGTTGATAGAGTGTGTGTTGCTATTTGTGCACCCCTGCAGGGTAAATCTTTCTGAAAGCCATGTCCGCGGTTATGCACGACTTGGAGCACAGTTTCTCGATCATAGACAAGTATAACTAAAGTACCGCTTTTAAATTGACTAAGTACTTGACTAGTAAATAGTGCAATACTCATGGAATGGTCAATAAAACTGCCAACGGATGATGGGGGTTGTTCGTCCGCTTCCTCGTTGGTAAGCGATGAGGAGGATGGATCTGTTAATTATACTGTTATAACTGTTGTTCTTAATTCACGGACATCCGTCTATCATTGGTTAGGCGGATGGTTAGCAAGTATCTTTAGAATGATCGGCTTTTATCTTTTGCTGCAATTACATCACCCCAGGTTGTGTCCCCTTTAGTGGCATAAAGACTTGCTGAGTACCCCTAGGGTCTCACACGATAAATTGTTTGATTCAGATGAACAGGTGTATTCGCAAGATGGATACTGGGTGGAGGAGACAGATGATGTTGGCAACGATCATTCGGTGTAGAGATTCCGGGAACGGGGATCCGTGAGATCTGTGGGCGGGATCTGTTTATTTATGTGGCATCTTATGCCGATTTGCTTCTTATCCGTACTCGGATCTTGTTTTCCGCTTCCGCCTGATACTCTGATGTTTGTGGTATGAGGAGCTATCCTAAATTATTATCTCTATCTAGGATATTTGAATCTTGTCGTATGGCGTTGCAATATTTCTATTTATTTTAGATGGAATGGCTCTGAGGACTGTTGTATGTTGCTTGCATACATACTCATTTGTGTATGTAGTTGATCCCTTCGCCTGCCGATTACGCCGCTCGTTCTTGTCCTGATGATCTGAAAGTGGTTAGGACGACCGAAAGGTCTACGGTGAGTGGCCTTGGGCCCCACCGTACTATTTTAACCACTTTCGTTCATTCAGACATGTAACTAAGAGCGTAATTCACCGAGGTAGTTACAATCTATGAGTGAGTAATCCCCTGTAGGCTATGGGGATGGTAGGGATTGGATGAGATCGTTCATGTAATGGCATCAGATTGTTAGGGCATGGTTCCTAGTATCTTTTATTAGTGCTTTATGACTTTGTTGCGACTTGTTGTGCTTAATTCTTGTCACTAGGGCCCGAGTGCCCGAGTGCCATGATTTCAGATCTGAACATGTTATTGATTCATTATGATAGTATTGTTTTTGGTCTTATCTACAAGTTGTATACACATGTTGTTGTCCGAAACCTATGGCCCTGAAGTGACAGAAATCGGGATAACCGGAAGGGAATGGCTTTGATGTGAGGATCACATGTGTTCACAGAGTGTTAATTCTTTGCTTCGGTGGTCTATTAAAAGTAGCACCTTAATTGCCAGTAGTTCCCTAGAGTTCCCGCTGCAAACGGGCTAGCAGGACAAAAGATGTTGTGCAAGTTCTCATTGCGAGCACGTATGACTATATATGGAACACATGCCTAGGATTGTCTAGTACTTGTATGTTTTATCTTATTTATCTGCAATTGCCCTATGTTCTGATTGCTATGTGAATTGTCTTGTCCATGCAACTCCCGTCCATCCATCCCTATGCCTACCGCACTCGAATCCCACTGTTTACTGCTTTTGTTACTATTGTATTTGCTTTACTACTGTTGTTACTTTACTATTCCTACTACAAAACTGTTGCTACTGATAAATTGTTGTGAGCAAGATTGTTTCTAGGTGCAGCTGAATTGACAACTCAGTTGTTAAGGCTTATAAATATTCTTTGGCTCCCCTTGTATCGAATCAATAAATTGGGTTTCACTTCCCTCGAAAATACTGCGATACACCCCCTATACTTGTGGGTCATCAAGACTATTTTCTGGCGTCGTTGCCGGGGAACATAGATTTATTTACCAAGTTCACTTGGAATCACTATTGTTCAAGCTAAGTTTATCTTTCTCCTTGTTTGCTTGTTTCTTTATCAACAATACAAAAAAATTTAGTTCCTACTTTAGTTATTATTTTCGTTGGTCTGTTATTGTCTTGCTTTGTCATGCTTGTTGGCAATGGTTGGTTTCTTTGAAACTGAAGCTTATTGGCAAGGTGGGTTCACGAAAGATCAAAAATATTATTATAAGGAACACCGCTTGTCACAAAAAGGGAAACACTTATGGGAACAAATTGATAGATTGTATACCATTGCTAGGAACGTGTGCTCTACTTATAATGTTACTTATTGCTGTGATGAGTCTCGTTGTAGAAAAAGGTATAAACACCTCCCTTTTCAATGTGAGTATAATGATAATGATACCACATCCTCTTATGCTAAGGGAATTTATTACTTTTATGATGCGGAACAAATTGAAGAATTTATTGCTTGGAAGGGTGCTTTTGAACTTGCTAGTTTGCTTGAAAATATTGATGATTCACCTTACAAATATGAGGTGTATGGTATACTTAAATTTTGCTTTGATAATTACAAGGATTAAAATGGCTATATTCTTTAATATTTTAATAGATGCTTTCCACAAATGGAAGAGAGTAATGCCTTGTAGGATCCTATGGAAGAAGAAATTGATGAACCTGAAATCTCATTAGATGAAAAAGAGGAGGAGAGTGATGAACAAAAGGAGGAAGAACGGATTAGCTACCCTTGCCTACCTTCTAATGAGAGTAACTCTTTATCCCTTACATTATTTGATTGTCCCCCTTGCTTACTAAAGGAGAATGAATGTTATGTTCCTAAGGTTTCTCTTGAAAATGTTTATAATAAAGCTCTAGTGCTTGTAGATCATGAAGAGCATGCTTTATGTGATATTTATATTGTTGAGTTTCTTCATGAGTCTACTGAAAATTATTATGAGAGAGGAAAATATGGTTGTGGAAGTTTTCATGGTATTGAAACAACTCTCTATGTGCTGAAAGATTTGAAATTACTCTTGTTTTATCTTCCTATGCTTGTCACTTTGTTCTTTGTGAATTTATTTGCATACACGATTCCTATGCATAGGAAGTGGGTTAGACTTAAATGTGTTTTGGATTTGCTTCTTGATTCTCTCTTTTACTTCACTTCATATTTCTTATGAGAGCATCCTCTCAAACTTTTATGCCTGAAGATGATAACATGTCTATTCTTCTTGGGAGACCTTTTCTTAATACTGCAGGAGCTATTATTAATTGTAATCAAGGGAAGGTGAACTTCAATGAGAATGACAAGGAACATACTATCTATTTCCCCAAGAATATTGATAGGACTTATGGTTTTGAATTCAATTGAACATGTTGAGGGCATTCAAGTTGGAGAAATATATTGTCCCATACCAAGAGAAAAAATTGAAACTATTATGATTGGGACCATTGCTATCAAGGTTGAGATAACATAATCATTAGTGGAATACAAAGTTTTGTCTCATATGGAATTGCTTTGGTAACAATACCTGATCAACCTTGTTAACAAAATGATTTCATTGAACAAAACAATGTTTTCACCATGATTATATCCGCTTACTTCTATTCTATCCATTTTAGTTTTTGCTTATGCCTAACATAAAGGCGTTAAAGAAAAATACTTATTGGGAGATAATCCAAAAGTTTTAGATGAGTTCCGCTCCTTATCATTTTTATTTGCTTTTTGTACCAAGAGTAACCTCTAATGAGAGAGAAGTAATGATTGGGAAAGTTGCTGTCCCGAAACAGATTTATGTGCTTCACCGTAAAAATTCGTGTAAAATCTCTGAACGTCTTTTTGAGGCGTGAATTTTTGTGCTTCTGCCCCAGGTTGTTTTCTAACTTTCGTTAGTTCAACACTTTTTAATTTGAGCAACAAAAGATCTTTGAAAAAATTCGTCTTTACCTGCTGGTCTTTTTTGACAAATTTCTACTATATTCTGCATTTGCTTCTTGTTGGTTCCTTTTTGAGTTCTTTTGGGAATTGAGCTTTTTGAGGGAAGTGCTACAGTATCTAGTGTTCTAATGGAAGTTTATTGGTGTTAGAACTGAACCTTAAGACTTATTTATCATGAGTGCACTAATGTTGCTAATAAAGATTGTGTGAAGTTTTGTATGAAGGAAAATTTTCAGGTGTATGGAAGGAATGAGTAATGAGATGAAGGATGGACTAAAGCTCAAGCTTGGGGATGCCACGCGTGTCACCCCAAGAAATATCCAAGAAGTACAAGCCTCAAAGCTTGGGGATGCCCAAGGCATCCCCTTATCCATCAATAAAAATCCCAGGTTTCTTCCAAACACTTCATTTTTATTGTTTCATGCACAGTTGTGTTGTTCTTTGAGCGTCTTCTTTTTCGTTTTCGTTTTGGTTTTTAGTTTGCGTGGTTTTCTTAGTTTGCTGAATAATTTGGTTGGACCTCCCCTTTCATACATTGGTGTTCAAATGGTTTGGTTTGGTTTGGAAAAGAGTAGGAAAGCTCATGCTTAAGTGGTAAAGGTAGCTTGTTTTGACTGTGGCCTATGCTCTATCATGCCATGCTTGATGTTGTTTTGGCTTTATGCTTAGTATTCTTTGTTGTAGCATGACCTGTTATAAACAATTGAGATTGCTTAATGTGCCTTGGATGAATCATGCGTTGTTTTAGCATATTAAAGCATAGTATAGTGGTATTCTCCTTTGATGCTTTATTTGGGTTGACTTGGCACATGATCACACCATGTTATGACTATCTCAAGTCACAATAAACTTTTATGATCCTTTAGTTTTCAACTTGTAGTATCACTTTATGCTTTGATCAATGATGGTTTGTTGCTCTGCATGACTATGGCCATTATTGCTCTCTCGTTTGTCGCTCCCTTACTATTGCTAGCCTTCACTTTCACTGAGTATGTGTTACTCATGTTTCCAACTCCCTAAAACTAAATATTTCCAAAGTGTCCACCATACCTACCTATTAGCATCATTTGCTACTTCTGTGCATATTCATTATGCCTTGTTTTCTTCCAAATAAAATGTTTGCTTGTTATGAGAAAGTTAGTTAGTAAAGCTCTCACGAACTTGATGGCACACTTTATTTCCTGCACTTAATAAACCTGAACCATTGTGAACTCTCCATGAAAGTTATATGCTTGCAAATTATAGGCTGGGGATTAGCAGAATCGTGCTGTCACGGGGAACGCTTTCAACACTTGTAAATATATACCCAGTTGATACCTTGCTCTTTTGTTTGCGGATGTCGTCGGTGTGAAATAAAAGGGGAGCTTGTAAGTCCATGGAGTTATGTATGTGTGTTAGAGAAACGCCTGGGCCGCTGGTCTAATCCATGCTAACATGGTGGAAACCTGCAGCGTAACCATAATGATATCTATGAAGCATTCTTCTTATAAGAAAAGAGAGAGATAGCTATTGAAAAAAAAGAAAAAAAGAGTTTTATGAAAAGAGGAAAGAGAGAAAAAAAGCACCATTTTCCCATGGTAAATAAGAAGATTGCTGAGATACTTATTGTCTGCTTGCCTTGTCATTTTGATATGGGGATTCTTCCGTATCATCGGGCAAGGGGTACCCCGTTGGCGGTTCTCAATGATACGCACATACTTACGATGACAAGAACATACCGGTAACTAAAGTTGAGTAGCATGAGGAGCGGCCCTCATACTCAAGGGACTTGGGATTTTCAGTTTATAGTCTGTCAAGCATATAACTCAGATTGGACCACACTTTCACCTTAACCACATTAAAGATGCTTATGATAGGGGCAATGAGAGATCAAAGCTAATTAGTACCATACTTTCAGCATTTGGAAGCCTTTCAAACTATTCAAAACCTTTTTCTTTTACTTGTTGAGTCTCCACATATTCTTTGAGCACTTTCTTGAGAGCATAGTGGCCATTCTTAGTTCTATGTGCATTGTCCAAAGACTTGTTGATTTATGCATACCTTGATATTGCTTGTTTTAAACTATTTGTATCTAGTCACTCTTGTAAACTTTGAAGGTGCCCTATGCATTTATGTTTGCTACTCTATGAGGGACAAGCTCAATGCCACTATGCTATGTTTTCTTTATGTGAAACAAACAAACATCTTGCAAAGAATTGTTATTCATGAATCTTTTGTTTGTGCCTTTTCATGTTGCATCATAGTTTCTTTGTCTTATTGCTAGAACTTTTTCTTTCATGTTATGATTGAAGTACTATGATCCCAGCTTTGAGTGTTTTACAAATACTTTGATCAAGTCTTTGATGGTGCATGTCACCTCAAAAATTATTCTTTCTTTTTATCACTTACCTACTCGAGGACGAGCAGGAGTTAAGCTTGGGGATGTTGATACATTGCAAATGTATCTATAATTTTTGATGCTCCATGCTTGGTTTTATCCACTTTCTTGTGTTTTGTCCAGACTTTGGAGTACTTTTCATATGATTTCTTGCACTAACCTATTAACAAGAGCCACAGTGCCAGCTGCCTGTTTTCTGCTGTTTTTGGTTCCAGGAAAGTCAGAAAATGAATATTCTCGGAATTGGACGGGACAAAAGCCAAAGTGCCTATTTTTCCAGAAGACTCCAGGAGCCAGAATACGAGACGGAGGAGGGCCAGGGGCTGGCCACACCCCCCAGGCGCGGGCCGGGCCTGGCCGCGCCAGGGCATGGTGTGGTTGCCCCAGGCACCCCCTCGGTCTCCCTCTTCGCCTATAAGAAGCCTTCTGACCTAAAAACTTCGGGGGGTTCGACGTTTTTCCACGAAAAGTTCCGTTGCGCTGCCGCCACTGAAGGGGAGATTTGGGGGACAGAAAGTCTCTGTTCCAGCACCCTGCCGGGACGCGGAAGTGCCCCCGGAGCCATCTCCATCGACCATCCATGTTTCCTCCATCTATGAGTGAGTAATCCCCTGTAGGCTATGGGGATGGTAGGGATTGGATGAGATCGTTCATGTAATGGCATCAGATTGTTAGGGCATGGTGCCTAGTATCTTTTATTCGTGCTTTATGACTTTGTTGTGACTTGTTGTGCTTAATGCTTGTCACTAGGGCCCGAGTGCCATGATTTCAGATCTGAACATGTTATGGATTCATTATGATAGTATTGTTTTTGGTCTTATCTACAAGTTGTATACACACGTTGTTGTCCGGAACCTATGGCCCCAAAGTGACAGAAATCGGGATAACCGGAAGGGAATGGCTTTGATGTGAGGATCACATGTGTTCACGGAGTGTTAATGCTTTGCTCCGGTGCTCTATTAAAAGGAGCACCTTAATTGCCAGTAGTTCCCTAGAGGCCCTGCTGCAAACGGGCTGGCAGGACAAAAGATGTTGTGCAAGTTCTCATTGCGAGCACGTATGACTATATATGGAACACATGCCTAGGATTGTCTAGTACTTGGATGCTTTATCTTATTTATATGCAATTGCCCTATGTTCTGATTGCTATGTTAATTGTCTTGTCCATGCAACGCCCGTCCATCTATCCCTATGCCTACCGCACTCGAATCCCACTGTTTACTGCTTTTGTTACTACTGTCTTTGCTTTACTACTCCTGTTACTTTACTATTCCTACTACAAAACTGTTGCTACTGATAAACTGCTGTGAGCAAGATTGTTTCCAGGTGCAGCTGAATTGACAACTCAGTTGTTAAGTCTTATAAATATTCTTTGGCTCCCCTTGTGACGAATCAATAAATTGGGTTTCACTTCCCTCGAAAATACTGCGATACACCCCCTATACTTGTGGGTCATCAGAGCTCTACATCAACACCGAGCCATCAAGCATTTTTCTGGTGCTGTTGCCGGGAGTCAAGGACATCTTCACAAGGGGAGTCCCTCATAACCAATCTCTTTACTTTGTTATTTTTGTTTTTCTTAGTTTATTTTTGTTTTGTTTGCTTGTTTCTTTATCAAAAACACAAAAAAAAATTAGTTTACGAGTTTGCTTTCTTATTTGAAAACACACAAAAATTAAGTCTCCTTTAGTTGTCACCTCTTCCTTAGCTCACCATGTTGATCCCTAAATTCACCCTGAAAGACCTTTCAATTGGTAGTGTTTCTATTATGAATAGAAGGATTTATGATATGCTTGATTTGCCTCCACTTGAAGATTGTTATTTGAATGTCCCACTTGATGATAATGCTAAAAGTAAACTCATGGGTAGTATTAATGATGTTCTTATTATGGTTAACAATGCCTATGTTCCCGTTGATTTTTATGTTTTGGATGTTGAATGCAATGCTTCTTGTCCTATTACTTTGGGAAGACCTTTTCTTAGAACTGTTGGTACCATTATTGATATGAAAGAAGGCACCATTAAATATCAACTCCCACTCAAGAAAGGTATAGAACACTTCCCAAAGAAGAGAGAGAAAATTTCTTTTGCTTCTCCTATGAAAACAAAATTTGGTCTTAATGCTTCTTCATTCGAGAACACTAGATTCTTTTTCTTGCTTCTTATGCCTAACTTAAAGGCGTTAAAGAAAAGTACTTATTGGGAGATAACCTAAAAGTTTTAGATGAGTCTTGGAAGTTATTACTTTAGTAATAACCACTCCTTATCCTTTTTATTTGCTTTTTGTGCCAAGACTAACCTCTAATGAGAGAGAAGTAATGATTGGGAAAGTTGCTGTCCCGAAACAGATTTATGTGCTTCACCGTAAAAATTCGTGTAAAATCTCTGAACGTCTTTTTGAGGCGTGAGTTTTTGTGCTTCTGCCCCAGGTTGTTATATAACTTACGTTAGTTCAACACTTTTTGATTTGAGCAACAGAAGGTCTTCAAAAAAATCCGTCTTTACCCGCTGGTCTGTTTTGACAGATTTCTGCCATTTTCTACATTTGCTTCTTGTTGGTTCCTTTTTGAGTTCTTTTGGGGAATTGAGTTTTTTGAGGGAAGTGCTACAGTAGCTAGTGTTCTAATGGAAGTTTATTTGGTGTTAGAACTGAACCTTAAGACTTATTTATCTTGAGTACACTAATGTTGCTAATAAAGATTGTGTGAAGTTTTGTATGAAGGAAAAAAATTCAGGTGTATGGAAGGAATGAGTAATGAGATGAAGGATGGACCAAAGCTCAAGCTTGGGGATGCCACGCGTGTCACCCCAAGAAATATCCAAGAAGTACAAGCGTCAAAGCTTGGGGATGCCCAAGGCATCCCCCTCTTCATCAATAAAAATCCCAGGTTTCTTCCAAACACTTCATTCTTATTGTTTCATGCACAGCTGTGTTGTTCTTGGAGCGTCTTCTTTTTCTTTTTCTTTTTGGTTTTTAGTTTTCTTGGTTTTCTTAGTTTGCTGAATAAATTGGTTGGACCCCCTCTTTCACACTTTGGTTTGCAAATAGTTTTGTTTGGTTTGGAAAAGAGTAGGAAAGTTCATGCTTATGTGGTAAAAAGAGCCTGTTTTTGACTGTGGCCTATGCTTTGTCATGCCATGCTTGATATTGTTTTGGCTTTATGCTTAGTATTCTTTGATGTAGCATGACTTGTTATAAACAATTGAGATTGCTTAATGTGCCTTGGATGAATCATGCGTTGTTTTAGCATATTAAAGCATAGTATAGTGGTATTCTCCTTTGATGCTTTATTTGGGTTGACTTGGCGCATGCGCACACAGTGTTATGACTATCTCAAGTCACCATAAGCCTTTTTGATCCTTTAGTTTTCAACTTGTACTATCACTTTATGCTTTGATCAATGATGTTTTGTCGCTCTGCATGATTATGGCCATTATTGCTCTCTTAGTTTGTCACTCCCAGTACTTTGCTAGCCTCCACAACCAAGTATGAGTTCCACTCATGCATCCAACTCCCCAAACCAAGTTATTCCAAAGACTCCACCATACATACCTACTAGCTTATGCTATTCCAAGTATATTCATGCTTTTGTTTACCTTTCAAATTAAACTTGTTATGAGAAAACTAGTGATTAAAGCTCTCACGAATTGATGGCACACTTTACTTTTTTGCATCTAATAAACTTGAACCATTGGGTCCTTCTTTGCTGCGTATATGCTTGCGCTTTATAAGTTGAAATTAGCAGAACCATGTATCATGGGGAACACTTTCAACATTGCACTTGTACTTTATACCCCGTTGATATCATGTTCTTTTGCTTACGGATCCCGGCGGTGTGAAATAAAAGTGGAAATTGTAAGATCTTGGAGTTTGTATGTGTTAGAGAAACGCCTGGGCCGCTAGACTAGGCCATGCCTAATCATGGTGGAAACTTGCAGCATCACCATAATGAGCACTCTATGAAGCATCCTCAATAAAAACCTATGCAAATAGCAAATAAAAAGATCGCTGAGATGCTCATTGTTTACTTGCCTTGTCATTTTGTTTATGGGATAGCTCCTGTATCATGTGCAAGGGGTACCCCGTTGGCGGTTCTTTATGATACATATGTACTTACAATGACAAGAGCTTACTTGTGACTAAAGTTTAGTAGCATGAGGATCGGTCTTCGTAAGTAAGGGGCATGAGATTTCGGTTTATAACTTGCCAAGCATATCCTCTTAGTTGTGTCACTTTAACCTTAATCACCTTCAAGATGCTTGTGATAGGGGCAATGAGAGATGAAAGCTATAAGTACCATAATTTTTGGAAGATCTTTATGATACTTGAATCCCTGCTTCCTTTTATAAAGGCCTTTATTCCACCATTATATTGAGTCTCCACCTTCTACCTTTATGCACCTACTTTGAGAGCATAGTGGCCATTCCTAGTTCTATGTGCATTGTCCCAAGACTAGTTGATTGATGCATAAGTTGATGTTGCTTGTTTTTAACTATTTGTATCTAGTCACTCTTATGAACTTTGAAGGTGTCCTATGCATTTATATTTGCTACTCTATGAGGGACAAGCTGGATACTATTATGCTATGTTTTCTTTATGTGAAACAAACAAACGTCTTGCAAAGCATTGTTATTCATGAATCTTTTATTTGTGCCTTTTCATGTTGCATCATAGTTTATTTGTCTTATTGCTAGAACTTTGTCTTTCATGTTTTGATTGAAGTACTATGATCCTAGGTTTGAATGTTTTACAAATACTTTGACCAAGTCTTTGATGGTGCATGTCACCACAAAAATTATTCTTTATTTTTATCACTTACCTACTCGAGGACGAGCAGGAGTTAAGCTTGGGGATGTTGATACATTGGAAATGTATCTATAATTTTTGATGTTCCATGCTTGGTTTTATCCACTTTCTTGTGTTTTGTCCACACTTTGGAGTACTTTTCATATGATTTTTTGGACTAACCTATTAACAAGAGCCACAGTGCCAGCTGCCTGTTTTCTACTGTTTTTGGTTCCAGGAAAGTCAGAAAATAAATATTCTTGGAATTGGACGGGACAAAAGCCAAAGTGCCTATTTTTCCGGAAGTCATCAGATGCCAGAATACGAGATGGAGAGGAGCCAGGGGGCCACCACACCACCTAGCAGCGTGGGCCAGGCCTGGCCGCGCCAGGTGGTGGTGTGGCCAGCCCAGGCACCCCCTAGGCTCTCCTTCCGCCTATAATATGCCCTCGGGACGAAAACCCTAAGTACCCGATCAAAAATCCACGAAAGAGTCTGTAGCCGCTGTCATCTCCATCCCTAGATCGGGAGGGATCTGAAGCTCTTCCCAGCACCCTGCCGGAGAGGGGAATTCACCCTGGAGGCCTTCTTCATCACCATGCAAGCCTCCGGTGTGATGCGTGAGTAGTTCATCCTTGCACTACAGATCCATGTAGTAGCTAGATGGTTGGTTCTCCTCCTTTGTGCTTTCATGTTGAGATCTTGTGAGCTCCGTTCATGATCAAGATCATCTATTTGTAATTCTACATGTTGTGTTTGCGGGGATCTGATGGATATTGAGATGCTGTTTCAGATTGATTATTGATTCTATCATGTCTTTGTTATTTGTGATCTTGCATGCTTTCCGTTGTTAGTAGCTATCTTGGCTAAGTAGATGCTAGCAACTCCAAGAGTTAGTATTTATGCTCGATAGTGGGTTCATGCCTCTGGTAATCTGGGGAAGTGACAGAAATCTCTAAGGTACTAGATGTACTGTTGCTACTAGGGAGAAAACAACAATCCTTTGTTCATAGAACAATCGTATTGTTTACATTACACGCAATTCGTAAAGCAATAATATGTTGCTTGCAACTTAATACTGGAGGGGGTTCGGATGATAACCTGAAGGTGGATTATTAGTCATAGATGCAGTTGGATGGCGGTCTATGTATAATGTTGTAATGCCCAATCAAGTCTCAAAGGAGTCAAGATGATTAGTATATGCATGTATTGCTTTCTCGATGTTTGTCAATTGCCCCGCTGTAATTTGTTCACCCATCATGTTATCTATCTTAAGGAGAGCCACCTCTAGTGAACTATGGATCCCGGTCCTTTTCTTTTACATACAATCTATAAACTGTTTACTGCTTTGTGTTTACTTTCTACAAACTATTACTTCCTTCTATTCGATACGTTTAATCCTTTGTTTTCAGCAAAACACGGTGAGATTGACAACCTCATCGCAAGTTGGGGACAAAGTTCTGTGGTTGTGTTGTGCAGGTCTCCACGTTGCTACTAGCACCGGTAGTGCACCCTGCCAAGGCTCAGCTAGCAACACCTTTGGGGCGTTTCCTTGCTCCTACTGGTTCAATTAAACCTTGCTTTCATAACTGAGGGAAACTTGCTACTGTGCTCATCATACCTTCCTCTTGGGGTTCCCAACGAGCTCTACATCAACACCGAGCGATCAGCAATCACATTCATTTGATTCCTAGAAGACAAGGAATGGACAGCCTTGTGCGACACTTCCTACGGCCGGAGAAGTATGTCGACGCGGTCTTCACCTACAGCTACTCTTCGTACAAACCGCAACGCATTTATGCGGTCACTAAAACTAGCGGCGATGTGCATGTTTGGGAGCCGTCCATTTGGGGTGAGTCATGGTGTCATATAGCATGTAAAATCCCATTCAAAATTCTGCTTACTGACTGTAAGTAAGACCTAGGTACCCACGCAGCCCCACGCATCATTCTAGCTCCGGTCATCAAAGATGCAGTAGCAGATGCTGAACTTGGGACACGGCGCTGGTTCCTGGCACCTCTCGGAGGCGACACGGAACAGGATGATGAACTCATGTGGATTCATATCAGGGGAGCACTAAACATCGTTGGTGATACAATAGAACATATAGGGCCACAACTTTCTTCATACCCATCGCTGCGGTGTCACATTTTCTTGAGGTCCGCATGCCCATCCAAAGACCAAGTAGAGCAAGTCTGGAGAAGAGTCGACAATCTGAAGGGACAATCTATGTTTCTTGGGATCAACTACCCTTTCTTTGTCGGAGCCCCTGGAGCTGTTGAACCTGTAATTGCTCAGGCTGCCCTGGCTCCTGATGCTGCTGCTGTTGCTGGTGGTGGTGGTGGAGCTGACAAAGAACTAGCTGCTGCTGCTCTGGGTGAAGCTGACGAAATACTTGGTGATGCTGCTGCTGGTGAAGCTGACGAAATACTTGCTAATGCTGCTGCTGGTGAAGCTGACGAAATACCTGCTGAGGCTGCTGCTGGTGAGGCTGACGAAATACCTGCTGAGGCTGTTGTCGGAGTCCAGGAAGAACATGCTGGTGTTGTTGCTGAGGTGCCAGCACTTCCAGTGTTGATAGCAGACTGTGTGTTTGCTGCACACTCACGCGCCTATCATATTGACACTCCAGATCCGACCTGGAGCCGAATCCACGTCGGGGGGAGGGGGCTACAATTGGCTCATCAGTGGGGTTGTACGATTTGATGGAGAATGCCAGATGGCCAAACACATTCGTTCCGACGATACGACCAGCTCCAGGTACCTAGTTCTCATACTGGCAGATCCGATGAACCATTTGTCTTTATCTTTATAATTAGTTACGCTTATTTGTGTAAAGACTAAGCTGTGCTTATTTGTGTAAGACTAAGTTAGGCCTAACTGCGTAATATTCAGTGAAGCCCAACTTTTCTTTCCATGCCCATAATAAGAGAATTGCAACACAGAACATACAAAGGTAATGTGCATACTAGGTATTTTTGCTCAGGATAACAACCACTTTAAGCAAATGATACATGGTGTACGCATTTGAACACATCACTAGAATGTGGCACCTATTGATGATTGATGACATGGATCTAGCTTTTCTACGCGTATTTGCATTGAATCGCTCATTGATTTGTTCACATATTTTTTGGCAATGGCTGATGAACTCCACTCTCTTGGTAACTTGCTTCGTCAGCGAGCACTTGTTGATGCAATGCAAAGTACAGAACATGGTCGTCATCGTCATTCCATTTAGGTTCTCTATGTTTCGTCATCACGGAGATACTAATTTCAAATGAAAATCTAGTAAACAACATATGTGTACATTGTTAGAGTATGATACGGCCACGGTACATACATTTTCACCTTGTTGGCGTTGTGCCGAACTGGGTGGATGCGGCTTTGGGGTTCGGAGAGGAAGGCGTCGTGGCTGGTGCATGTGCGACCACGGCGATGGCGAGCTCGGATTCTGGAGGAGGCCAACAGGACCGAGCATGGTCGGCATGGTGACAGATCTCACTCGGGAATTCCCATCCCCACGCCGTGCCATGGGTGCGGCCATGGTGAGGGCGAGCTCCGATTCGGGATGGGGAGGAGAACGAGGCCGAGCAGGTTCGTCCAAGTCCTAGCTCCACGCCACGGCCGCGACCATAGATTGCCGCCCCGGAGGAAGAAGAAGACGCGTAAAGGATGCATGCGCCCACACTGCAAGCCTACATGGCAGCCACGACGGCAACGACATAACGCCGAAAGCTGACAGGGGGCCCAACTTGACGGCCGTTAGCCTGATATTTTGTATAGAAACGTAAAGTTGAATTCGTGCCGAAAAAGACCATCTGAGTATTTGGCACGCCAACTTTGGGCCCGCGGCTGATTGGAAGTAACTTGGGTACCGTGGAAGCAACGATATTTTGTACCCAACTTTCGGGCCGCAAAATGATATTCTCCTTTAAAATTGCACGCAAAAGAAATAATGCAAAACCCTAACCCTAACTTTTTCCCCCTCTCTATAAAAACAATTCAAAATGGGTTTGAATATTTTGAAAACCACCAAAATAGTGGAGCCCAAATTGTTATAAGGGTTCCTTAGTATTTCTAGATATTTCACAAAGTATCTTTTTTTGAAACTATTCAAAACAGATTTGAAATGAATATACAAAGAGAGAAAATATTTTAGGAAATAGAAAAAGGTTTTAACAGGAAAACAAATAACCAGAGAGGACTAGGCCGTGCAGCCCACCTTCTTTCCCCGCTACCCGCTGCTCAGCGTCACGTGGTATGGCCCAGCTAGCAGCCCATCAAGGCCCGGTCCACATGCCCTTTTGTCCCGCTAATCTCCATCGTCAACCTTGCGCCGTCGCCCGAAGCAGCTTGTTGGCCGAGCGAGGGCTGCCGTCGTGCGCCAATATCGCCACTACCGCTCCAGGGGAGAGGATAAGACCCGCCGTGGATTCCTCTGTCTCGTCCCTATCTCCTTTCCCCTCCCAGCTCCTCTCTCTTGTGTTCCCCAATCGGCCGAAAACCCTAGCCGCTAGTCGCCGGCCGTCGCCACCATTGCAGCCCGCCATGAGCCACTCCGTTGTCCCTGGAAGCTGCGCCGGGCCGATCTAAGCTTCCTCACCAACGCGCGCAAGCCGGGAGGGCCACAGACGAACTATCGAGCATTTGTACCCCGCCTACGGTCGCCGCGGTCGACGACGATTCCGACGCTATACGGCCTCCTCCACCGTTGCTGACCTGCCCGTCGCGTTCATGGTGAGACGGTGGTCCTCCAGGACCCCTTCAACCCCTTCCTCTTGCTCTGGTTCGACCTTGCACCGTGCTCCTCTCCCTCCGCCGTGGACAAGGTCGCCGGAGCTCCTCCGGTTACCCAAAAGTAGCGGCGCCGCCCTAGTTTGACTCACCGCGACCATGTGCATCCAGCGCACAAGTCCACCGATCCCCGCACGCTCTCCTGCGAGTGATCCATGCTCAACCTGGGAGCAACCCCGGTGATGAAGTCATGCCGACGTCAGCGTGCTCGGGAAAACTAGTTAAAAGCCGCGGGTCCCCCCTTGCCCACGTGGAGGTTGAGTTGGCACTAGGGCCACCTTGTCAGCCTCTCTGGATAGATGTGCCCCGGTGTAAAAAGTGTTTGCTGTTTTTGTTTTAATTTCAAAAAGGGTTTAAATATTGTAAAATCAATAACTAATTATTTATAAGCCAGAAAAATATGTGTAATATATAAAATTTTCAGAAAAATGAGATCTTTACAATAGACTCATAACCATGCATTGTTCAACAATTTTTAAAACAAGTTTAATTAGAGAACTGAATGAACCCTCACAAGTTTAATTAGAGAACTTAAATCGCCAATCATGCCTTAGGGTTATATTTCAATACAATTCAACTTCTCATATCATCATCCTTCCTTGAGCATTGCATCGATGCCATGTGCTGATTGTTGTTTTCCCCTTTCTTTCTGGTGTTTGCTTCTTCCCGGTAGAATACAATATCAAGATCAAGATCGAAGACCGAGATCAAAACCATCGAAGATCGACGAAAAATACTTGACCAACTATAATCAAGTCAAGTACAAGGCTTCCGAAGATCTATATATGGGTATCAACAACCAAGGCAAGCATAGCCCCACTATTATACAATCCTATGGTTTCAAAAGTATTTCATTCTTGCCATGATGCATACGATTCTACTATGGTCTTTTATTGATAGATAGAGTATCCTATCTATTGCATTACTCCCTTTGAGCTTATATTACTTAATCCACTTCTCCTAGCATAACTAGGTTTGGCTTGTGTGCACTACTAGAGCTTATCTGTGTCTTGCTTAGCCATGCTTAGCTGTCAGTGCTGGTTCATCCAGATGATGTACCAAATACAGACAATCTAGTATGACAGGAGAACGAGGTATACTGATGAGGTAAGGTCAGTGGTAAAGGTTAAACATGTTAAGGCTTGTATGGGAGGCCATAGTGGGATGTGGTTTTTCTAGTCCCATGCTCGCCACTACTACGAACCAAGTTCTTGCCTTTGTAATCGAGGCGAGCGTACAGCCACACGGGGCCTTGAAAACCTCACGAGTAACTAAATTGCCTAGTAGATTCCATGAGTCACATAGTTCGGCGTTCCATTCGACATATGCATAGAAAACGTTTTGAAAGATTTGGCGGGTCAAGGTGCACCATAACAAGTAGGTAAGCGTGGCCGGGGTTGCTTGGGGTCGGTGGAGCCCCTGGTAAACCAACCCCGACTCACATCTCTAGGGACCGGCTTCGGGATTTGACCCGTCACGGCGGAACCCTCCTTAGGGCGTGACTCATGGTCTCGGCGAACGCAAGGTAAAGGTCGTGTCCAACCACCCTCTGCCGGCCTTCCAAGGAAGAGGGATAATCATGTGGCATTAAGAGTCGGTTGGTACGTGTGGGTAAAGTTGTACATCCCTCCAGGATTAAATCTTTTCGAAAAGTCGTGTTCACGATTATGAACGGTTGGTGACCGAATTCTAAGATCATAGAGAACTATAACCTAATCATAAAACTTGGCAGGTCAACATGTGCTTAAAGATGCTTCCTCATGGGTACGAGGGGGTGATCCTAGTTGTGAGATGAGGATTACTTTGTTGGATATCAAGATGATGATCAATTCTTCGGAGAAGTTGCTCTCTTATCCCCTTTTAAAATATTCTGATTAGACAAGCTTCTTCTCCCTCTTGTTTTACAAACAAAGATGGCTTTATGCAAAATAATCCCACGAGCCATAAGTCTTGTGGAGTACACCCTGTACTCACCCTTGCTTTGTTGATACTTTTGTAGAAGATTAAGTGTTCCCCTGAAGATGAGTTCCGTACGACATTGACACCGACGAATAGCTTGGGGTTCCCGGCCGGCAGCCTGGAGTCTATGGGCTAGGACGTCATCGTTATGCTTCAGGCCTCTTAGCCATTTGTTAAGTTTGCTATACTTAATTGCATAATTTGCCTTCCGTTGTTTGATGTTTGTGGTCAGTTACCTCTGCTGGTAATATTTTGGTTCTTCGCTGACTTATGAGCTTGCTGTAATAATTTTTGTGTCACAGGGTTACTGTTGTGTTACCGATTGCTCACTGGATATCCTCGAGCTCTAGGTTAAGCTTATGTCAGGCTAAGGTCTGGATTTGTTTAACCCTGATCCCGGGGGTGTCATAGGTTTTAGTATCAGATCAGTATCGACCGTAGGAAAACCTTGCTATTGGTCGACATTGAGTCTAGTGCTTGTGAAAACTATTTCAAAGGTGAAAAGTATTTGAGAAAACTCTAGTATGCTTCTTTTTCTCCTTATCCAGTTTCGCTCTAACTCTGGGTCATCTCATCTTGTGTTGACTTTAAAAAGTTTTGATATATCTTCTAGTCTTTCAAAAGCTAGGTGCCTTTTGGGCATGTCGTTTCTCAACCAGTTGACCTAGTGTAGAGTTCTCTAGAGTTGTGCGTGTTGTGAATTCCTTGTGTCCCCTTTGCTCTGCTTCATCTAAGAGATTCCTTTCCCTCATGATCTCTCTATCTTTTGGGCCCACAATATTATATTGTAGGATCCACAGTGTTCTGTTCTAGGCTTTGAGGTTTCCTTTCGCATCGTGTGCCTCCCTTTTTTTGTTTGGGTACTTCAGAAGTTCTTTCTTCTCTTGGAAGCTACCTCGTGATTACTGGCTTGCAGTGTACGCTGTGTCACTCAAGTAGTAGTTACTTCTTTCTCGGGTTTTAACCCTCGGACTTGAACCAAAGATCCCGGATTGTGTTGGATTCTAGTTTTGTGAATCTTGTACATGAAGTTGATCTTTAACCCAAGATCCATCTTGTTGATCCCTGTTGTTAATGTCTAAACATTACCTCAGGATGGCTGGTACTATAATTCTAGCCTTCAAGCTTGTGGATATTGCCGCGATTGAATTTCGACAATTAAGGACTTCCCCTACCACTAGCTATAGCAAATGTTCTTTAATGGAACCAAATAGATCACGACAAGAGTACTCCTCGTGAGTCTCGCATCTATACTCGTGACTCTTCCCACCTTTCCCCCTTCTATGCATTGGTTTTTGGAAGATTGTTAATCTATGCATCCACATCTCGGGATTCTATCCTGAGCATGCTCCTTTTGCCCTTGTTGTTTTCCGACCTTTGTTTACCAGTTGGTAGCCAAGTAGTACTGTGCATTGGTGTCAACCGATGCAAGATACTCTTGTGGTCCGTCATGAAAAACCATTTTGGGATGTCAGGAGAACCAAACTCCAGTACCTTGTCATATCTTGGACCAGGTCAAAGTGTTGTAAATCCGCAGATCAAGAGGCATGATTAGCTTCTATCTGTTCTATCTTAAAGTATCACACTCTTATATACTAAGAGGTCGTGCTGAGTTTCATGACCTTCTTAATGAAGTGATGCTCTTTCACATAATCACCCACCCTTCCTATGGGCTCTCATGCTCGTGAATGGTGTGTGTGCGTCATAACGTGGTCATCTGAGATTCATAGCAATTATTAATGCTTTGAACTCCAAGGAAATTTGTGTCATATTTAGTGTGAATGGTTAACCCTATCACTAAGAAAAACATGATTGTGCTACCAAGTCCGTTACTCTGGTACACTCTCCTCGGTCAAAGAGTTTGGCTTGTGCCGAAGCTCTGAGACTATGTCTTCTTGCCTTACTAAGAAAGTTCCCTCTCGAACTAAGTGACATATCGGTGGTTCGTGATATTCTAGATGTCTACTAGAAGTATTACCATGTTGCCACATGACCATGTTATCCAGTTCTTGAGCAAGCAAGTTCTCTGAACCGCTTCTTTCTCCAAAGATCCATACTGGATACCCCTGAACTAGTTGGTTGAGCTTAAAAAACAACTTGGAGAGTTGTAAGACAAAAGTTCTACTTGACTTAGTTCATCTTAAAGGGATGTCTAGTTCTGTTGCGCTGAAGAAAGATAGTATGTCCTTCGTGGATATGTTATCTTCCCCTCGCCTTTGATTTGATCTGGGTTATCATCAAATCAAACTCAGTTCCAAGGACTATCCTGATGATGTCGCTACTCGTGATGTTTCACTTGAGTACATCCTCACGTATGTTGGTCTAACCAACAGTTTTGTCTTGTTCATAGAACATATGAGTCCATCTTCCTGGAGTATCTCGATAAGTTTGTTGTTGAACTCATGGATGACATCCTTATCCTCCCCATGCTAGAACAGACTCATATGACACACTGGGAATTAATGTTGGAAAACTTTCGAGAACCATCTTCGTGTCACCTCAAAGTATGTGTTCTGGATGTTGGAAGTAACCTTCTCCGATTCATGTGCAATTGTGGAAAGATGTCGCCGTGGATTCGAGTAGAGTTATCTATATTTCCTTATGCACACTTGTGTTTCATTGCAAGTACTTGATTTATAAGCAGTTGTCCTCTGACAAGTTGTTAATACATTGGTCTAGCAATTCAGCTCAGTCTATTGGAGCTTGACACTATAGTCCATGTCTTGAGAATCTAGTAACTTTACCTTTGTGGTAAATGTTGCAAACTTTCTATTCGGACATGTTGAGGCTAAAGTATCATTCCACTTAACCGAATCTGAATCTCAAGCAGATATATGGTTGTTGTTCCTCAAGGTTTTGACATAGGTTTCTATGTAAGTCCAACATGATTGATGTAATGGTTGACACAACTAGTCGAAAAGCCTATTGTCTAATTCTCTTGAATCAGCAAATAACAACCACTCCTCGTGAGGCATCTTCTATAGTTCATTATAGGAGATGTACTTATGGTTTCCTTTGTATCCGAAGTCCGGCCTATACTTGATGACTAATTGAAGGCTAGTTAGAAGTCTGATAGTAGTATTCCAAACATCAAGGAGAACATTTAAAGTAGTGTTGCTAAATGTCTCTCGGTCGATCCTCTAGACCCTTTTACGTTGGCAAGTGTTGTTATGCCAAGTAATGGAAGTCTGAGAATGAAGTTTCATTTTACTCGTGTCATCAGGAATCTTCTTACCTATTCATCTGGTGGTGTAAAGTGATATCATGATCTTTGGCAAAGATTTTGGTAAACCTGGATGAATAAAGAGTTTCCTTCGTGTCTCGATCATGTTCAGGAGTGACGATGATTTCGGTAATCAGAAATTCCTCTTGCTACATGTTCCTTGCGGCTTTTACGAGTCCTCACCATAAAACACTTTTCTGTCTTAACCTTATGTTGAACGAAGTGATCCTTCTGTATCAAAAGTAGATCAACAGTTTGGTTATCCGCATCTTTTTATCCCTAGAAGCTCTACTTAAGCCGTCTAGTAGAGTTTCATATCTCTCGAAGTCTACGGTTTTGCTCTTTCTATTGTAAGCTTTCCTTTTCAGAAGCATAAACTCTTCTGAAGCTCCATGGTCTCAATCCTTATGAAGACCAGTTACCTAACAACTTGAAACCTTCTCCTCTTGTTTCTTCCGTTACCTTGACGTGTTACATGTCGTCATCTTAGAGTTGTTTTTGAACACTCCTTCATGAGTTGACCATGAAATACTCTATGTGTTGTTTAGTATGTTTCCCTCTTATCCTTAGAGTGACCCTGTTTCTATTCTTTCCTCCTACCTTTGGAATCTCGGTTCAAGATTCTCGTAAGGGGGATAGAGTTGTAACGCCCCAATTTCAGCTAATGTCTAATTAGGGTTGTTTGTGCATTCATGAGCATCATCTTTAAAAGTGCACGCAAAAGAAATAATGCAAAACCCTAACCCTAACATTTCCCCCTCTCTATAAAAACAATTCAAAATGGGTTTGAATATTTTGAAAACCACCAAAATAGTGGAGCCCAAATTGTTATAAGGGTCCCTTAGTATTTCCAGATATTTCACAAAGTCTCTTGTATTTTTGAAACTATTCAAAACAGATTTGAAATGAATATACAAAGAGAGAAAATATTTCAGGAAATAGAAAAAGGTTTTAACAGGAAAACAAATAACCAGAGAGGATGAGGTTGTGCAGCCCACCTTCTTTCCCCGCTACTCGTGGCTCAGCGTCGCGTGGTGTGGCCCAGCTAGCAGTCCATCAAGGCCCGGCCCACATGCCCTTTTGTCCCGCTAATCTCCATCGTCAACCTTGCAGCGTCGCCCGAAGCAGCTCGCTGGCTGAGCGAGGGCTGCCATCGTGCGCCAAGATCGCCGCTGCCGCTCCAGGGGAGAGGATAAGACCCGACGTGGATGCCTCTGACTCATCCCTATCTCATTTCCCCTCCCAGCGCCTCTCTCTCGTGTTCCCCAATCGGCCGAAACCCTAGCCGCTAGTCGCCAGCCATCGCCACCGTTGCAGCCCGCCATGAGCCACTCCGTTGTCCCTGGAAGCTACACCGGGACGATCTGAGCTTCCTCACCAACGCACGCAAGCCGGGAGGGCCGCAGATGAGCCAATTGAGCATTTGTACCCCGCCTCTGGTCATCGTGGTCGACGACGATTCCGACGCTATCCGACCTCCTCCACCATTGCTGACCTGCTTGTCGTGTTCATGGTGAGGGGTGGTTCTCCAAGACCCCTCCAACCCCTTCCTCTCGCTCTGGCTCGAGCTTGCACCGTGCTCCTCTGCCCGCCGCCGCAGACAAGGTCACCGGAGCTCCTCCGGTTACCCAAAAATAGTGGCGCCGCCCTAGTTTGACTCACCATGACCGTGTGCATCCAGCGCACAAGTCCACCGATCCCCGCGCGCTCTCCTGCGAGTGATCCATGCTCAACCTAGGAGCAACCCCTGCGATGACGTCATGCTGACGTCATGGTGACGTCAGTGCGCTCGGGTCAAACTAGTCAAAAGCCACGGGTCCCTCCTTGCCCACGTGGAGGTTGAGTTGGCATTGGGGCCACCTTGTCAGCCTCTCTGGCTAGATGTGCCCCGGTCTAAAAAGTGTTTGTTGTTTTTGTTTTAATTTCAAAAAAGGGTTTAAATATTTTAAAATTAATAACTAATTATTTATAAGTCAGAAAAATATGTGTAATATATCAAAATGTTCAAAAAATGAGATCTTTACAATAGACTCAAAACGATGCATTGTTCAACAATTTTCAAGACAAGTTTAATTAGAGAACTGAATGAACCCCCGTAGGTGATTCTGGGGTCTCTCGTGTATTAGGGTTTGGACCCTCGGATCCCTCTTAAATTGCCAAGGATGCCTTAGGGTTATATTTCAATACAATTCAACTTGTCATATCATTATCCTTGCTTGAGCATTGCATCGATGCCATGTGTTGATTACTGTTTTCCCGTTTCATTCCGGTGTTTGCTTCTACCCGGTGGAATACGATATCGAGATCAAGATCGAAGACCGAGATCAACACCATCGAAGATCGACGAACAATACTTGACCAACTGTAATCAAGTCAAGTACAAGGCTTCCGAAGATCTATATCTGGGTATCAACAAGCAAGGCAAGCATAGCCCCACCATTATACAATCCTATGGTTTCAAAAGTATTTCATTCTTGCCATGATGCATACGATTATACTGTGGTCTTTTATCGATAGATAGAGTATCCTATCTATTGCATTACTCCCTTTGAGCTTATATTACCTGATCCACTGCTCCTAGGATAACTAGGTTTGGCTTGTGTGCACTTCTAGAGCTTATATGTGTCTTGCTTAGCAATGCTTAGCTGCTAGTGCTGGTTCATCCAGATGATGTACCAAATGCAAAGAATCTAGTATGACAGGAGAACGAGGTATACTAATGAGGTAAGATCAGTGGTAAATGTTAAACATGCTAAGGCTTGTATGGGAGGCCACGGTGGGATGTGGTTTTTCTAGTCCCATGCTCGCAACTACTAGGAACCGAGTTCTTGCCTTTGGAACCAAGACGAGCATACAGCCACACGGGGTCTGGAAAACCTCACGAGTAACTAACTTGCCTAGTAGATTCCATGAGTCACATAGTTCGGTGTTCCATTTGACATATGCATAGAAAATGTTTGAAAGATTTTGGCGGGTCAAGGTGCATCATAACAGGTAGGTAAGCGTTGTCGGGGTTGCTTGGGGTCAATGGAGCCCCTAGTAAACCAACCCTGACTCACATCTCCAGGGTCTGGCTTCGGGATTTGACTCGTTACGGTGGAACCCTCCTTAGGGCGTGACTCATGGTCTCGGCGAACACAAGGTAAAGGTCGTGTCCAACCACCCTCTGCCGGCCTTCCAAGGAAGAGGGCTAATCATGTGGCATTAAGAGTCGGTTGGTATGTGTGGGCAAAGTTGTACACCCCTGCAGGGTTAAATCTTTTCGAAAAGCCGTGTTCACGGTTATGAACGCTTGGTGACCGAATTCTAAGATCATAGAGAACTATAACCGAATCATAAAACTTGGCAGGTCAACGTGTGCTTAAGGATGCTTCCTCATGGGTACGAGGAGGTGATCCTAGTTGTGAGTTGAGGATTACTTTGGTGGATATCAAGATGATGATAAATTCTTCGGAGAAGTCACTCTCTTATCCCCTTTTAAAATATTCTGATTAAACAAGCTTCTTCTCCCTCTTGTTTTACAAACAAAGATGGCTTTATGCAAAATAATCCCACCAGCCATAAGTACACCCTGTACTCACCCTTGCTTTGTTGATACTTTTGTAGAAGAGTAAGTATTCCCTTGAAGATGAGTTCCATACGACATCGATACCGACAAGTAGCTTGGGGTTCCCGGCTGGCAGCCTATAATCTATGGGCTGGGACGTCATCATTATGCTTTAGGCCTCTTAGGCCATTTGTTAAGTTTGCTATACTTAATTGCATAATTTGCCTTAAGTTGTTTGATGTTTATGGTCAGTGACCTCTGCTTGTAATATTTTGGTTCTTCGCTCACTTATGAGCTTGCTATAATAATTTTTGTGTCATAGGGTTACTGTTGTGTTACCGATTGCTCACTGGATATCCTCGAGCTCTAGGTTAAGCTTATGTCAGGCTAAGGTCTGGATTTTTTTAACCCTGATCCCGGGGGTGTCACAGGTTTTGGTATCAGATCAGTACCGACCGTAGGAAAACCTTGCTATTGGTCGACATTGAGTCTAGTGCTTGTGAAAACTATTTCAAAGGTGAAAAGTATTTGAGAAAACTCTAGTATGCTTCTTTTTCTCCTTATCTAGTTTCGCTCTAACTCTGGGTCATCTCATCTTGTGTTGACTTTAAAAAGTTTTGATATCTCTTCTAGTCTTTCAAAAGCTAGGTGCCTTTTGGGCATGTCGTTTCTCAACCAGTTGACCTAGTGTAGAGTTCTCTAGAGTTGTGCGTGTTGTGAATTCCTTGTGTCCCCTTTGCTCTGCTTCATATGAGAGATTCCTTTCCCTCATGATCTCTCTATCTTTTGGGCCCACAATATTATATTGTAGGATCCATAGTGTTCTGTTCTAGGCTTCGAGGTTTCCTTTTGCCTCGTGTGCCTCCCTTTTGTTTGTTTGGGTACTTCAGAAGTTCTTTCTTCTCTTGGAAGCTACCTCATGATTACTGGCTTGCAGTGTACGCTGTGTAACTCAAGTAGAAGTTACTTCTTTCTCGGGTTTTAACCCTCGGACTTGAACCAAAGATCCTGGATTGTGCTGGATTCTAGTGTTGTGAATCTTGTACATGAAGCTGATCTTTAACCCAAGATCCATCTTGTTGATCCCTCTTGTTAATGTCTAAACATTACCTCAGGATGTCTGGTACTATAATTCTAGCCTTCAAGCTTGTGGATATTGTCGTGATTGAATTTCGACAATTAAGGACTTCCCCTACCACTAGCTATAGCAGATGTTCTTTAATGGAACCAAATAGATCACGACAAGAGTACTCCTCGTGAGTCTCGCATCTATACTCGTGACTCTGCATTGGTTTTTGGAAGATTGTTAATCTATGCATTGGTTTTTGGAAGATTGTTAATCTATGCAGCCACATCTCAGGATTCTATCCTGAGCATGCTCCTTTTTCCCTTGTTGTTTTCCGACCTTTGTTTACCAGTTGATAGCCAAGTAGTACTATGCATTGGTGTCAACCGATGCAAGATACTCTTGTGGTCCGTCATGACAAACCATTTCGGGATGTCAGGAGAAACAAACTCCAGTACCTTGTCATATCTAGGACCAGGTCAAAGTGTTGTAAATCCGTAGATCAAGAGGCATGATTAGCTTCTATCTGTTCTAGCTTAAAGTATCACACTCTTATATACTAAGAGGTCGTGGTGAGTTTCATGACCTTCTTAATGAAGTGATGCTCTTTCACATAATCACCCACCCTTCCTATGGGCTCTCATGCTCGTGAATGGTGCGTGTGCGTCATAACATGGTCATCTGAGATTCATAGCAATTATTAATGCTTTGAACTCCAAGAAAATTTGTGTCATCTTTAGCGTGAATGGTTAATCCTATCACTAAGAAAAGGAAGATTGTGCTACCAAGTCGGTTGCTCTGGTACAATCTCCTCGGTCAAAGAGTTAGGCTTGTGCCGAAGCTCTGAGATTATGTCTTCTTACCTTACTAAGCAAGTTGCCTCTCGAACTAAGTGACATATCGGTGGTTCGTGATATTCTAGATGTCTACTAGAAGTATTACCATGTTGCCACATGACCATGTTATCCAGTTCTTGAGTAAGCAAGTTCTCTGAACCGCTTATTTCTCCAAAGATCCATACTGGATACCCCTGAACTAGTTGGTTGAGCTTAAACAACAACTTGGAGAGTTGTAAGACAAAAGTTCTACTTGACTTAGTTCATCTTAAGGGGATGTCTAGATCTGTTATGCTGAAGAAAGTTAGGTCCTTCGTGGATATGTTATCTTCCCCTCGCCTTTGATTTGATCTGGGTTATCGTCAAATCAAACTCAGTTCCAAGGACTATCTTGATGATGTCACTACTCGTGATGTTTCACTTGAGTACATCCTCACGTCCGTTAGTCTAACCAATAGTTTTGTCTTGTTTATACAACATATGAGTCCATCTTCCTGGAGTATCTCGATAAGTTTGTTGTTGAACTCATCGATGACATCCTTATCCTCCCCATTCTAGAAGAGACTCATATGACACATTGGGAATTAATGTTGGAAAACTTTCGAGAACCATCTTCGTGTCACCTCAAAGTATGTGTTCTGGATGTTGGAAGTAACCTTCTCCGATTCATGTGCAATTGTGGAAAGATGTCGCCGTGGATTCGAGTAGAGTTATCTATATTTCCTTATGCACACTTGTGTTTCATTGCAAGTACTTGATTTATAAGCAGTTGTCCTCTGACATGTTGTTAATACATTGGTCCAGCAATTCAGCTCAGTCTATTGGAGCTTGACACTTTAGTCCATGTCTTGAGAATCTAGTAACTTTACCTTTGTGGTAAATGTTGCAAACTTTCTATTTGGACATGCTGAGTCTGAAGTATCATTCCACTTAACCGAATCTGAATCTCAAGCAGATATATGGTTGTTGTTCCTCAAGGTTTTGACATAGGTTTCTATGTAAGTCCAACATGATTGATGTAATGGTTGACACAACTAGTCGTAAAGCCTATTGTCAAATTCTCTTGAATTAGCAAATAACAACCACTCCTCATGAGGCTTCTTCTATAGTTCATTATAGGAGATGTACTTATGGTTTCCTTTGTATCCGAAGTCTGGCCTATACTTAATGACTAATTTAAGGCTTGTTAGAAGTCTAATATTAGTATTCCAAACATCAAGGAGAACATTTAAAGTAGTGTTGCTAAATGTCTCTCGGTCGATCCTCTAGACCCTTTTACGTTGGCAAGTGTTGTTGTGCCAAGTAATTGAAGTCTGAGAATGAAGTTTCTTTTTACTCGTGTTATCAGGAATCTTCTTACCTATTCATCTGGTGGTGTAAAGTGATATCATGATATTTGGCAAAGATTTTGGTAAACCTGGATGAATAAAGAGTTTCCTTCGTGTCTCGATCATGTTCAGGAGTGACGATGATTTCGGTTATCAGAAATTCCTCTTGCTACATGTTCCTTGCGACTTTTACGAGTCCTCGCCACAAAACACTTTTCTGTCTTAACCTTATGTTGAACGAAGTGATCCTTCTATATCAAAAGTAGATCAACAGTTTGGTTATCCGCATCTTTGTATCATAATAGGTAGGTAAGCGTGACCGGGGTTCCTTGGTGTCGATGGAGCCCCTGGTAAACCAACCCTGACTCACATCTCTAGGGACAGGCTTTGGGATTTGACCCGTTACGGCGGAACCCTCCTTAGGGCGTGACTCATGGTCTCAGCGAACACAAGGTAAAGGTCATGTCCAACCACCCTTTGCCGGCCTTCCAAGGAAGAGGGCTAATCATCTGGCATTAAGAGTCGGTTGGTACGTGTGGATAAAGTTGTACACCCCTACAGGGTTAAATCTTTTCAAAAAGCCGTGTTCACGGTTATGAACGCTTGGTGACCGAATTCTAAGATCATAGAGAACTATAACCTAATCATAAAACTTGGCAGATCAACGTGTGCTTAAGGATGCTTCCTCATGGGTACAAAGGGTTGATCCTAGTTGTGAGATGAGGGTTACTTTGGTGGATATCAATATGATGATCAATTCTTCGGAGAAGTCGCTCTCTTATCCCCTTTTAAAATATTCTAATTAGACGAGCTTCTTCTCCCTCTTGTTTTGCAAATAAAGATGGCTTTATGCAAAATAACCCCACTAGCCATAAATCTTGTGGAGTACACCCTGTACTCACCCTTGCTTTGTTGATACTTTTGTAGCAGAGTAAGTGTTCCCCTGAAGATGAGTTCCATACGACATCGACACCGATGAGTAGCTTGGGGTTCCCGGCCGGCGGCCTAGAATCTATGGGCTGGGACGTCATCGTTATGCTTCAGGCCTCTTAGGCCATTTGTTAAGTTTGCTATACTTAATTGCATAATGTGCCTTAAGTTGTTTGATGTTTGTGGTCAGTGGCCTCTGCTTGTAATATTTTGGTTCTTCGCTCACTTATGAGCTTGCTATAATAATATTTGTGTCATAGGGTTACTGTTGTGTTACCGATTGCTCACTGGATATCCTCGAGCTCTAGGTTAAGCTTATGTCAGGCTAAGCTCTGGATTTGTTTAACCCTGATCGCGGGGGTGTCACAAAGGTGTCCTATGCATTTATGTTTTGCTACACTATGAGGGACAAGCTGAATACCATTCTCATTATATTTTCTTTATGTGAAACAAACAAAAGTCTTGCAAAGCATTATTATTCATGAATATTTTGTTTGTACCTTTTCATGCTACAACATAGATACTATGTCTTATTGTTAGAACTATATCTTTCATGCTATGTTAAAGTACTATGATCACAACTATCAATGTTCTACAAATACTTTGATCAAGATTATGATGGTGCATGTCACCTCAAATTTTTTTCTTTTTTATCACTTACCTACTCGAGGACGAGCAGGAGTTAAGCTTGGGGATGTTGATACGTTGCAAACATATCTATAAATTTTTGATGTTCCATGCTTGTTTTATATCTACTTTCTTATGTTTTGTCCAGACTTTGGAGTATTTTTACACACTTTCTGGAACTAACTTATTAACAAGATGCCACAGTGCCAGTTGCCTATTTTCTGCTGTTTTTGGTTTCAGGAAAGCTAGAAAAGAAATATTCTCGGAATTGGACCGGACAAAAGCCAAAGTCGATATTTTATCGGAAGACTCACGGAGCCAGAAGACAAGACGGAGAGGGGCCAGGGGCTGGCCAGACCATGTGGTGGCACAGGTCCCCCTGGCTGCGCCACCAGGTGGTGTGGGCCCCTGGTCCACCCTCTGACATCGCCCTTTCACCTATAAGAAGCCTCTGATGCAGAAACCCTAAATAATCCAGCCTCTAGCCACAAAAAGTTCCACAGCGCTGCCGCCACCGAAGGGGAGATTCGGGGGATAGAAAGCCTCTGTTCTGGCAACCTGCCGGGACGGGGAAGTGCCCCCGGAACCATCTCCATCGACTCCACCGCCATTTCCACCGCCATTGCTGATTCCCATGATGAGGAGGGAGTAGTTCTCTCTCGAGGCTAAGGGTTTTACCGATAGCTATGTGTTCATCTCTCTCTCTATGCGTGATCTTATTGAGATCATGAGCTTTGTAATCTATAGATCTATTCTTCTACTGAAGTGCTTTAATGAATCTTTGCTTATCCCTACGTGTGTGAAGTTGCCAGTGTGCACACCGTGTGGCACTTTGGTAAGGTTACATAAGTACTTGTTATGAGTTATATTTGGAGTTGGATGTCTCTATGAAATTGTGGTGTTTGTTGGAACCATCTAGCGCTCAAGGTGATAGTGTGGGGTTATCTAGATGGGGAAACTTTGAGGAGTGCTGTTAGAGCCCTACCATGGATTAGAATGTCCAACCGGAGCGTAGTTCAGAGTAGTATCATAAAGAGATGATATTTATATGAGAGTGTTCACTAGTGAAGGTATGATCCCTAGGCATTGTTTCTAAGCATTGAAACACCGTTTGCAACTAGATCTATTACATGTTTGCTTGCTTCCATCTTTATTTCAGATTGCCTTTAGTCTTTTCCTCCCGTCAAGCTCTTTATTTCGATGAATCCCCATGTTCGTTGGGATCAGTATTCGATTTGGTTTGAGATTTGGGGAATAATCAGGAGATGTCAATCGGTTAATTTATGCAAATAATCAATCCCGATAATCAAAGTATCTCAATCATGTCCTTATTGCACTCTATAGGAGGATAGCAGTGATGTCCGCAACGACGACGAGTCCAAGGATACCAAGACTTGTCATGTGCTGAGGAGGCTGAAGTCCAGCAAGTACAATAACTTCTTCGCCGGTGACGTGTACAGGTGCCCCTTCTGCCCCACCAAGAGGCTCCGCGCCACAGACTTCAACTCCCTCGTGAAGCATGCCGAGGACGTGAGGACCTGCGGCGAGTCCATGAACGTCCATGGCTTCATAGCCAAGCACCAAGCGCTCGGTCTTCACATCCGCAACCTCCAGATGGTGGCTATCGAGGAGGGTCACATGCCCCCGATCAAGCCCAAAGTTCCCAAGGTCAAGGGACTAGGAAGCAAGACGTGGAGGAGGCGTCAGAGGGAGGAGGCGGAGGCCCTCCTGGCAGAGGCCATGAGGGGCCACTGTGCTGCTGCTATAAAGCAGCTTCTTTTCTCATGTCTGTGTTGAACTTGTCCGCTGCTGCTGCTGAGCAACCTAATTGTCGAACCTCGTTAAGTACCGTACTATATAACCTATATTAGCTGCTTTATCTATATCTGCTATGTTTACTGAATTTATTTATGGTGCTGGTTAGTTTTGCTGCTCTAGATTTGCTACCAGATTGGGGAAAAACGAGGGCAAAAGGAACAATGAATGAAGAGAGAAGCTGTTGTAGATTCGCTACCTTTTTGGGAAAAAACAGTTAGCGAGAGAGAGGGGGAAAAGGCGCTCTTAAAAAGGCTAATCATAAAAATAACAAAAAAGAAAACTTCCAATTTAGGCGACAGGGCACACGTAACCACCAAACGTTCCCACATGGTCCCACACCACGTCCCCCATAATCAGCGAGAGATGGATGGCTGGTTCGCTGTGTATCCTGGTCCCACCTATTAGCATGTAATGGTCGAGGCGACGTAACGTAACGCTCAACGTACGACCCGCCCCAACGCGGTCCCACTGTTAACCTCCAACGGTCAAGCCTTTGACCTGACGGCATCCCCAGATCGAGCGCATGTGAGGGTTTCAAAATGGAGGGAGGGCAAAACTAAGGAAAAACTAAGCGGCTGGGGAAACCTGAGTACAAATAACGAACCAGGGGCATGAAAATACAAATCCCTTTAATGTAATGGCGAGGGAGAGAATATAACCAGTCTAGAGCCTTACCTTTAAGAGACCAACGAAATAATTTTAGACAAGAGAAGTCTCTTGGAAAACCTTTTGGTCCAAGCGATGTTATCACATCGTCGAACTCTCTAATATGTCTTACTAGGTCTTCATCTTTCCTTCCACTGAAAGCTTTTTTCTGCAAAATTTTAATAATTCCACCATCAAATCGATATTCTCTAACTCCATGATTAGGGAATTCTATTGGTTGTTTAAGAAATTCAGAACTTGGAGCACTGTATTCTCTTAGATTTTTCTTAGGTTTCATGGGAGTTGTCCTGTAAATAGACATGATTTCCATAATATCACTAAGGTTTTCAACTTCAACTTTATTTGATCCTAAAAAAATTTCAATAATTTCTTCGCGCCTTTGACCAGGCACGCGCTCAATATAATCCGGAAGATAGGTCCTACCTGAGCGTGTAGACCCTTTATCTCCTAGGGAGAATATTTTGTAGTAGCAATACCTGACATGTCAAAAGACAAACACTTACCTCTTTGCTCCCCGGCAACAGCGCCAAAAAATAGCTTGATGTCTGCAAGTGCACAGATCGTTTGTAGCTATGTTAAAGTACTATGATCCCAGCTATCAATGTTCTACAAATACTTTGATCAAGATTATGATGGTGCATGTCACCTCAAAAATTATTCTTTTTTATCACTTACCTACTCGAGGATGAGCAGGAGTTAAGCTTGGGGATGTTGATACGTCGTAAACGTATCTATAATTTTTGATGCTCCATGCTTGTTTTATATCATTTGTTCTATGCTTTGTATACACTTTGAGGTATTTTTATACACTTTCTAGAACTAACCTATTGAAAAGATGCCACAATGCAAGTTGCCTGTTTTCTGCTGTTTTTGGTTTTAGAAAAGCTAAAAAATGAATATTCTCGGAATAGGATGGGACAAAAGCCAATATGCCTATTTTTCCCGGAGCAACATGGAAACACGAAGCAGAGACGGAGTAGGGCACCAGGGTGGGCACACCCTATGGTGGCATGTGCCAGCCTTGGTGGCGCCACTAGGGGTGTAGGCGCCCTGGCTGCCTCCTCGCCTCGCCTCTTCGCCTATAAGAAGCCTCCTGATGAGAAAACTCTAAATCATCTAGGAGAAAGTCGGGAAAACCTCCACAGCTCCGCCGCCATCGAAGGGGATATTCGGGGGACAGAAAGTCACTGTTTCAGCACCCTGCTGGGATGGGGAATTTCCCTCAGAGCCATCTCCATTGATCTCCACCACCATTTCCATCACCATTGTTGATTCCCATGATGATGAGGGAGTAGTTCTTCCTCGAGGCTAAGGGATCTAACGGTAGCTATGTGTTCATATCTCTCTCTATGCATGATCTTATGAGATCATGAGCTTTGTAATCTATAGATCTATTCTGCTACTCAATGCTTTAATGAATCTCTGCTTATCGCCCATGTATTTGAAGTTGACAGTGTGCACACCATGTGTAACTTTGGCTAAGATTACATAAATACTTGTCATGAGTATAATTTGAGTTGGATGTCTCTATGAGATTGTGGTGTTTGTTGGAAACATCTAGCGCTCAAGGTCATAGTGAGGGGTTATCTATATGGGGAAAGCGAACTTTGAGGTGTGTTGTTATAGCCCTACCGTGGATTAGAGTTATCCAACCGAAGAGTAGTTCAGAGTAGTATCATAAAGAGATGATATTTATATGAGAGTGTTCACTAGTGAAAGTATGATCCCTATGCCTTGTTTCTAAGCATTGAAATACCATTTTCAACTAGATCTATTACATGTTTGCTTGCTTTCATCTTTATTTCAGATTGCCTTTAGTCTCTTCCTACCCGTCAAGCTCTTTTCTGGCATTGTTACCACTTATAGTTATCCATACCACTTGTATTTCACTATCTCTTCGCCGAACTAGTGCACCTATACACCTGACAAGTGTATTGGGTGTGTTGGGGACACAAGAGACTTCTTGTATCTTGATTGCAGGGTTGCTTCAGAGGGATACCTTTGACCACTTCCTCCCTGAGTTCGATAAACCTTGGGTAATCCACTTAAGGGAAACTTGCTGCTATTCTACAAACCTCTGCACTTAGAGGCCCAACAACTGTCTACAAGAATTGAAGTGTGTAGACATCAAGCTATTTTCTGGTCCTGTTGCAGGGGAGGTAAGGTAAAACGTACTCACATCTTCTGGCTACTAAGCTATCTTCTAGTACGGTTGCTAGTGTGTGAGTGATCGAAGTTATTTCCTTTAGATTCTACAATTATATCTTTTTGTTTCTTGCTTTTATTTTCACTAGTTAGGCTTAATGGGAAACAACAACAAACTTAGAGAGCTTTTTAGTATTTTTCCTAAGGTAAAACATGAATTGTCTAAAAAGAAAATTCAAAAAAACCCATGGAACTTTCTTTGCATGCTAATAGCAATGTTATTAGTATGAATCTTATGAACACCTTTTTTACTAATGCTATGGAAACGTCTAAGCTTGGGGAAGTTAGTTTTATGAAAATGATCTTTTTAGTTCCACAGCTTTAAAGAAGAAAATTTGCTCTGATGATACTTTATCTCCCATATGTGGTAATTCTAATGATACTTGTGATATTTTAAATCCACATACTAAAACATCCCTTTTAAAATACCTAAAAATTGTTGAATGTGTTATGAATAACTGTTATTTTGGAGATGGAACTGTCCATCCTGGTGATCATTTACTCTTTATACACGAATTATACGAGTTGTTCAAGTGTGCAGGTATTTCAATGAACCAAGTTAAGAGGAAGCTATTCCCTTTTTCACTTAAGGGCAAAGCAAGGGAGTGGTATGACCGACTAGATGATCCTCATCATTTGGAGTGGAAGGAACTTGAATCTCTCTTTTACTCTAAATTTTATCCTCCTCATGAAATTCATAAAGATAGGAATTACATTTATAATTTTCATCCACATGATGGATAAAGTATTGCCCAAGCATGGGGGAGATTGAAGTCACTAATGCTCAAATGTCCCATTCATGAGCTCCCTAGTAATATTGTTATTAATATTTTTTAACAAGGATTTCAGGACATTACAAGGACTATCTAGATACCTATTTAGAGGGATCCTTCACAAGTAAGGAGGTCAAAGCTAAGTGGGATCTTCTTGCAACAATTCAAAGCAATACAGAAGATTGGCATAACGACAAAGGTAAAGAACCAGGAATAAACTATGAGTATGATTGCATTAAGTCTTTCGCTGAAACTACAGATTTTCAAGAGCTTAGTGCTAAATATGGTCTTGATCCTCAAATTCTTATTGATTGTTTTAGAGCATTTGCTTCTCATATTAATGCTCCTAAAGAAAAATGGGACATGTATCATGAGCCTTTTAAAGACACTTGCATGGAAAATGAAATTGTTATTAATGATAGCAATAAACATGCTCAAACCTCTGAAAGTACTATTTTTTATAAGCATGCTAATTTTTGTGGATACATAGACCTTGTGAGAATAATCAAATTGAAGAAGAATATTGTATCACCGATCTAGCGCTCAAGGTGATAGTGAAGAGTTATCTAGATGGGGAAAGCAAACTTTGAGGTGTGTTGTTATATCCCTACCGTGGATTAGAGTTATCCAACCAAAGAGTAGTATCATAAAGAGATGATATTTATATTAGAGTGTTCACTAGTGAAAGTATGATCCCTAGGCCTTGTTTCTAAGCATTGAAACACCGTTTGGAACTAGATCTGTTACATGTTTGCATGCTTCCATCTTTATTTCAGATTGCCTTTAGTCTCTTCCTACCCGTCAAGCTCTTTTCTGGCACTGTTACCACTTATAATTATCCATACCACTTGTATTTCACTATCTCTTCGCCGAACTAGTGCACCTATACACCTGACAAGTGTATTGGGTGTGTTGGGGACACAAGAGACTTCTTGTATCTTGATTGCAGGGTTGCTTGAGAGGGATACCTTTGACCACTTCCACCCTGAGTTTGATAAACCTTGGGTAATCCACTTAAGGGAAACTTGCTGCTATTCTACAAACCTCTGCACTTGGAGGCCCAACAACTATCTATGAGAATAGAAGTGCGTAGACATCAAACTATTTTCTGGTGTCGTTGCCGGGGATGTAAGGTAAAAGGTACTCACATCTTCTGGCTACTAAGCTATCTACTAGTACGGTTGCTAGTGTGTGAGTGATGAAAGTTATTTCCTTTAGATTCTACAATTATATCTTTTTGTTTCTTGTTTTTATTTTCACTAGTTAGGCTTAATGGAAAACAACAACAAAATTAGAGAGCTTTTTAGTATTTTTCCTAAGGTAAAACATGAATTGTCTAAAAAGAAAATTAAAAAAACCCATGGAACTTTCTTTGCATGCTAATAGCAATGTTATTAGTATGAATCTTATGAACACCTTTGTTACTAATGCTATGGAAACGTCTAAGCTTGGGGAAGTTAGTTTTTATGAAAATGATGTTTTTAGTTCCACGGCTTTAAAGAAGAAAACTTGCTCTGATGGTACTTTATCTCCCATATGTGGTAATTCTAATGATACTTGTGATATTTTAAATCCACATACTAAAACATCCCTTTTAAAATACCTATAAAAATTGTTGAATGTGTTATGAATAACTGTTATTTTGGAGATGGAACTCTCCATCCTGGTGATCATTTATTCTTTATACACGAATTATACGAGTTGTTCAAGGTTGCAGGTATTTCAATGAACCAAGTTAAGAGGAAGCTATTCCCTTTTTCACTTATGGGCAAAGCAAGGGAGTGGTATGACCTACTAGATGATCCTCATCATTTGGAGTGGAAGGAACTTGAATCTCTCTTTTACTCTAAATTTTATCCTCCTCATGAAATTCATAAAGATAGGAATTACATTTATAATTTTCATGCACATGATGGAGAAAGTATTGCCCAAGCATGGTGGAGATTGAAGTCACTAATGCTCAAATGTCCCATTCATGAGCTCCCCAGTAATATTGTTATTACTATTTTTTATGCAAGGCTTTCAGGACATTACAAGGACTATCTAGATACCTATTTAGAGGGATCCTTCACAAGTAAGGAGGTCAAAGCTAAGTGGGATCTTCTTGAAACAATTCAAAGCAATACAGAAGATTGGCATAACGACAAAGGTAAAGAACCAGGTATAAACTATGAGTATGATTGCATTAAGTCTTTCGCTGAAACTGCTGATTTTCAAGAGCTTAGTGCTAAATATGGTCTTGATCCTCAAATTCTTATTGATTGTTTAAGGGCATTTGCTTCTCATATTAATGCTCCTAAAGAAAAATAGGACATGTATCATGAGCCTTTTAAAGACACTTGCATGGAAAATGAAATTGTTATTAATGATAGCAATAAACATGCTCAAACCTCTAAAAGTACTATTTTGTATAAGCATGTTAATTTTTGTGGAATACATAGACCTTGTGCGAATAATCAAATTGAAGAAGAATATTGTATCACCGATCTAGCGCTCAAGGTGATAGTGAGGAGTTATCTAGATGGGGAAAGCGAACTTTGAGGTGTGTTGTTATAGCCCTACCGTGGATTAGAGTTATCCAACTAGAGAGTAGTTCAGAGTAGTATCATAAAGAGATGATATTTATATGAGAGTGTTCACTAGTGAAAGTATGATACCTAGGCCTTGTTTCTAAGCATTGAAACACCATTTGCAACTAGATCTGTTACATGTTTGCTTGCTTCCATCTTTATTTCAGATTGCCTTTAGTCTCTTCCTACCCGTCAAGCTCTTTCCTGGCACCATTACCACTTATAATTATCCATACCACTTGTATTTCACTATCTCTTCGCCGAACTAGTGCACCTATACACCTGACAAGTGTATTGGGTATGTTTTGGACACAAGAGACTTCATGTATCATGATTGCAGGGTTGCTTGAGATGGATACCTTTGACCACTTCCTCCCTGAATTCGATAAACCTTGGGTAATCCACTTAAGGGAAACTTGTTGCTATTCTACAAACCTCTGCACTTGGAGGCCCAACAACTGTCTACGAGAATAGAAGTGCGTAGACATCAAACTATTTTCTGGTGTCGTTGCCGGGGAGGTAAGGTAAAAGGGACTCACATCTTCTGGCTACGAAGCTATCTTCTAGTACGGTTGCTAGTGTGTGAGTGATCAAAGTTATTTCCTTTAGATTCTGCAATTATATCTTTTTGTTTCTTGTTTTTATTTTCACTAGTTAGGCTTAATGGAAAATAACAAAAAAAATAGAGAGCTTTTTAGTATTTTTCCTACGGTAGAACATGAATTGTCTAAAAAGAAAATTAAAAAAACCCATGGAACTTTCTTTGCATGCTAATAGCAATGTTATTAGTATGAATCTTATGAAGACCTTTGTTACTAATGCTATGGAAACGCCTAAGCTTGGGGAAGTTAGTTTTTATGAAAATGATCTTTTTAGTTCCACAACTTTAAAGAAGAAAACTTGCTCTGATGATACTTTATCTCCCATATGTGGTAAATCTAATGATACTTGTGATATTTTAAATCCACATACTAAAACATCCCTTTTAAAATACCTATAAAAATTGTTGAATATGTTATGAATAACTGCTATTTTGGAGATGGAACTTTCCATCCTGGTGATCATTTACTCTTTATACACGAATTATGCGAGTTGTTCAATTGTGCAGGTATTTCAGTGAACCAAGTTAAGAGGAAGCTATTCCCTTTTTCACTTAAGGGCAAAGCAAGGGAGTGGTATGAGATACTAGAAGATCCTCATCATTTGGAGTGGAAGGAACTTGAATCTCTCTTTTACTCTAAATTTTATCCTCCTCATGAAATTCATAAATATAGGAATTACATTTATAATTTTCATGCACATGATGGAGAAAGTATTGCCCAAGCATGGGGGAGATTGAAGTCACTAATGCTCAAATGTCACATTCATGAGTTCCCATGTAATATTGTTATTAATATTTTTTATGCAAGGCTTTCAGGACATTATAAGGAGTATCTAGATACCTATTTAGAGGGATCTTTCACAAGTGAGGAGGTCAAAGCTCAGTGGGATCTTCTTGAAACAATTCAAAGCAATACCGAAGATTGGCATAACGACAAAGGTAAAGAACCAAGTATAAACTATGAGTATGATTGCATTAAGTGTTTCACTGAAACTGCTGATTTTCAAGAGCTTAGAGCTAAATATGGTCTTGTCCTCAAATTCTTATTGATTGTTTTAGAGCCTTTGCTTCTCATATTAATGCTCCTAAAGATAAATGGGACATGTAACATGAGCCTTTTAAAGACACTTGCATGGAAAATGAAATTGTTATTAATGGTAGCAATAAACATGCTCAAACCTCTGAAAGTACTATTTTTTATAAGCATGCTAATTTTGGTGGAATACATAGACCTTGTGAGAATAATCAAATTGAAGAAGAATATTGTATCACCGATCTAGCGCTCAAGGTGATTGTGAGGAGTTATCTAGATGGGGAAAGCGAACTTTGAGGTGTGTTGTTATAGCCCTACCGTGGATTAGAGTTATACAACCGGAGAGTAGTTCAGAGTAGTATCATAAAGAGATGATATTTATATGAGAGTGTTCACTAGTGAAAGTATGATCCGTAGGCCTTGTTTCTAAGCATTGAAACACTGTTTGCAACTAGATCTGTTATATGTTTGCTTGCTTCCATCTTTATTTCAGATTGCCTTTAGTCTCTTCCTACCCGTCAAGCTCTTTTCTGGCACCGTTACCACTTATAATTATCCATACCACTTGTATTTCACTATCTCTTCACCGAACTAGTGCACCTATACACCTGACAAGTGTATTGGGTGTGTTGGGGACACAAGAGACTTCTGTATCTTGATTGCAGGGTTGCTTGAGAGGGATACCTTTGACCACTTCCTCCCTGAGTTCGATAAACCTAGGGTAATCCACTTAAGGGAAACTTGCTGCTATTCTACAAACCTCTACACTTGGAGGCCCAACAACTGTCTACAAGAATAGAAGTGCGTAGACATCAAGCTATTTTCTAGTGCCGTGGACGGGGAGGTAAGGTAAAAGGTACTCACATCTTCTGGCTACTAAGCTATCTTCTAGTACAGTTGCTAGTGTGTGAGTGATGAAAGTTATTTCCTTTAGACTCTACAATTATATCTTTTTGTTTCTTGTTTTTATTTTCACTAGTTAGGCTTAATGGAAAACAACAACAAAATTAGAGAGCTTCTTAGTATTTTTCCTAAGGTAGAACATGAATTGTCAAAAAAGAGAATTAAAAAAACCCATGGAACTTTATTTGCATGCTAATAACAATGTTATTAGTATGCATCTTATGAAGACCTTTGTTACTAATGCTATGGAAACGTCCAAGCTTGGGGCAGTTAGTTTTTATGAAAATGATCTTTTTAGTTCCACAGCTTTAAAGAAGAAAATTTGCTTTGATGATACTTTATCTCCCATATGTGGTAATTCTAATGATAATTGTGATATTTTAAATCCACATACTAAAACATCCCTTTTAAAATACCTATAAAATTGTTGAATGTGTTATGAATAACTGTTATTTTGGAGATGGAACTGTCCATCCTGGTGATCATTTACTCTTTATACACGAATTATGCGAGTTGTTCAAGTGTGCATGTATTTCAATGAACCAAGTTAAGAGGAAGCTATTCCCTTTTTCACTTAAGGGCAAAGCAAGGGTGTGGTATGAGCTACTAGATGATCCTCATCATTTGGAGTGGAAGGAACTTGAATCTCTCTTTTACTCTAAATTTTATCCTCCTCATGAAATTCATAAAGATAGGAATTACATTTATAATTTTCATCCACTTGATGGAGAAAGTATTTCCCAAGCATGGGGGAGATTGAAGTCACTAATTCTCAAATGTCCCATTATGAGCTCCCCTATAATATTGTTATTAATATTTTTTATGCAAGGCTTTCAGGACATTACAAGGACTATCTAGATACCTATTTAGAGGGATCCTTCACAAGTAAGGAGGTCAAAGCTAAGTGGGATCTTATTGAAACAATTCAAAGCAATACCGAAGATTGGCATAACGACAAAGGTAAAGGACCAGGTATAAACTATGAGTATGATTGCATTAAGTCTTTCGCTGAAACTGCTGATTTTCAAGAGCTTAGTGCTAAATATGGTCTTGATCTTAAAATTCTTATTGATTGTTTTAGAGCCTTTGCTTCTTATATTAATGCTCCTAAAGAAAAAGGGGACATGTATCATGACCCTTTAAAAGACACTTGCATGGAAAATGAAATTGTTATTAATGATAGCAATAAACATGCTCAAACCTCTGAAAGTACTATTTTTTATAAGCATGTTAATTTTTGTGGAATACATAGACCTTGTGAGAATAATCAAATTGAATAAGAATATTGTATCACCGATCTACCGCTCAAGGTGATAGTGAGGAGTTATCTAGATGGGGAAAGCGAACTTTGAGGTGTGTTGTTATAGCCCTACCATGGATTAGAGTTATCCAACCGGAGAGTAGTTCAGAGTAGTATCATAAAGAGATGATATTTATATGATAGTGTTCACTAGTTAAAGTATGATCCGTATGCCTTGTTTCTAAGCATTGAAACACCGTTTGCAACTAGATCTGTTACATGTTTGCTTGCTTCTATCTTTATTTTAGATTGCCTTTAGTCTCTTCCTACCCGGCAAGCTCTTTTCTAGCACCGTTACCACTTATAATTATCCATACCACTTGTATTTCACTATCTATTCGCCGAACTAGTGCACCTATACACCTGACAAGTGTATTGGGTGTGTTGGGGACACAAGAGACTTCTTGTATCTTGATTGCAGGGTTGCTTGAGAGGGATACCTTTGACCACTTCCTCCTCGAGTTCGATAAACCTTGGGTAATCCACTTAAGGGAAACTTGATGCTATTCTACAAACCTCTGCACTTGGAGGCCCAACAACTGTCTACAAGAATAGAACTGCGTAGACATCAAGCTATTTTCTGGTGTCGTTGACGGTGAGGTAAGGTAAAAGGTACTCACATCTTCTGGCTACTAAGCTATCTTCTAGTACAGTTGCTAGTGTGTGAGTGATCAAAGTTATTTCCCATAGATTCTACAATTATATCTTTTTGTTTCTTGTTTTTATTTTCACTAGTTAGGCTTAATGGAAAACAACAACAAAATTAGAGAGCTTTTTAGTATTTTTCCTAAGGTGGAACATGAATTGTCTGAAAAGAAAATTAAAAAAACCCATGGAACTTTCTTTGCATGCTAATAGCAATGTTATTAGTATGAATCTTATGAACACCTTTGTTACTAATGCTATGGAAACGTCTAAGCTTGGGGAAGTTAGTTTTTATGAAAATGATCTTTTTAGTTCCATAGCTTTAAAGAAGAAAATTTGCTCTGATGATACTTTATCTCCCATATGTGGTAATTCTAATGATACTTGTGATATTTTAAATCCACATACTAAAACATCCCTTTTGAAATACCTATAAAAATTGTTGAATGTGTTATGAATAACTGTTATTTTGGAGATGGAACTATCCATCCTGGTGATCATTTACTCTTTATACACGAATTATGCGAGTTTGTTCAAGT
The DNA here is from genome assembly GCA_910589775.1 of Avena eriantha. Classification (NCBI taxonomy): domain Eukaryota; kingdom Viridiplantae; phylum Streptophyta; class Magnoliopsida; order Poales; family Poaceae; genus Avena; species Avena eriantha. Next base: position 14,487,623 of record OU342740.1, read on the forward strand.
GTGTAGGTATTTCAATGAACCAAGTTAAGAGGAAGCTATTCCCTTTTTCTCTTAAGGGCAAAGCAAGGGAGTGGTATGAGCTACTAGATGATCCTCATCATTTGGAGTGGAAGGAACTTGAATCTCTCTTTTACTCTAAATTTTATCCTCCTCATGAAATTCATAAAGATAGGAATTACATTTATAATTTTGATCCACATGATGGAGAAAGTATTGCCCAATCATGGGGGAGATTGTAGTCACTAATGCTCAAATGTCCCATTCATGAGCTCCCCAGTAATATTGTTATTAATATTTTTTATGCAAGGCTTTCAGGACATTACAAGGACTATCTAGATACCTATTTAGAGGGATCCTTCACAAGTAAGGAGGTCAAGCTAAGTGGGATCTTCTTGAAACAATTCAAAGCAATACCGAAGATTGGCATAACGACAAAGGTAAAGAACCAGGTATAAACTATGAGTATGATTGCATTAAGTCTTTCGCCGAAACTTCTGATTTTCAAGAGCTTAGTGCTAAATATGGTCTTGATCCTCAAATTCTTATTGATTGTTTTAGAGCCTTTGCTTCTCATATTAGTGCTCCTAAAGATAAATGGGACATGTATCATGAGCCTTTTAAAGACACTTGCATGGAAAATGAAATTGTTATTAATGGTAGCAATAAACATGCTCAAACCTCTGAAAGTACTATTTTTTATAAGCATGCTAATTTTGGTGGAATACATAGACCTTGTGAGAATAATCAAATTGAAGAAGAATATTGTATCACCGATCTAGCGCTCAAGGTGATTGTGAGGAGTTATCTAGATGGGGAAAGCGAACTTTGAGGTGTGTTGTTATAGCCCTACCGTGGATTAGAGTTATACAACCGGAGAGTAGTTCAGAGTAGTATCATAAAGAGATGATATTTATATGAGAGTGTTCACTAGTGAAAGTATGATCTGTAGGCCTTGTTTCTAAGCATTGAAACACTGTTTGCAACTAGATCTGTTACATGTTTGCTTGCTTCCATCTTTATTTCAGATTGCCTTTAGTCTCTTCCTACCCGTCAAGCTCTTTTCTGGCACCGTTACTACTTATAATTATCCATACCACTTGTATTTCACTATCTCTTCACCGAACTAGTGCACCTATACACCTGACAAGTGTATTGGGTGTGTTGGGGACACAAGAGACTTCTGTATCTTGATTGCAGGGTTGCTTGAGAGGGATACCTTTGACCACTTCCTCCCTGAGTTCGATAAACCTAGGGTAATCCACTTAAGGGAAACTTGCTGCTATTCTACAAACCTCTGCACTTGGAGGCCCAACAACTGTCTACAAGAATAGAAGTGCGTAGACATCAAGCTATTTTCTGGTGCCGTGGACGGGGAGGTAAGGTAAAAGGTACTCACATCTTCTGGCTACTAAGCTATCTTCTAGTACAGTTGCTAGTGTGTGAGTGATGAAAGTTATTTCCTTTAGAGTCTACAATTATATCTTTTTGTTTCTTGTTTTTATTTTCACTAGTTAGGCTTAATGGAAAACAACAACAAAATTAGAGAGCTTCTTAGTATTTTTCCTAAGGTAGAACATGAATTGTCAAAAAAGAGAATTAAAAAAACCCATGGAACTTTATTTGCATGCTAATAACAATGTTATTAGTATGCATCTTATGAAGACCTTTGTTACTAATGCTATGGAAACGTCCAAGCTTGGGGCAGTTAGTTTTTATGAAAATGATCTTTTTAGTTCCACAGCTTTAAAGAAGAAAATTTGCTTTGATGATACTTTATCTCCCATATGTGGTAATTCTAATGATAATTGTGATATTTTAAATCCACATACTAAAACATCCCTTTTAAAATACCTATAAAATTGTTGAATGTGTTATGAATAACTGTTATTTTGGAGATGGAACTTTCCATCCTGGTGATCATTTACTCTTTATACACGAATTATGCGAGTTGTTCAAGTGTGCATGTATTTCAATGAACCAAGTTAAGAGGAAGCTATTCCCTTTTTCACTTAAGGGCAAAGCAAGGGTGTGGTATGAGCTACTAGATGATCCTCATCATTTGGAGTGGAAGGAACTTGAATCTCTCTTTTACTCTAAATTTTATCCTCCTCATGAAATTCATAAAGATAGGAATTACATTTATAATTTTCACCCACATGATGGAGAAAGTATTTCCCAAGCATGGGGGAGATTGAAGTCACTAATTCTCAAATGTCCCATTATGAGCTCCCCTATAATATTGTTATTAATATTTTTTATGCAAGGCTTTCAGGACATTACAAGGACTATCTAGATACCTATTTAGAGGGATCCTTCACAAGTAAGGAGGTCAAAGCTAAGTGGGATCTTATTGAAACAATTCAAAGCAATACCGAAGATTGGCATAACGACAAAGGTAAAGGACCAGGTATAAACTATGAGTATGATTGCATTAAGTCTTTCGCTGAAACTGCTGATTTTCAAGAGCTTAGTGCTAAATATGGTCTTGATCTTAAAATTCTTATTGATTGTTTTAGAGCCTTTGCTTCTTATATTAATGCTCCTAAAGAAAAAGGGGACATGTATCATGACCCTTTAAAAGACACTTGCATGGAAAATGAAATTGTTATTAATGATAGCAATAAACATGCTCAAACCTCTGAAAGTACTATTTTTTATAAGCATGTTAATTTTTGTGGAATACATAGACCTTGTGAGAATAATCAAATTGAATAAGAATATTGTATCACCGATCTACCGCTCAAGGTGATAGTGAGGAGTTATCTAGATGGGGAAAGCGAACTTTGAGGTGTGTTGTTATAGCCCTACCATGGATTAGAGTTATCCAACCGGAGAGTAGTTCAGAGTAGTATCATAAAGAGATGATATTTATATGATAGTGTTCACTAGTTAAAGTATGATCCGTATGCCTTGTTTCTAAGCATTGAAACACCGTTTGCAACTAGATCTGTTACATGTTTGCTTGCTTCTATCTTTATTTTAGATTGCCTTTAGTCTCTTCCTACCCGGCAAGCTCTTTTCTAGCACCGTTACCACTTATAATTATCCATACCACTTGTATTTCACTATCTATTCGCCGAACTAGTGCACCTATACACCTGACAAGTGTATTGGGTGTGTTGGGGACACAAGAGACTTCTTGTATCTTGATTGCAGGGTTGCTTGAGAGGGATACCTTTGACCACTTCCTCCTCGAGTTCGATAAACCTTGGGTAATCCACTTAAGGGAAACTTGATGCTATTCTACAAACCTCTGCACTTGGAGGCCCAACAACTGTCTACAAGAATAGAACTGCGTAGACATCAAGCTATTTTCTGGTGTCGTTGACGGTGAGGTAAGGTAAAAGGTACTCACATCTTCTGGCTACTAAGCTATCTTCTAGTACAGTTGCTAGTGTGTGAGTGATCAAAGTTATTTCCCATAGATTCTACAATTATATCTTTTTGTTTCTTGTTTTTATTTTCACTAGTTAGGCTTAATGGAAAACAACAACAAAATTAGAGAGCTTTTTAGTATTTTTCCTAAGGTGGAACATGAATTGTCTGAAAAGAAAATTAAAAAAACCCATGGAACTTTCTTTGCATGCTAATAGCAATGTTATTAGTATGAATCTTATGAACACCTTTGTTACTAATGCTATGGAAACGTCTAAGCTTGGGGAAGTTAGTTTTTATGAAAATGATCTTTTTAGTTCCATAGCTTTAAAGAAGAAAATTTGCTCTGATGATACTTTATCTCCCATATGTGGTAATTCTAATGATACTTGTGATATTTTAAATCCACATACTAAAACATCCCTTTTGAAATACCTATAAAAATTGTTGAATGTGTTATGAATAACTGTTATTTTGGAGATGGAACTATCCATCCTGGTGATCATTTACTCTTTATACACGAATTATGCGAGTTTGTTCAAGTGTGTAGGTATTTCAATGAACCAAGTTAAGAGGAAGCTATTCCCTTTTTCTCTTAAGGGCAAAGCAAGGGAGTGGTATGAGCTACTAGATGATCCTCATCATTTGGAGTGGAAGGAACTTGAATCTCTCTTTTACTCTAAATTTTATCCTCCTCATGAAATTCATAAAGATAGGAATTACATTTATAATTTTGATCCACATGATGGAGAAAGTATTGCCCAATCATGGGGGAGATTGTAGTCACTAATGCTCAAATGTCCCATTCATGAGCTCCCCAGTAATATTGTTATTAATATTTTTTATGCAAGGCTTTCAGGACATTACAAGGACTATCTAGATACCTATTTAGAGGGATCCTTCACAAGTAAGGAGGTCAAGCTAAGTGGGATCTTCTTGAAACAATTCAAAGCAATACCGAAGATTGGCATAACGACAAAGGTAAAGAACCAGGTATAAACTATGAGTATGATTGCATTAAGTCTTTCGCCGAAACTTCTGATTTTCAAGAGCTTAGTGCTAAATATGGTCTTGATCCTCAAATTCTTATTGATTGTTTTAGAGCCTTTGCTTCTCATATTAGTGCTCCTAAAGATAAATGGGACATGTATCATGAGCCTTTTAAAGACACTTGCATGGAAAATGAAATTGTTATTAATGGTAGCAATAAACATGCTCAAACCTCTGAAAGTACTATTTTTTATAAGCATGCTAATTTTGGTGGAATACATAGACCTTGTGAGAATAATCAAATTGAAGAAGAATATTGTATCACCGATCTAGCGCTCAAGGTGATTGTGAGGAGTTATCTAGATGGGGAAAGCGAACTTTGAGGTGTGTTGTTATAGCCCTACCGTGGATTAGAGTTATACAACCGGAGAGTAGTTCAGAGTAGTATCATAAAGAGATGATATTTATATGAGAGTGTTCACTAGTGAAAGTATGATCTGTAGGCCTTGTTTCTAAGCATTGAAACACTGTTTGCAACTAGATCTGTTACATGTTTGCTTGCTTCCATCTTTATTTCAGATTGCCTTTAGTCTCTTCCTACCCGTCAAGCTCTTTTCTGGCACCGTTACTACTTATAATTATCCATACCACTTGTATTTCACTATCTCTTCACCGAACTAGTGCACCTATACACCTGACAAGTGTATTGGGTGTGTTGGGGACACAAGAGACTTCTGTATCTTGATTGCAGGGTTGCTTGAGAGGGATACCTTTGACCACTTCCTCCCTGAGTTCGATAAACCTAGGGTAATCCACTTAAGGGAAACTTGCTGCTATTCTACAAACCTCTGCACTTGGAGGCCCAACAACTGTCTACAAGAATAGAAGTGCGTAGACATCAAGCTATTTTCTGGTGCCGTGGACGGGGAGGTAAGGTAAAAGGTACTCACATCTTCTGGCTACTAAGCTATCTTCTAGTACAGTTGCTAGTGTGTGAGTGATGAAAGTTGTTTCCTTTAGATTCTACAATTATATCTTTTTGTTTCTTGTTTTTATTTTCACTAGTTAGGCTTAATGGAAAACAACAACAAAATTAGAGAGCTTCTTAGTATTTTTCCTAAGGTAGAACATGAATTGTCAAAAAAGAGAATTAAAAAAACCCATGGAACTTTATTTGCATGCTAATAACAATGTTATTAGTATGCATCTTATGAAGACCTTTGTTACTAATGCTATGGAAACGTCCAAGCTTGGGGCAGTTAGTTTTTATGAAAATGATCTTTTTAGTTCCACAGCTTTAAAGAAGAAAATTTGCTTTGATGATACTTTATCTCCCATATGTGGTAATTCTAATGATAATTGTGATATTTTAAATCCACATACTAAAACATCCCTTTTAAAATACCTATAAAATTGTTGAATGTGTTATGAATAACTGTTATTTTGGAGATGGAACTTTCCATCCTGGTGATCATTTACTCTTTATACACGAATTATGCGAGTTGTTCAAGTGTGCATGTATTTCAATGAACCAAGTTAAGAGGAAGCTATTCCCTTTTTCACTTAAGGGCAAAGCAAGGGTGTGGTATGAGCTACTAGATGATCCTCATCATTTGGAGTGGAAGGAACTTGAATCTCTCTTTTACTCTAAATTTTATCCTCCTCATGAAATTCATAAAGATAGGAATTACATTTATAATTTTCACCCACATGATGGAGAAAGTATTTCCCAAGCATGGGGGAGATTGAAGTCACTAATTCTCAAATGTCCCATTATGAGCTCCCCTATAATATTGTTATTAATATTTTTTATGCAAGGCTTTCAGGACATTACAAGGACTATCTAGATACCTATTTAGAGGGATCCTTCACAAGTAAGGAGGTCAAAGCTAAGTGGGATCTTATTGAAACAATTCAAAGCAATACCGAAGATTGGCATAACGACAAAGGTAAAGGACCAGGTATAAACTATGAGTATGATTGCATTAAGTCTTTCGCTGAAACTGCTGATTTTCAAGAGCTTAGTGCTAAATATGGTCTTGATCTTAAAATTCTTATTGATTGTTTTAGAGCCTTTGCTTCTTATATTAATGCTCCTAAAGAAAAAGGGGACATGTATCATGACCCTTTAAAAGACACTTGCATGGAAAATGAAATTGTTATTAATGATAGCAATAAACATGCTCAAACCTCTGAAAGTACTATTTTTTATAAGCATGTTAATTTTTGTGGAATACATAGACCTTGTGAGAATAATCAAATTGAATAAGAATATTGTATCACCGATCTACCGCTCAAGGTGATAGTGAGGAGTTATCTAGATGGGGAAAGCGAACTTTGAGGTGTGTTGTTATAGCCCTACCATGGATTAGAGTTATCCAACCGGAGAGTAGTTCAGAGTAGTATCATAAAGAGATGATATTTATATGATAGTGTTCACTAGTTAAAGTATGATCCGTATGCCTTGTTTCTAAGCATTGAAACACCGTTTGCAACTAGATCTGTTACATGTTTGCTTGCTTCTATCTTTATTTTAGATTGCCTTTAGTCTCTTCCTACCCGGCAAGCTCTTTTCTAGCACCGTTACCACTTATAATTATCCATACCACTTGTATTTCACTATCTATTCGCCGAACTAGTGCACCTATACACCTGACAAGTGTATTGGGTGTGTTGGGGACACAAGAGACTTCTTGTATCTTGATTGCAGGGTTGCTTGAGAGGGATACCTTTGACCACTTCCTCCTCGAGTTCGATAAACCTTGGGTAATCCACTTAAGGGAAACTTGATGCTATTCTACAAACCTCTGCACTTGGAGGCCCAACAACTGTCTACAAGAATAGAACTGCGTAGACATCAAGCTATTTTCTGGTGTCGTTGACGGTGAGGTAAGGTAAAAGGTACTCACATCTTCTGGCTACTAAGCTATCTTCTAGTACAGTTGCTAGTGTGTGAGTGATCAAAGTTATTTCCCATAGATTCTACAATTATATCTTTTTGTTTCTTGTTTTTATTTTCACTAGTTAGGCTTAATGGAAAACAACAACAAAATTAGAGAGCTTTTTAGTATTTTTCCTAAGGTGGAACATGAATTGTCTGAAAAGAAAATTAAAAAAACCCATGGAACTTTCTTTGCATGCTAATAGCAATGTTATTAGTATGAATCTTATGAACACCTTTGTTACTAATGCTATGGAAACGTCTAAGCTTGGGGAAGTTAGTTTTTATGAAAATGATCTTTTTAGTTCCATAGCTTTAAAGAAGAAAATTTGCTCTGATGATACTTTATCTCCCATATGTGGTAATTCTAATGATACTTGTGATATTTTAAATCCACATACTAAAACATCCCTTTTGAAATACCTATAAAAATTGTTGAATGTGTTATGAATAACTGTTATTTTGGAGATGGAACTATCCATCCTGGTGATCATTTACTCTTTATACACGAATTATGCGAGTTTGTTCAAGTGTGTAGGTATTTCAATGAACCAAGTTAAGAGGAAGCTATTCCCTTTTTCTCTTAAGGGCAAAGCAAGGGAGTGGTATGAGCTACTAGATGATCCTCATCATTTGGAGTGGAAGGAACTTGAATCTCTCTTTTACTCTAAATTTTATCCTCCTCATGAAATTCATAAAGATAGGAATTACATTTATAATTTTGATCCACATGATGGAGAAAGTATTGCCCAATCATGGGGGAGATTGTAGTCACTAATGCTCAAATGTCCCATTCATGAGTTCCCCAGTAATATTGTTATTAATATTTTTTATGCAAGGCTTTCAGGACATTACAAGGACTATCTAGATACCTATTTAGAGGGATCCTTCACAAGTAAGGAGGTCAAAGCTAAGTGGGATCTTCTTGAAACAATTCAAAGCAATACCGAAGATTGGCATAACGACAAAGGTAAAGAACCAGGTATAAACTATGAGTATGATTGCATTAAGTCTTTCGCCGAAACTTCTGATTTTCAAGAGCTTAGTGCTAAATATGGTCTTGATCCTCAAATTCTTATTGATTGTTTTAGAGCCTTTGCTTCTCATATTAGTGCTCCTAAAGATAATTGGGACATGTATCATGAGCCTTTTAAAGACAGTTGCATGGAAAATGAAATTGTTATTAATGGTAGCAATAAACATGCTCAAACCTCTGAAAGTACTATTTTTTATAAGCATGTTAATTTTTGTGGAATTCATAGACCTTGTGAGAATGATAAAATTTAAGAAGAATATTGTATCACCCACAGGAATGAAAAAACTAGAACGTGGTATAGGGCTCTAAATGATCTTGGTAAAAAAGTTTGTGCCCTCTATCCTTTTATTTGTGAACTTTGCTTTGAAGTGGGTCATTTCAATTTTCAATGCGCAGGCCATAATAATAGCCCTTCTAATCCAATGAGCACTACAAGTTTGTATTGTGATGACATGATCACTCCTAATCAGCATGATGAACTTACATTATTTTTGGGGTGTGAAGAGTTATCAAGAAAAACCTCTTTGGTAGATATGGGTGCTTTTGATATGAATAGTGTCCTGCATGGTTGTCATCTTTATTGTGTTGATAATTGACACACAAATACTTACATACAAAATATTATAAAAGACGAGGTTTTACCAAAATATGACAGGACTAATATGTGTTTTGATCTTATTAATGAAAAGGAGGAGTCCTCCAAAGTTTATTCTATTGTCTCTAACAATATACCAGGGTATATGGAGAAGCTTCCTTTCAAGCCTCTCCCTCCTAAAGAGAAAAAGAAAAATAAGAAAAGGAGGAGTAAAAGTAGAGAGAGAACGGTATTTTCCCCTAAGCATGTTGCTCATATTATAGTTTTTGATGAGTCTGAACTCGATGATGTTCCTATGCCTGTTACCTATAGTAGTGATCATGAATGGGAAAAGCACACTTCTTTTGATATTAAAAAACTCTTCGGTACCAATTCCAAAAATGATGATATTAATAATTGCTATACTATTAGTGTTGTCCATGTTCCTTCGAATGATGATATGTATACAAATGAACACGCTTTAGAAGATAATTATTCTATTATTTATGATGATACTACACTTCCAATATATGATGATTACAATAATGAATATGATATTATTAGTCCACCTACTATTGAGGAGAAAATTAATTATGATTACAATATGCCTCCTATATTTGATGATTATGGTGATGAGAATAATAATGATAGCTATTTTGTTGAATTTACTCCCACTATAATTAATAAGAATGACTATGTTTATGTGGGGAGTATTAATTATTTTATGCACGTGGCTTATGATAAGAATGTTTTATGTGATAGTTATATTGTTAATTTTATTCATAATGCTACTGAAATTTATTATGAGAGAGGGAAACATGGTTTTATGTATCTCAAAATTATTAAGTTTCCCCTCTTTATGTTGAAAATTCTAAAGTTGCACTTGTTTTGCTTTCCTATGCTTGTTGCTTGGTGCTTTCATGACTTGTTTCTTTACAAGATTATTTTTCATAGGAAGTGGGTTAGACTTAAATTTGTTCCATATTTGTTTCTTGATGCTCTCTTTTACTTCAATTCATATTTCTTATGTGAGCATCATCGAAATTATCGTGCCTAGCTCAAAGGCGTTAAAGAAAAGTACTTGTTGGGAGATAACCCAATAGTTTTCTTGAGTCTTGGAAGTTATTAATTATGTAATAACCTCTCCTTACCTTTTTATTATTTTATTTTTGTGCCAAGAATAACCTCTAATTAGAGGGAAGTAAGATTTGGGGAAGTGCTGTCCTGAAACAGATTTTTGTGCTTCACTGTAAACATTCGTGAAATATCTTTGTATGTCAGATTCAGCTGCAATTTTCTGAATAAATCCCCCAAGTTGTTAGCTAACTTTTGTTAGTTCAACACCTTTTGATTTTAGCAACATAAGGTCTTCGAAAAAATTGGTTTTCACCTGCTGATCTATTTTGACAGATTTCTGCCATTATTTGCATTTGCCTCTTTATCGCTTTCTTTTTGTGTTCTTTTTGGTAAATTGAGCTTTTTGAGGGAATTGCTACAGTATCTTGTTTTTTTAATGAAAGTTTTTCTGTTTTAAAACTAAACCCCAAAGGTTTATTATCTTTTGAATGCACTAATATATCTAATGAAGATTGTGTGAAGTTTTGTATGAAGGAAATTTTCAGGTGTAGGGAAAGAATGATGTAATGAGATGAAGAATGGACAAAAGCTCAAGCTTGGGGATGCCACCCCGTGTCACCCCAAGAAATATTCAAGAGGTACAAGCGTCAAAGCTTGGGGATGGCCAAGGCATCCCCTTCTTCATCAATAAAAACCTTAGGTATTTCTAGACACTTCAATTTTATTGTTTCATGCACTGTTGTGTTGTTCTTGGAGCGTCTTTGTTTTGTTTTTAGTTTTATTTTGATTAGTTTGCTTGAATAAATTGGTTTGACCCCCTCATTCATGCATTAGTTTTCAAATAAAGTTGATTTGGAGTGGAAAAGAGGAGGAAAGTTCATGCTTAAGTGGTATAAAGGAGCTTGTTTTTGACTGTGACTTAGGCTGTATCATTCCATGCTTGATATTGTTTTGGCTTTATGCTTAGTGATTATTGCTGTAGCATGACTTGTTACAAACAATTGAGATTGCTTAATGTGCCTTGAAATAATCATGCGTTGTTTTAGCATATAAAAGCATAATATTGTGGTATTCTCCTTTAGTGATTTATTTGGGTTGACTTGGCGCATGCTCACACTATGTTAAGACTACACCAAGTCACCTTAGCCTATATGATAATTTTGTTTTCAACTTCTAATATCACTTTATGCTGTAAGTAATGATGTTTTGTCGCTTTGCATGATTATGGCCATTATTTCTCTCTTAGTTGGTCGCTCCCAGTCTTTTGCTAGCCTTCATACCAAGTATGAGTTCCACTCATGCATCCATCTCAAAATAAAACCAAGTTATTCCAAAGACTCCACCATACCTACCTATTAGCATTTGCTATTCCAAGTATATTAATGTTTTTATCTACCTTCCGAATTAAACTTGTTATGTGAAAATTAGTGATTAAAGCTCTCACGAACTTGATGCCACACTTTACTTTTCTTGCCCCTAATAAACTTGAACCATTGTTTCATCTATGTTGTATATGCTTGTACTTATACGTTGGGATTAGCACAACCATGTTGTCATGGGGAACACTTTCAACATTGCACTTGTACATTGTACCTAGTTGATATCATGCTCTTTTGTTTATTGATGTCATCGGTGTGAAATGAAAGGGGAGCTTGTAAGCCCATGGAGTTATGTATGTGTGTTAGAGAAACGCCTGGGACGCTAGCCTAAGCCATGCCTAATCATGGTGGAAACTTGCAGCATCACCATAGTGAGCAATCTATGAAGCATTTCTTCTTATAAAAAAAGAGATAGAGATTGAGAAAAAGAAAAAAAATATGAGAAAAGAGGAAAGAGAGAAAAAACACCATTTTCCCATGGTAAATAAGAAGATTGCAGAGATGCTCATTGTCTGCTTGCCTTGTCATTTTGATTATGGGATAGCTCTTGTATCATGTGCAAGGGGTACCCCGTTGGCAGTTCTCTATGATACACATGTACTTACTATGACAAGAACTTACCGGTAACTAAACTTGAGGAGCATGAGGAGCGGCTGTCGTATTCAAGGGACATTAGATTGCTAACTTGTACTTTGTGAAGCATATACTCCATAGTTTGTTTACTTTAACCTTAATCACTTCAATATGCTTATGATAGGGGCAATGAGAGCTGAAATCTAATAAGTACCATAATTTTTGGAAGCTCTTTATTATACTTGAATCCATGCTTCCTTCTATGAAGGCCTTTCTTTTACTTTTATGCTGATTCTCCATCTTCTATCTTTATGCACCTATTGAGAGAGCATAGTGGCCATTCTTAGTTTAATGTGCATTGTTCCAAGACTTGTTGATTGATTCATAACTTTGTTATTGCTTGTTAACTATTTGTATCTAGTCACCCTTACGAACTTTGAAGGTGTCCTATGCATTTATGTTTTGCTACACTATGAGGGACAAGCTGAATACCATTCTCATTATGTTTTCTATATGTGAAAAAAACATCTTTAAAATCATTGTTATTCATGATTTTTTTGTTTGTACCTTTTCATGTTACAACATAGTTGCTATGTGTTATTGTTAGAACTATATCTTTCATGATATGTTAAAGTACTATGATCCCAGCTATTAATGTTCTACAAATACTTTGATCAAGATTATGATGGTGCATGTCACCTAAAAAATTATTCTTTTTTATCACTTACCTACTTGAGGACGAGCATGAGTTAAGCTTGTGGATGTTGATACGTCATAAACATATCTATAATTTTTGATGCTCCATGCTTGTTTTATATCATTTGTCCTATGCTTTGACTACACTTTGAGGAATTTTTATACACTTTTTGGAACTAACCTATTGACAAGATGCCACAGTGCCAGTTACCTATTTTCTGCTGTTTTTGGTTTCAAAAAAGCTAAAAATGAATATTCTCGGAATTGGACGGGACAAAAGCCAATATGCCTATTTTTCCCGGAGCAACATGGAAACATGAAGTAGAGACGGAGTAGTGAACTAGGGTGGGCACACCCTATGGTGGCGCGGGCCAGCCCTGGTGGCGCCACCAGGGGGTGTGGGACCCTTGGCTGCCTCCTCGCCTTGTCTCTTTGCCTATAAGAAGCCTCCCAATGAGAAAAGCCTAAATCATCCAGGAGTAAGCCGCTAAAAACTTCCACAGCGGCACCGCCATCGAAGGGGAGATTTGGGGGAGAGAAAGTCTCTATTCCGACACCCTGCCGGGGCGAGGAATTGCCCTTGGAGCCATCTCCATCGATCTCCACCACCATCTCCATCGCCATTGCTGATTCCCATTATGATGAGGGAGTAGTTCTTCCTTGAGGCTAAGGGCTACCGGTAGCTATGTGTTCATCTCTCTCTATGCGTGATCTTATGAGATCATGATCTTTGTAATCTATAGATCTATTCTACTACTCAAGTGCTTTAATGCATCTCTGCTTATCCCCACGTGTGTGAAGATGACAGTGTGCACACCGTGTGGCACTTTGGCTAAGATTACATAAATACTTGTCATGAGTATAATTTGAGTTGGATGTCTCTATGAGATAGTGGTGTTTGTTGGAACCATCTAGCGCTCAAGGTGATACTTTGGGGTTATTTAGATGGGGAAAGCAAACTTTGAGGTGTGCTTTTATAGCCCTACCGTGGATTATAGTTATCCAACTGAAGAGTAGTTCAAAGTAGTACCATAAAGAGATGATATTTATATGAGAGTGTTCACTAGTGAAAGTATGATCCCTAGGCCTTGTTTCTAAGCATTGAAACACCATTTGCAACTAGATCTGTTACATGTTTGATTGCTTCCATCTTTATTTTAGATTGCCTTTAGTCTCTTCCTACCCGTCAAGCTCTTTTCTAGCGCTATTACCACTTATAATTATCCATACCACTTGTATTTCACTATCTCTTCGCCAAACTAGTGCACCTATACACCTGACAAGTGTATTGGGTGTGTTGCGGACACAAGAGACTTCTTGTATCTTGATTGCAGGGTTGCTTGAGAGGGATACCTTTGGCCACTTCCTCCCTGAGTTCGATAAACCTTGGGTAATCCACTTAAGGGAAACTTGCTGCTGTTCTACAAACCTCTGCACTTGGAGGCCCAACAACTGTCTACAAGAATAGAAGTGTGTAGACATCAGCGAGCAACCCATAATTAGCCGGAACTCCTGTTGGTAGATTTCATCCAAACTTCCATAATCCTACTAGTGTGCTACAAAAACCATGGTCAGACAGTAGACGATTAAGGCCCTTCAGGTCACTTAGCAATTAAGCTCCTTGGATCGGACTAATGCAATAAGCATTGTGGTTCCTCATTATCCTCGAGTCTACTAGTTTTCCATTGATATCCCCGTGCCACTCGGGGGTTGCCGGTCTGCTAGCAAACAAGATCCTATCTATGTAGAACAAAACATCATGTTGTCTGTGCCCTTAATTGGACAACAAGCATTAGGCATCCCACAGATAGTCAAGCACACATAATATAGTAATTAGAATCAATCACAAACTAATGGAAAATATATGAAGGCACATCACATCTCACCAATCCCCTACATCTCCCACGCCCAAGGAACTTACTCACACATGAGAGAAGAACAGATCATCAATATAATTAAATAAAGGGAAATCTTCTTGATATTACCGTGGAGATCCACAATAAGAATAGAAAACTATCCAACACAATTCAAGATGGGAAGAAACAATCTCAAACCCTAGTCTTGCAAGGTGAAGATCCCTCTCTCTCTCAAGTACAAGTAGTGGCTATGGGGGTGTATTGGCTAGGAGGTCGAAGATCGTGGAGTGAGATGAATAACGTCTTCCCCTTCTTCTCCGGATCTCCTCTTTCTCCCTTCTGGATGGTATGGCGGCTGTTGTGTTGTGTTTTTATGTGTGGTCTCTTCACGGAAGTTGTCGCTTTTGACAAGATAGAGGCGGCGGCAGGTATACAGCGGGAACTATATGGCTAGAAACATATTCCCACCATATAGTTGCTCGTTAAAGCTTCTGCACTCTTCCCTTGATTTCTTCCAAAGTGAGACTTTCTTGTTTTCGTCTGAATATTGTGTTTCTCTAGTTAAAACCCTTTTTTTGATGTTTAGAACCTGAAACACACATTAAAAACCAAGTTTTCTTTGCTACCAAGTATTAGCGTTAGGTAAATCTATAAAACGATCAAATCTAGAGGAAAACCATCAAAAATGTGTCGAATCTCACAACTATCAATTTGCATAAGAGGTTGCCGCGTTGGCGGTCACGTCACGGACAGATTAACGACATGTGGGTCCCGACCGTATACTTCATGGGGCAGTTTAACAGAATGTTTGAATTTGATAGGGGTGAGATGAGTTTGCCTCGAAATGGCCCCTCTCGGTAGTTGGCAGCCCAACTTTGCTAAACGCGACAATTACAGGCAAGCCGGGCCGCAAATCAAGAAGCCCTGCTCCTGGAGCGCAACCTCAGGCCCAAGCCGGCGCTATCGGCCCTTCCCCACCTGCTACCGGACACAACAGGTACTACTGGACGCTACTATGCCTGCGCGCACCAGCTCGGCCCTCCGGCCTTGTAAACCCTTTAATACTTTTAGTTATCTCAAACTACCCTCATATTAGTGGCTGGCCCATATATAGCCCCACCCCTCCAATGTAAACCTCAGGGATAGATGATAGACTAAAGACAACCCCCTTTGTGGAATCTCTAGTTTTGCCTCATCCCCTTTACCAAGGGGACCAACCATCGTCCCCAACCTCATTGGAGTTTGCATTGTGCCTCCTCGTTGTACAAGGCTGTGGAATCGAAGCCCCTTGCAAAGACGTCAAGATCTCACCAAGCCTCCCGTTCACCGTGCTGGTTCGATAGAGAAATCCTTGCTCGAGGCCAATCCTAGGGATTGCGCTGGACCGGTAGCCGCTGGCGTGAGCTATTGGCTGGTATTGTGTTTTCGTGCGTGTGTGAGTTCATCGTGTTCTTCGAGAGTGAGTTCGCGGATTTCAGCCCCTCCCTCTTCCCTCACTCACCCCGCCTCGTTTTCCAAGGGATTCGTGAAAGATTGGGCAACCCCAAGGGGCATACCCCAACATATTGGTATCACGAGCTTCGTTGATCACGAATTTCCCCACAATTTTTCTTCTATACATCAAAAATTTGAAAAAACCCCCCAAAATGAGCCCCAAATTGCCTTCAGATCAATCTCTGGATTTGGTGAGTTTTTGGTGGTTTTAGTCCATAGATCTGTTGCTTTGGGTGTCAATCTACCTTCCGCGTGTGTTTACATCCCCAATTTTGGTTATATTTCCGTGAATTTGAGGATTTTTAGGCTGAATTTTCGCCCAAGTTCGAGTTCTACGCACCCAGGAATCCGCAAAGCGGTACTACCAGATGAGCGGTACTACCGGCTGCCACCAGCGGTACTACTGACCGGATATTCTGGTACTACCTCCTATGCCAGAAATATTTTCTTCCCCCTTTTCACCTCGAATTTGTTTTCTGACTTTCCTCTTTTGTTTGTTTGTGTTTCGCGTGCGTGTCACCTTACTAACAACAAGATTCCGCAACTACCTTACACCCTGCCCTCTATGACACCATGACACCCGAACATCATCCCCAACATCGGTTGCAAGTCGTCATGAATACCGAAGGTATAACTTGCTCCACTTTGTTACCCCACTATTTTCCTTTGTGTGTATCTATCCTATGAGAGCAGCTCATTTTGTGTTTGCCTAAGCATTGTGCACTTGTCCTTGGATAAGTGAGAATGTATAAGCAAATACAAAAGTTGACATAGTAGTATAGAAAGGGAGAAAAAGAATAAAAAAGATAAAAGTAAAAATAAAAATAGAAACATCCATAGTCTCCCAATACAAAGAGAGTACCAAGCTTGTAAAAAAAGAGATAGAAAGAGCGCGACCAAGACAAGTGCAGAAATCCATTGCTTATCCTCTTTTGGCGAACGAGTTTTGGTCTCTCCTTGCGTTGGCACAACAACCGAGCTTAATCTTTGCTAGGACATTTTATGCTCATTTTCATAGTCGTTCTAACCCTATCCACCTCCACATGTGTGTATCTTTGTGTTTTTGTAGATCGTATCCTCTTAGCTTTTGATCTTTGGTTCTCTACCACCTTTAACAATAGCCTTTTCTTTGGATTGTTCCGTTTGGGTTTTTCACCACCCTAAGGTTCCACCAGAACCTTTTGAGAGTATAGTTCTTTCTTTAGTGTGAGATTTCTTTGTGATTTCACTTTGCCAGCTAATAGTTCTTGTTTGTGGCTCTTAGTTTAGTGCAATCCCCAAGGTGATGTTAAAGGCTAAACCCCCACCACATATTGCTTTCCATATACAATCCATTATTGTTTTCGCATGATGGATAGGAACGGTGAGGCGAGGCAATCACCTCCACTTGAGGATGAAGAAGAACCGTGCATGACGTGTGCAAGCCACTACATCATTCACGGAGAATTCCGTGAATGTTACAATGCTCTAGAATCCCATCAAGATGAACAATTCGGTGAAACCATAGCCAAATTCAAGAGCATCGATAACCGCTTCGACGGCCTTCAATAACAAATACATGAGAGGCGACAAGGCTTCGTCAACCTCTCTTAAGATACAAGGGCCATGAACATTAACTTCGCCAACCAAAATGAAGCTTTACAAAGGTCGATTGCCGAGCTCATGCACAACACAAGGCAGCGTTCATGTGCATAAAGATCTTCAAGGAACAATTTGAGTGCGTCAAGTGAAGGGTTCACAGCATAGAAAACAAAAAAATCCTACGATGAGAACTATTATACGCCAAGATCTATCTATTAGATACAATCAACGGGTGGATATACATCAATAGAGAACATACCCTCGAAGACAATAAAGCTTTCTTAATGAGATGGAACTCATGGATGATGTAGTCGTACACTTGTCGATCTCAAGATCAAGATGAAGTCCAGCAAGTCCAGCTCCAGCACGTCCATCAGATCCAGCTCCAGCAAGTCCAACACCACCAAGTTCAACACCACAAAGCAGCAGCGCATCCATGATCACACACACGTCCGGTACCCCGACAACCTCCGTGCCTCGCTCCAGCAAAGCACCGGAAGCAGCAACTCCTTACCAGATAAAACCACCGGGAACATGTATCTCGCTAATCCGAGACCATGGGGGAAAAATACTAGAGGGGGAGAGAGATCCTTCACGAGGAGGTGTGAGTATGAAGGTGTGAGAGGGGGGCTTTTATAGGAGGAGGGGAGGGTACCCCTCCCATGGCCGGCGCCCATGGAGGGTGTCCCTTCACCTCCCTCATTCATGTGGTGGTAACCCCCTCCACATAAATATGCCCCTTCACATTCTCTATTAAAGTCTCCACTTTAAATGCATTAAATTTCTCCAAATTTAATGCTCTCTCATTTAATAAAACTCTTTTATTAATTTTATTCAGAATTTTTTTAATTAATTTAATTAACAAACATTCACATAAAACCCCCTGCAACATTTCAATATTACATGCAGAACCAATTTCAACAATTACACCCAAAACAGTTCCGGTGTCTATTGAAATAATCCCAGTGCTTTCTTAAATATTTAGCTGAAACATATTTGCTCCAAATGGTGTCGGTATCCCTTAAGTGTGTCACCCCATGGTTTGCGAATAATACAGACATGATCGAGACCCCTCTCAGATCAATAATCAGAAGTGGGACCTAGAGAACCATACTGACTCCTACACATTCAACAATGACTTCTGTGATCGTGAGAACCTTTAATGCTAGTAACTAAATCCCTTTGTCTCATGATATATTACATGTCCGAGATTCGATCATCAGTATCTCCATACCTAGTTTGATCTCGTCACCGTCATGTACTCTTTTCGCGTTCCCGTGATATAATATTTTAGTGATCTCATCACTTGCTTGCAAGCTAACCAATGTGATATCACCAAGAGGGCCTAGAGTATATCAATCCGTCATCGGGATGGAAAAATCCCACCCTTGAAACATGAGCCTCTACATAACACTTTCGTAACACTGAACCCACCTTTATAATCACCCTTTCACAGTGTGACATTTAATGTTATCAAGATACTCTTCTAGTGTTAGTGATTGATATGATCTCATGGTCTAAGGACTAGGATTACTTCGTATGATGTTATAGCGATATAAACACAATGACTTTGATCGTAATGCTATACTTTCGATGAATGTTCATCACATCATTCCACTAATGTTGTGACCTCGTTATTAACAACATCCAATGTCCATGATCAGTAAACCTTGATCATCTTGTTAATCAATGAGCTAGTTTATAAGAGAGGCATAACTAGAAACTTTCCTTTTGTTTATTAAACACAGATGTATTAACGTTTCCAAATTAATACAATTATAGCATGCAAAATAAACATTTATCATAAACAAGGAATAAGATAATGACCACTTTATTATTGCCTCTCGGGCATATTCCCTTCAGTCTCCCACTTGCACTAGAGTCAAAAATCTAGTTTTAAAATCTTTGCGTATTGAACACCTATGGCTTTCTAGTGTTGCATATACACGATTGCTAGTGGTTAACATAATCTCCGGATCTGATAGTTTCAGGTCCGTGTGTATTTGCATGTCTTTGCGTCTCTACGCATCACTCATTCTCAAATGAGATGGCATTGTATAAATTTGGTCCTTTTGTGAGACCTTCAGTTCGTTTGGGTTAAAATATGTTGATATTATTGTCATACAATATATCTTCATAGTATTAGCCCACTTTGAACCACACCTAGTTTGATAACTAGCTACTTAACACAAATGCCATCCTTTGCTTCTACTATATCAGTCATATACTTAGACTTTTGTTGTAGTATCCGTCACAATGTCTCAACTTTGGAACTCATCCAAATCCATCATGGAACATCCTTTCCATTACATTGTGCCACCCATAGTCTAAATTGAGATAAATTTAATATGTATCTTGTGACAAATTAGTATCAATGTAACTCTTTACAATGACCTATTTGTAACTATTTGTCACCTATACATAACATATTCTTAGTTCTTCCAAAGATCATAAGAATACCCTTTACTATCGTCCAATGATCATCTCATGAGTCATTCTGGTATATGCTCATAACATTTAGAGCATAGGACATACCTGGATATGTACATATCACGGTATAATAGATCAAAATCTTCATGTGATTTTACTCACCAAGTGTTGAAACACTTGAATGTTGAGCCAATCATTTCCATGCAGCAAGAACCTTTCTTGTTGTTTCCATATTGAACCCTTTCAATATCTCATATATGTACGTCTGGCACAACCATATTAGTGCCTCAATCTATCCATATAGACATTGATCCCAAATATTCCGGTTTTGCCCAAGTCTTTCATAGAAATCCTATTTTAATGAAATTCTTAACTTGTGTCAATAAAAGATACATCATTTCCAATCAAGAATCTGTACTATGCATAATGTATTGGAAATTTGTCTCAGTGCTCCCACTTAATTTCTTGCAAATGCAAGCATCTTCCTCGTCTCCGATGAATTTAAACTCCTTTAACATTTTCATCATGGTAAGATTCCAACTCCCCTATGCTCACTTCAAATATTGAAGTTTACATGCCCTTTTAGCACCCTTTGAAATAACAAAACCCTTCGGACCATGTCTTGTACACGTCCTAGGTAACCATTCTATTAGAAGAACATTGTTTTGTTTGTTCAACTACCATACACCAAATTATATGTAGTTTTTGCTACATTAATCCGTCAAAACTAAATATCGCTATGAAAGATCAAATCTTGTCATTGTAAACTCCTTGAACATAGTCGTAAACTTCTTTCTAACATGTTGACTATTTCATATATGTTAAACATCCATGTCTATTTATTTATAGATCCAAACACGACCGATAGGCTTCACGCCTTTCCGAAGGGTCTTCCAAGTTCAAAACTTGATTTCTCATGTATGGATACTATCACGGATTCTATGACTTCTAGTAATTTTATGGAGTCAGGCCCCATCATCACTTCTTTGCATGCAGTCGGTTCATCATTATCAAAAAAACAATGACTTATTTATCAAATATCACTATTTGATTCTTACCGACCCACACGGTTCAATAGGAACTCTAATCTTTGAGATCACAACCTTTGTAATCATGGGGGCCATGAGCATTTTAGCCGCCTCCGGGACACTTTCCGGTGTTGCGCTACTTAGCACATGTTGCTTACGTTCATTAACCTAATCAAAGTTCTATTGTCCTCCCACTTAACTTTTGTGAAAAATTCCTTCTTTAAGAAACTTCACGTTCTAAGCGACAAACTCTTTTGGCTTTGGTGTTATGGAGGAATACCCAAAAAATTCTTTGGGATAACCTACAAAGACATGCTTATCCGACTTTGGTAGTAAACATTTTACTTATGCATACCAAAAACTTCAGAAAAGACAACTCGGGTTCTATCCCAAACCATAACTCATATGGTGTCATTTCAATGGATCAAGATAGTGCTCTTTTTGGTGTAAAAGCGGTAGTCTCTAAAGCTTTAATCCTTAAAACATAGTGGCAGTTTTATAAATGACACCTTTGATCTTACCATGTCAAACATGGTTTGATTTCATCTCTCGAATATTCAATACTCCTATCGTTTATCGGGAAACACAAATCATGGAACAATTCCTCAAATCTTAGGTGTTTTGCTAAACATGTAACTCAAATATCTTCCTTTATGATCGAATCATAAACGCTTTATTTTCTTGTTACAATGATTTTCCACTTCATCTTGAAAGTCTTTGAACAATTTTCAAATGTTTCATACTTCTTCCTTATTAAGTAAATATATAGATATATTCACTCAAATTACTGGAGAAAGCATATGAAGCAAAAAGATCCATCGCATATGGCTACATATAATGGACTATATACATCAATATGTATAATATCCAATAAGTTAGCCATACGTTCCTCTTTGGCCTATGGACGGAGTTTCAATTATCTCGAGGAAGTCTCACAAGCGTCAATTGATCAAAATCAAAGACTCCAAAAATCCATAAACATGGAGTTTCTTCATGTTTACTTTCCAATATAATTCAAACAGCGATGTCACTTCATAAGTGATCTTCCAA
Organism: Avena eriantha; assembly: GCA_910589775.1. Classification (NCBI taxonomy): domain Eukaryota; kingdom Viridiplantae; phylum Streptophyta; class Magnoliopsida; order Poales; family Poaceae; genus Avena; species Avena eriantha. The sequence goes on from OU342740.1 coordinate 14,509,703, forward strand.
TCATTTGTCTTATGACATTTTAGCAATGATGTTTATGGATGTGATTTATCCAACTAGACTTGTAAAAGTTCATCCATCCTTTATGGAATACGGTAATTATTTGAACAACCGTTGTTCTCGTAATACCGGAACAAAATAACAATTATTAAAACAAATCTTGAAGGCTAAGTTTGACGACAGCGAAAAACACAATAACACTTTATTTGTTTTTGATGAACATCATCACTTATTCTCTTGCTAGTTAATTAGGCCGTTACAGTTCATGAATTGTGTTGTTCTGTATGACACTTCACACTACCAATTCGGTATCCAATACCTAAGAACCACATTGTTTAACAAGCAAAGAATACTGCCATAACATGTATATCTTCTATATACCTAAGCCAGACATCTCCAACCTTTTTCTTTCTGCCAAATATTTTATAGATTCTCTTTCAGCAATTCCTTTTCCTTTTTAAAAGAATCTATCAACATCAATAGTGGTGTCATTCACATGACACATAGTACAAAGTGTATATAGTCAAATACTAATACCTTTGGACTTGCACTTTGAAGTGGATCACCATCATCAAATGTTTGGCATTCTTTCAAAAATCCATTATTTAGTAATCTTGTAGTGTAGTAAACATTTTACTTACATCTTATATTCATCCTTATCATGACAACTTCATGATCAAGCTACTATAGCCTATAAGGATGAATCGTGAGTATTATATCAGTTCCCAAAACCTTTTTGGTAGATCTAGATGCCTAGCATCTCCATCCTTCACAAATTCTCATACAATATGAGAACATGTATTTTGCTAAATTATACTCTATGATAATGCAACCAAAAACATTGTTTCAGATATCACAATGTCTTCCACACATGATGGTTTCTGAAACAATTCTTTCAGCTCCTAGATAACCTCGATATTAAAACAATTTTTGAAAATCAAGAATCATGGAGGCAAGCATGATACTTAAGATACTAACACAGGAATTGTTACTCTTGATTCAATACTATTTATTGAATTTCACAGAGTAAGTGAGGTTTTGCTGAAAGTTTGCAATAGGACTTCTAAACTTTAGATTGACACTCAAAACAATACGATACCAGTTTGTAAAGTAAATATCCATAATTCTATAGTTCTATTATCTCAATTAAAACTAAGCATGACGTAGTAAACAGATGCGAATATCTACAACAAAATATGAAAATTCACTTTGATTTAGTTTATGACAAATTTGATTGGACTAATACAAATTAGAAATGCACTCACACTCAAAAATGAGATCCCTCGTGCCTTTTTGGTGATTACATGAACCAAATCCACTACACCAAGTCCGATCATCACGTGAGTCGGTGTAGCTTCAAAGGAGGGCATCAATGGGCATCATATCAACTATATGACTCATGCTTAACCTTTCGGTCCGTGTTCCGAGGCCATGTCTGGGCTCGCCAAGTAAGAACCTTAGTACTCGCGTGTGTAAAACTGTCTTACACCCGAAATATGATCGTGGATTCAAGTACACCCGATCATCACGTGATGTCTTGAAGCAGAGAAACATAAACTTAAGGAAGAACAAATTTTTATCTTGATATCTAAATGAGGGATCATCTTATAATGCTACGAAAAGCGCCAAACTAACAATATAAGATGCGAACATCATATGTGTAAAGTGGGATGATATGGTCCATGCATTTGATCACCATCATATGCATCGTGGTATGATCTCTATAATTCCTTTGTGTGTAAGGCCAAGGTCTATGGAACTTACACGTTAGGTGTGTTTAAGGGTATAAACTTACAACATTTCCATATCATGACACAAGCCCATCAACAATCTAAACTAGACGCCTCTAATTTATCAATTGCAAGTTTTTATGTGGCTTAGGGCTTTCGAAGATAGAACCGGTCTTACCTACGAACATGTAACTACAAAGATGATAACTAAGTTATTAGCAACCCATTGTAAATCAGATATTGACTATAGTAGGAGAGACAAACACCTGCCAGCCACTTATGCCAAACTAGTTGCATGTCAGACATGGAACCGGTCTCATGTGCGATGACATGTAAAGTTGGTCCGGGCCACTTCATCCCACTATGCCACCAATATCCAAAATACATGAAAGAAGCAATAACGTGATCATCATCGCCCACATATAAACATATGTGTACTACCCGTGCAAAGCATCTACGCATAGATCAGGCTCTGATACCACTGAAGGGTTCGCAGCATAGAAAACAAAAAAATCTATGATGGGAACTATTATACACCAAGATCTATCTATTAGATACAAGCAACGGGTGGATATACATCCATAGAGAACATACCCTCGAAGACAACAAAGCTTTGTTAATGAGATGTAACTCGTGGATGATGTAGTCGTACACTTTCCTATCTCAAGATCGTGATGAAGTCCAGCAGGTCCAGCTCTAGCACGTCAATCAGATCCAGCTCCCGCAAGTCTAGCACTGCAAAGCAGCGGTGCATACGTGATCACACACACGTCCGGTACCCTGACAAACTCCATCCCTCGCTCCAGCTAAAGGAAATATGCCCTGAGAGGCAATAATAAAGTTGTTATTATGTATTCCTTGTATATGATAGATGTTTATTTTGCATGCTATAATTGTATTGATAGGAAACATCAATACATGTGTGTTTGATAAACAAAAAGGAGTTCCTAGTTATGCCTCTCTTATATACTAGCTTATTGATTAACAAGATGATCAAGGTTTCCTGATCATGGACATTGGATGTTGTTAATAACAAGGTCACAGCATTTGTGAAATGATGTCATGAATATTCATCCAAAGTATAGAATTACGATCAAGTCATTATGTTTATATTGCTATAACATCATACGAAGTAATCTTAGTCCTTAGACCATGAGATCATGTTAATTGCTAACACCGGAAGAGTATCTTGATAACATCAAACATCACACCGTAACATGGTGACTATAAAGGTGGGTTCAGTGCTACAAAGGTGTTATGTTGAGGCTCATGGATCAAGAGTGGATTTTTTCAATCCCGATGATGGATAGATATACTCTGGGCCCTCTCGGTGATATCACATTAAGATAGCTTGCAAGCAAGTAATGTGATCACTAGAATGTTATATCACGGGAACGAGAAAAGAGTGCATGTTGGTAACGAGATCAAACTAGGTATTTGGATATCGATGATCGAATCTCGGACATGTATTATATCATGAGACAAAGGGATTAAGTTACTAGCGTTAAGGGTTCTCACGATCACAGAAGTTATCGTTGAATGTGTAGGAGCCAGTATGGATCTCCAGGTCCAGCTTCTGATTATTGATCTAAGAGGAGTCTCAATCATGTCTGCATTATTCGCGAATCGTAGGGTGACACACTTAAGGGTTGTCGGACACCATTTAGGAGCACATATGTTTCAGACAATAGGTTTGCAAAGCGTAGGAAATGTTTCGATAGAAACCGGAATTGTTTCGGGTGAAATTGCAGAAAGTGGTTCTGCATGTGATATTGAAATGTTGCAGGGCGTTTTATGTGAATGTTTGTTAATTAAAGTAATTAACAAAATTCTGAATAAAATAAATAAAAGAGTTGCATTAAATTTGGTGGAAATTTAATGCATGTGAGTGGAACTTTGGGTGGAGCTTGAATTGATGTGAGTGGAGCTTCCACCACATGAATGAGGAAGAGGAGGGGGCTCCCTCCTTGGCCGCCGGCCATGGTAGGGGAGGAGTACCCCCTCTCCTATAAAAGGCCCCCCTCTCCTCCCTCACAAATCACACCTCCTCGTGAAGGATCTCTCTCCCCCTCTAGATATTCCCCCATGGTCTCGGATTAGCGAGATACATGTTCCCGGTGGCCTTGCATCTGGAAGGAGTTGCTGCTTCCGCTGATTCGCTAAAGCGAGGAGGTGGAGGTTGTCCGGCGGCTTGAACGTGTGTGCGAGGACGGATGCGCTGCTGATTTGCGGTGCTCGGACTTCCACACGATCTTGAGATCGGCAAGCGTACGCCTACATCAACCACGAGTTCCTACTCGTTAACAAAACTCGTTGTCTTTGAGGGTAAGTTCTCCATGGATGTATGTCCACCCGTTGCTCTGTATCTAGTAGATAGATCTTGGCGTATAGTTCTCATCGTAGGATTTTTTTTTGTTTTCTATGCTCCAGACCGAACACCAACAAAGCAGTGGAAGCAGCAACTCCTTTCCAGATAAAGCCACCGGGAACATGTATCTTGCTAATCAGAGACAATGGGGGAAAATACTAGAGGGGGAGAGAGATCCTTCACGAGGAGGTGTGAGTGTGAAGCTGTGAGAGGGGGGCCTTTTATAGGAGGAGGGGAGGGTACCCCTCCCATGGCCGGCGCCCATGGAGGGTGTCCCTTCACCTCCCTCATTCATGTGGTGGTAACCCCTCCACATAAATATGCCCCTTCACATTCTCTATTAAAGTCTCCACTTTAAATGCCTTAAATTTCTGAAAATTTAATGCTCTCTCATTTAATAAAACTATTTTATTAATCTTATTCAGAATTTTATTAATTACTTTAATTAACAAACATTCACATAAAACCCCCTGCAACATTTCAAAATTACATGCAGAACCAATTTCAGCAATTTCACCTGAAACAGTTTCGATGTCTATTGAAATAATCCTAGCGCTTTCTTAAATCTTTATCTGAAACATATTTTCTCCAAATGGTGTCGGTATACCTTAAGTGTGTCACCCTATGGTTCGCGAATAATGCAAACATGATTGAGACCCCTCTCAGATCAATAATTAGAAGCGGCACCTGGAGAACCATACTGACTCATACACATTCAACGATGGCTTATGTGATCGTGAGAACCTTTAATGCTAGTTACTAAATCCCTTTGTCTCGTGATATATTACATGTCTGAGATTCGAAGTCGGTATCTCCATACCTAGTTTTATCTCGTTACTGACATGTACTCTTTTCTCGTTCCCGTGATATAACATTCTAGTGATCTCATCACTTGCTTCCAAGCTAACCAATGTTAGAGGGCCCAGAGTATATCTATCCGTCATCGGGATGGAAAAAATCCCACTCTTGATCCATGAGCCTCTACATAACACTTTCATAGCACTGAACCCACCTTTATAATCACCCTTTCATGGTGTGACGTTTGATGTTATCAAGATACTCTTCTAGTGTTAGTAATTGACATGATATCACTGTCTAAGGACTAGGATTACTTCGTACGATGTTATAGCAATGTAAACACAATGACTTTGATTGTAATGCTATACTTCGGATGAATGTTTGATACATTGCAGATGTATCTATAATTTTTTATGTTCCATGCTTGGTTTTATCTACTTTCTTGTGTTTTGTCCACACTTTGGAGTACTTTTCATATGATTTCTTGGACTAACCTATTAACAAGAGCCACAGTGCCAGTTTCCTGTTTTCTGCTGTTTATGGTTCCAGGAATGTCAGAAAATCAATATTCTCGGAATTGGACCGGACAAAAGCCAAAGTCGATATTTTACCGGAAGACTCATGGAGCTAGAAGACGAGACAGAGAGGGTCCAGGGGCTGGCCACACCACCTGGTGGCACGGGCCAGGCCAGGCCGCACCAGGGGGTGGTGTGGGCCCCTCCGGCACCCCCTCGGTCTCCCCTCTCGCCTATAAGAGCCTCCCAATGCATAAAACCTAAATCATCAAGCCTCCAGCCACGAAAAGTTCTGCAGCCCCGCCGCCACCAAAGGGGAGATTCGGGGGACAGAAAGTCTCTGTTCCGGCACCCTGCCGGGACGGGGAAGTGCCCTCGGAGCCATCTCCATCGATCTCCACCACTTTCTCCATCGCCGTTGCTGATTCCCATAATGAGGAGGGAGTAGTTCTTCCTCGAGGCTAAGGGTTCTACCGGTAGCTATGTGTTCATCTCTCTCTATGCATGATCATATTGTGATCATGAGCTTGTAATCTATAGATCTGCCTTGCTACTCAAGTGCTTTAATAGATCTCTGCTCTCCCCATGTGTGTGAAAGTGACAGCGTGCACACCATGGTGGCACTTAGGCTAGAGATTACAAATACTTGTTATGAGTTATATTTGGAGTTGGATGTATTTATGAAATTGTGGTGTTTGTTGGAACCATCTAGTGCTCAAGGTGACAGTGTGGGGTTATCTAGATGGTAAAGGCTTACTTTGAGGAGTGCTGTTATAGCCCTGCCATGGATCAGAGTGTCCAACCAGAGAGTAGTTCAGAGTAGTATCATGAAGATAATATATTTATATGAGAGAGTTCACTAGTGAAAGTATGATCCATAGGCCTTGTTTCTAAGCATTAAAACACCATTTGCTACTAGATATGTTATATGTTTGCTTGATTCCATATTTATTTAAGTTTGCCTTTAGTCTCTTCCATGCCATCAAGCTATTTTCTAGCACCATTGTCTTATATCCATATCACTTGTATTTCACTATCTCTTCGCCGAACTAGTGCACCTATACACCGGACAAGTGTATTGGGTGTGTTGGGGACACAAGAGACTTCTTGTATCTTGATTGCAGGGTTGCTTGAGAGGGAATACCTTTGACCACTTCCTCCCTGAGTTCGATAAACCTTGGGTGATCCACTTAAGGGAAAACTTGCTGCTGTTCTACAAACCTCTACACTTGGAGGCCCAACAACTGTCTACAAGAGTAGAAGTGCGTAGACATCAATGTTCATCACATCATTCCACTAATGTTGTGACCTCGTTATTAACAACATCCAATGTCCATGATCAGGAAACCTTGATCATCTTGTTAATCAACGAGCTAGTTTATAAGAGAGGCATAACTAGGAACTTTCCTTTTGTTTATTAAACACACATGTATTAACGTTTCCAAATTAATAAAATTATAGCATGCAAAATAAACATTTATCATAAACAAGGAATAAGATAATAAAAACTTTATTACTGCCTCTTGGGCATATTCCCTTCATCAAGCTCTTCTCGCCATCGCACTCCGACTCAACAAGATCTTCATGCAAGTGCACCAAGACGTGATGAAGCACCCATGGTGGAAGATGGAAGTTCTTCACACTATGTACCTTCCCCACGACATGCTGCAATGTCAAGCTATGATGGTGATTTCTGTAACATCCCAAAACTTTAATCCAAGATATCAAGATCCAAATCACCCAATTTAGGGTTAACAAAAACTTTTTCTCATTTAAATAAGTAAGAATGCATATGTGTGTTGCATTAATTTGGAATTGTTTTGATTGTCATGTTTGTTTGTTCTAATGGTTGTAAAATGATTCAAAGATGAATTCCACATCATCTAGGTCATTCCCAAGCAAAATCCAAAGAAAAAGAAATCAAATGGAATTAATAAATGCAAATGGTGATTTGTGCCATTTTAATTCACTATGTCACTTTAGGTGTTCCTAGAAGTCAAATTCAAACAGAAACAATTCTAAATCTTTGCACCTCTTGCTAGTATAAGTAATGATCTACCAAGGCCCACTTTGAATTCTTACAAAAACATTTAAGCACTAAATTTAAATGACATTTGAAAATGGAATCAAGTGTATGTACCTAGATCCCACTTTTTCAAAAACCTTTCAAATGAGGTCAACTTGACAATCCCAAGCAACCATAGATGCTCAAGCATATGATCAACAACTCCACCAAAAAATCATTTCAAAATTCAAATAAAAGTTTCATGCGGCCATTGTGTCGAACAGGTGGCAGGCAGAGAAATTGTGGCCTAACTAATACTATTGCCAATTGAATTCTTGTCCCCCATTCGACCCTCTCTGCTCTTCCCTATCTCCCCTCGTTCCAACCAAGTCATCAAGGAGCTACACCTAAGCCTGGATCAGCAGTGGTGTGCCGCCCAAATTTGGTCGTCGCCGGCCAAGCATGGACAACACACCAGAGACACCGCCGCGCCAAACCAGCTTGCCCCTTAGCTCCGCTGCACCCTACCACACTCCCCTGTCCACCCCACAGATGCAGCCAGCTCCTGTACCATCGAGGAAAGCTCGCGCCCACCGCCTCTACGCCGTCCCCAGCTCACGCTAGAGCGCCGTCCCTGACTGACCCGCACAAGCCGCGCCTTGCCTTCAGCTCGCGTACGCGGCTCCGCCATAACCCCAGCACCTCCTAGACATGCCCATTTCCCGCCGCGCGACCAGCAGCCACCGCCCGTCGCGTCGAGCACTGCCTCTTCCGCGTAGAGCCAGCCTTTCCCGACCATTTGCCACCGCCCCTACCGTCGCCATCACGCTGTAGGTAACTGCCAGGAGGCAAGCCACCGCCCGCATACCCCGCCCATAGCTCTAGCGCCCTGTACCGTCGTCACCGACAAGCTCACCGTCACCCTCACGGTCTCCTCGTCGAGCCTATATAAGGAGCCCTCCCAGCACCAATTCCTCACACCACTCAACTCCCCTCTCTCTCAGAACCACCTCACCCCATCCCCGAAGCCGCTTGAGCAGCCGTTCGCCAGAATTGCGCTGGAGTTCGCAGCAGCAGAGGAGGAAGAGCCCCGTCGATTTCGTAGACCCTAGGAGTCGTCGCAACCTTGCCTGAGTCCGTCGTCATCGTGTCGTTCGATCGCCCCCATCGCCACAGTAGATGTAGCCTGGTATGCCCCCACTGCACCCCCACCGAGCCTCTAGGGTTCCGTCTCGTCGGCGACCAGTCCGTTGTCGACGATGAACCAGAGCCGTAGATCTAGGTTCCAATCATACGGTCCACCTCGCCCCGTACCGCTTCGCGTTAGAAGAGCCGCTGACATGTGGACCCCCCTGTCAGCTCTCCTCTGCGCCGTGGAGTGTAACTGGGCCAGCCCATTAGTATTCTCGCGCTGGCCCTAGAATTCAAATAATGTTTTTTCTATTTAAACCTAATCTAGTTTCTGTCCACTAGTTTGAAAATCAATTCAGAAAGATTTACTTAACCAAATTGAATGATTCCAATTTTGTTGGAAAGATAATTTAAATCTCTATCCAATCCTGTTGGATTTATATCAATTAGAGTTATAGATCACCTATAGCAAAAATAACAAGACAGAGACTTTTTTTTACATTCAAACATTTTTTTTTAAAATCAACCATAATAGCTTTTGAGTTGATTCCACCTTTCAAAAATCACATTTGAATATACCTATCTAATATGTAATAATATTTAGGTTTGCATGTAGTGACTTTGGCTAGTAACAAAATAATGCTATATAGGCATTTCTTTTCACTTTAAATCGTTTAAATATTAATCTTAAACTTATTAAAATGTGATCCAACATTTAAATCACATTCCCATATATTAGAATATGTGGTGATGACATGTGTCCACATGATCCCATATTTTTAATTGGAGAATATTAAATCTTAATTAATTTCAATGAGTAGAAATTACTTTTCTCCAATAAAATAAATGAAACTAGTTCAATAAATCTTGTGATGAATGTGATGATACTAGATCATCAAATGTGTGCCTTAGTGTGCTAAATAGACTAGTTAAGTATTGTTTGGTGATTGTGTATTCCGTATATATTTATAGACGATAGTACCGACCAAGTCTACGAGGAGGAGGAGTTCTACCCCAAAGAAGACGAGGAGAATTTCAGCCTCTGCACCAACCAAGGCAAGCCATCATTAACAATGCAAGCTAACCCTTGCAAGCTAGAATTATACAAGATGACCTAAGCAAGATGTAATAGGCATGCTTGGTCATACATTTTGACTTATACCTACCCCAAGGTTTGATTACAAGCTCTACTTTCTTTGTTGATAGGTAGCATAAAGAGTATAAAACTTGACCTATCTAGTTAGACTTAGATGTCATTCTATGTCATAATATTGATATTAGCATCCCCCATTAGTGAACACTCTTAACTTAGTAGTTTAGAGCTAAACCAAAAACTTGATCACTTTAGATGGGAATACTTGGTGAAAATGACTTATGAAAACCTTGGAATTATGAGTCATTATATGGAGATATTTTGACATGTGTTGAGAAACACAATGGTTTATGATGATGAAAATGTTGAGGCATGAGCCTTAGCCCTTTATAAAAATTGATAGTTGGGTTCGGATGCGATACCATTCCAATTTTACCGTACAACCACAATACCTGAATTGGGTAAGGCTTAGCCGGAAGTTTATATGCATTAGTATGAGCTCCCTCGCGGGAGAGGTTTGAGCTGAGGCTACCTCTCAATGTTTTCCACCTATGCATTGCCCAGGATGGCAGATGGCCATGGCTGGGAGGACAAGCTCATAAGAGAGGTGCTTATACTAGAGTGTGTAAAGGAAAGGTTATGTTTGATTATCTGCATACTAAGTATGATGATTCAGGGTTATCCCTGACAGATGTATCAAATTTTGTGGTGAAAGTGTACCACCTCTGCAGAGTGTAAAATTATTCGAATAGCCGCGTCCGCGGTTATGGACAGTTGGAGTGGCCATAATGTTCCGTTGTCAGATGTTTTTAAAAATGACCTATGAGATGAATTGTGACATGACTTGACCACAACATGGTTGTGACTATGACAACTAAGTTCCCACTTAGGTATTTAGAACTTAATTTTTATCTTTCTTTGTTTCTGAACTCATCTTAGGTTTCAAACTTAACTTTACAAATAAACTTAGAACTTAGCATTTCCTACTAGAACTACCTTACTTGTTAGTGATAGTTTGCGAGTACTTAAAGAGTACTCATGGCTTTGTCCGTAGATATTCTCGTGGCCAGACTATGAGGAGGACTATCTGGAAGAAGGGCAGCAGGACGGCTACGACAACTAGGATCATCTCCCATCGTCAGCATTGCCTGTGACACTGAATATGGAGCCCACCGCTACGCTATTTATTCCGCTACTTGTTTGTACTAAGACTGGATCATGAGATCCTTTATTTGTGTAATACCTTATTATGGTTCGTAATGGATGATGTACTGTGATATCCGATTTGTTATGTCTCGCAAAAATGGTAATCCTGGGATTGCGACATAACAGGCATCGGGGATTAAAAATCCGGGTGTTGACAATTTCTGCTCAAGGCCTCAAGTTAGGCGAGACGAACACTCTCATCACGCAAGAGCTTTGGTGATCAAACAAGCACATCCGCATGAAGAACCATGAGTGGAACCTTGGGTACAACCTCAACTACACCTTCATCGTCCATGCGACATTCTTGCAACAACAAGTGATGACTCCAACTTGGAGGACCAAGCTCGCCTTCGACATGAAGCTCTCCAAGATCCTCATCTTTGTCATCACCATCATGAACATCCATGTCGTCAACATGGTCACCATGATGAGCCTCCCTCACAAAATCAAGACATGGAGCATCACATGGTACATGTGGAGCGTCGCCAACCACGTCAAGAGGCTTGATACCATGACCTTCATCGAGAGGCCCATGTGCCTAACCCATGTCAACAACCAAGGAACGAGCCTCCTCCTTATCCAGAACTGCGTCAAGAGGCTCCACATCCCCAACATCCTCATGAGGCCCAAGTGCCTCAACCTCGTTATCAACCGTGGCAAGAGCAAGAGAAATCTCCTCAACAATGTCGCGAGAACCAAGTTCCACCTCCCCAACATACAGATCCTCAACCACAAGTGCATCAATAAGGTCACCAAGCACGTCGCAATGCTTGCATGGAATATGAAGACCGGCAACATCACGGAAACAACCTACGTGACCACAATAAAGAAGAAACTTTTGGCAAACTCAAGTTCACCATGCCCAAGTTCACTGGTTCCAATGACCCCGAAGAATACCTCTCATGGGCGCTAAAAGTGGACAAAATCTTCCGCATGCACAACTATAGTGATGAGAATATGGTCGCCATGGCTTCACTTGAGTTCGATAACTATTCCAACCTTTGGTGGAACAAGTCCAAGTTGCTCGTGACGCAAGAGAAGAGCCTTGAATCACAACTTGGCACGATGATGAGTGCATATTTGCATCATGTTTTACATTATTATTTTGCATTGTAGATGTAGGATCTTGGTATTTTACAACACTCGCGCGCATGTTTTATGTCTGTTTTCACTAGGATGAGGACAGATGATGGATCCAATGGATACAATTCTTGGAGAAGTTATACTGAGGATAAAAGGAGTAAAAAACAACTAAATCGCTTATTTGGTAAATATTAATAATACCAGAAGAAAACCAGAAGCGAACAAAGGAGACAGAGGGTTCAACGACCAACTATATGACCGGAATGAAATTTCCAGCCGTATAGTTCCGGCCGTATAGTTGGTGCCACCTCTGCCTCCTCAAATAGTTTCACCCCGTGCAAGTGGTTCGGAGAGACGACATACAGAACACCCAGAAATCGCAGAAACCGCACCCAGAATATTTATACAAGTACTATTCATCTATGATAGATTCCATTGTTATCGCCATGATGTTGATTGCCTCCATGTCTGAGTAGATCATTAGTTCTTGGGGATATGGAGAAACCCTAGTATGAGACTGAAATAAGATAAAGTCTATGATGATATTCACCGCTGTGACCATGTGTTAGATATTCTACATCTTGATGTTGAGAGAAGTCGACCTCTCAATATTTGCCTCTCATGGGGACTTGATGGAGGGAACTACTTGTTGGTAGACGGAGGTGTGTTAGCACTTACAGTGACTATAAAGCTGTTGGCACTCCTTACGTATCAACTTGGGAAACCGAGGAAACTCACGGAACACTATCCTTACCATGGGATACGTCCTACGGGATTACGTCCCTTAATAGCGCAGTAATTCGATTGATGTCGATTGCTGACTGATGTGGTTATGCGGATGACGCGAGCAGCGGTTGCTACCTATTTGTCCAAATACGGAGTTCCTCCCACACATACATAGTTGAGAATGTTCATGATGATAATCTTTATCTTAGATCCTTCTAATGCTAGTGGTGTATCCGCTACTCCCTGAGAATACTTTTTCCCTATTGTAGTTCCAATCTCTCTTACATACGTGATACTTACTTTCTGTATTCAGTTGTTTTACCTTATTTACTGTTGCTCTTATACCAAAAACCAAAAACACCTTTTTACACAATACTCGCATTTTATCTTGTCACTTAGAACTTTATTTAGCATTTCTATTGTAATATTATTTCAAGAGTTATTAGACTTCAGACTCATGCTCCCTGTGGGATCGATATCTTTATTTCTAAACTAGCTACAAACGATCTGTGCACTTGGAGTCATCAAGCTATTTTCTGGCGCCGTTGCCGGGAAGCTAAGCGTTGTAGGTCTTTTAGTTTTTTCTTATCTATTTTTGTCTTGCTAAATTTTGTTTTGAGTTACAGGTTTCCACCAACATGATGGAGTTTGAGCATATGACTAGTGCTAACCCACTCAACTACTTTGGGAAGCCCTATGATATTTATAAAAGAGACAACTCCAATGAGAAGACAAGGGGGTTTGTAATAAATCCTCTACTACTTGGAATTCTACATATGAAGCAATTTACTAGACATGGAGAAGATCCTGATCCATATGAGCATATTGCATGTTTCAAATATATATGTGGCACCTTTTTATTGAAGGGATATACCGCTGATGAGGTAAGTGTTAAACTTTGTAGTCAGACATTAACTAGTTCAGCTCTCTCATGGTATAGATCTCTACCCCCTGAAGCCACTACTACTTGGGATAATCTAGCCTGTGAATTTCTAGCAAAATATTATCTATTATCAAAATCTTTTGGAATCAGGCGTCTTATAATGACTTGGAGGAATCGCTCTAATGAAGGACTAGTAAGAGCCTATATCAGATTTAAAGATTTACTACGTCTATGTCCTCATCATGATTTACCTGAATGGTATTTATTGCATATCTTTTATGGCGGTTTAATTGAACCTAATAAAATTGAACTAGACTCTTTTGCGCAAGGAGCCTTTATGAATCTTCCTATACCTAAAGCTTGGGCGTTAATTAATAGAATTCATGATCATAGAGTTTCATGGAATTTTGGTCTAGGAAGTGAAGGAGGCATAGAAATAGAACATGATTGTATTCATGACTATAATAAAAAAAGGCCATGCTAAATAATTATCTAAAGAACTTTATTTTGATTCAGATCTTGTGTTGCAAGTTGTTAAAGCTTTTATAGAACATATAAAAGCTCCAAAAGAGGGTCCGATAAACTATGATCCACCACCCGAACCTGAGAAGAAAAGAGAAGATAAAGCAACACTGGCCTCCTTAGAAACAATACATGAGATGCCTTTCCCTAACACTACACAAAAGCATATTCTAGAATATGAACAGGTGAAAGCAGTATAGGAGACGAAGAAAGAAGAAAGTATGCCAGAAGTCCTGGAACATCTGGAAGAAACCAAACATGAAGAGGTAACCAAGGAAGCAATTATGGCTATGTATGCACATTGTAACATAGTTGAACTTGATGAAGAGACTTCCGTATTGGTTGAAGGTAAAACAAAGGTAAAATATGTGGGTAAGCCTATTCTTCCCTGCATATTTAAAGAAACCTCGCATTATGGTTTATGTGATATTGGCACCAAAGTTAATGTTATATCTTATGATTACTACTTAGGAATAAAATAAAAAATAAAACTGGCTACAATTGATATGACAATTATGTTAGCCAATAAAAATCTTAGAATTCCAATGGGAGTAGTTGAAGATGCAACTTTCACAATTGGCAATAAAAACTTTCCTATCGATTTTGTAGTTGTTGATATGTCAACTGACACTCTTTGCCCAATTATATTTGGAAGGAACTTTTTGGGTGATATAGGTGCCTATGTTAATTTCAAGGAGATTGTGTCTCTTAAGCTTGGGGGAGCGGAAAATGAATTCCAATTTTCCAAATTTAAAGACAGGCCTCCACAAATAAAAGAAGAAGAGGAAGATAGAACTATTGAGGAAATGGCGGCTCTTTTCTTTAGTAATCAAGAAGAAGAAATAAATAAAGACCCAAATTATGAAGAGATAGTTATGGAGGACAAGTCCCTGGGAGAACTAGAAGATGAATTGGATTCACTTCCCATTATGGGACCTCCAACTGACGAGGCTTTTGAAGAGCCAGAAAAGAGAGGAGACGAGGAGCTACCACCCCTAGAGTTGAAGAATCTACCAGATAATCTTAAATACAGGTTTCTAGATGATACAAATAAATTTCCTGTTATTATTAGTGCTAAAATTTTAGGAGAAGAAGAAGAAGAACTCATGGAGATACTTAAGGAGCATCACAAGGCTTTTGGGTACTCAATGGATGACTTGAAGGGCATCAGTCCCATGATAGCCGTCCATCGAATATTCATGGAAGAAGGTGCTAAACTAGTTGCAGGATTTAATAGAAGATTGAAGCATGAAATGAAGGAAGTGGTAAGAAAATAAATTGTACGCCTACTGGACGCAGGTATAATCTATCATCTTAAACAAAGTGAATGGGTAAGTCATATTCATTGTGTCCCTAAGAAGGGCGGGTTTACTGTTGTTCCTAATGAAAATAATGATGATACATACTAGAACTATTGTTGGGCATAGGATGTGCATAGACTTCAGGAAATTAAATAAATAAACTAGGAAAGATCACTATACTTTACCGTGCATAGATCAAACTTTAGAAAGGTTAGCAAACCATACTCATTTTTGCTACTTGGATGGATACTCTGGTTTTTTCTCAAATAGTTGTTCATCCGGATGACAAACTTAAAACAACTTTCATTAGTCCTTATGGTTTACATGCTTACCTACGTAGGCCTTTTGGTTTATGTAATGCTCCATCTACTTTTCAAAGATCCATGACTGCTATTTTTGCAGATTTTATAGAACTTATAATGGAAGTATTTATGGATGACTTTTCTATCTATGGAACTTCGTTTATTAGTTGCTTGGGTAATCTCAAAAGAGTCTTGTAGCGTTGTGAAGAAACTAATCTTGTTCTAAACTGGGAGAAGTGCCATTTTATGGTCAAACAAGGTATAGTCCTTGGACACAAGGTATCAGGTAAGGGAATTGAAGTTTATAGAGCTAAAGTTGAGGCAATAGAGAGAATGCCACAACCAAGGGATATTAAAGGTATAAGAAGTTTCCATGGTCATGTGGGTTTTTATAGAAGGTTTATTAGAAATTTCTCTGGAATATCTAAACCTTTGACTAACCTCCTGCAAAAGGGAGTAAGATTTAATTTTGATGATAAATGTCTTGAAGCCTTTGACAAACTCAAAAATTCTTTATCCCGTGCTCCTATTATTAAACCACCTATCTTGGATACAACCTTTGACTTAATATGTGAAGCTAGTGATGATGCTGTAGGAGTAACTCTGAGACAACACATTGGCCACAGATTTAACATTATACATCATGTTAGTAGAACTCTAAATGGTGCTCAAAAGAATTACCCTAAGGAAGAAAGGGAACTTTTTATTGTATTTTTCTCTTGTGATAAATTTCGTTCCTATATAGTTGATGCTAAGGTAAGAGTTCACATGGATCGTGATGTCTTAAAAGAACTCCTTGAGAGGAAAGACCATAAGCCAAGACTGATCCGCTGGATTCTTTCACTTCAAGAATTTGAGTTGCAGATCATGTAGAGGCAAGAAATAAAGATGTTAGATGCAGCGTCCATGTTTGCCCTGCAAGACACCAATCTTATTGAGAGGAACTTTAGTCCTGATGATTTTTGTTTACGGGACTTATTCAATGAACTAAGGTCAATTACTCTAAGAGAAAATGAGTCTTTGTTGTTGGAGGAGTTTTTTATTCCCGAATAAGCAAATGGTAAGTGCAAGGTCAGTGTTTTTACCCAAATAAGTGATTTGATTTCACAAATTTTTACTTCTAAAAATTCTGCCTTTGAATTCCTTGTGTTTTTCTGAAGCTTTAGAGGGGTTCTACCAACTATACGGGCAGAACTATACGACCAGAGAGGAAGCTCCCACCGTATAGTTGGTCGTTAAACTCTCTATATCATCATCGTGAAATTGTTTTCGATATCTGAGCCTATATGGTCGCAACTATATGACCGGAGCCAAAATTTCGGCCGTATAGTTGGTCATTAAACTCTCAGATACTTTTGGTTTTTGGTGTCTGTACCTATATGGTCGCAACTATACGACCGGAGCCAAAATTCCGTCCGTATAATTGGTCGTTAAACTCTCAGACACTTTGATGTTTGGGGTCTGTATCTATACGGTCGCAACTATACGACCGGAGCCAAAATTCAAGCCGTATAGTTGGTCGTTAAACTCTCAGACCCTTTTCGTATGTATTTTCGTTTTATTCATTTAAAAAAACTCTTATTGTCGGTTCTGAGTCGTGATTTAATCGACCTGGACTCGAGATGTTTGGAAATATCTGCCTGGAACCAACTATACGACCAGAGCTATACGGGATGCGCCCGTATAGTTGGTCATTACGAGGCAGGACACATCCAAATCCGTGATTTGTTTCCCTGTTTCATTAAGATTCTTTTCTTGGACGACAATGTGGTGTTTCTCGCGAGTTTTACCGACCTCCGACCCTCCTTATATACTGCCATTGTCTCTCTCCCGAATCATAATCTATAGAAACCAATCTACCTCTTATTCGCATGTGAGGACTCTCAACCAAGGGATAGAAGCCAATAAGGAACGCTCCTATGGAGATCGGGAGCAATAGAGAGCAAAGAAAGGAGATCAAGACCATCCCTATAGAGTTCCTCGATGCCGATCATGGGTGTCGGAAGAGGGATTTGAAGGCCATTGAGCTGAATATTGAAGAGTTGGACAAGGAGAAGCCAGGGACACCCAAACACCTTCGATTGCTGCGACTTTATCTTGACAAACTTGATGAAGATATCAAGCGGACAACCAAAGCAGGTTTTTCTATGAGTCTTAAGGCGCTGCAAACACTTCAAGGTAACAATGAGTTCATCAAAGAACAAGTGAAAGTGCTAGAGAGGACCAATCTTTTCTACAAGCTGCGTGTTAAAGAATTAGAAGCTGTCAATCAATCCCTCCATCTCAGGCTGGCCCATGAGGAGAAGATACCACGTGCCATGGCGCCACAGTGATCTATAACAATCACAATATCAAATAATCGCAAGGGATTATTTGATCCCGCCTATAAGTTTTTATTACTATTTAAGACCTTTAAGACCTTATAATCTATCCTATAAGTTTTTATTACTATTTTTGCATTAGTTCAAACTAGCAATAAAGTTTGCATCATTAGAATTCCCTTCAAGAATAGTCGATCCCTTTAATGAAATTCTGAGTTTATTATTATATATGGAGCAATATTGAGTTTTTTTTTGCTTTGTTAATATATGAATGGCTTGAGTATAATTTTACTTGCACTTGATGATAGCAATAGGAGTATTCCACACCATTGGTATTAATGGAACACATAAAGATAATTTGGTCAATATGTTGTAAGTCTACGGTTTGATTTACAAAGAATAACTATCTATATAATTAAGTTGAAAAAGAAACCTTGTACAAAGGAAAAAAGAAAGTTCTACAAAATAGAGTGAGAACAAGTCGAGGTAGAATCTTCAAGTCATAAGAATGCTTCATATACAATTGGAATTTGATAATTGAGATCGTTAAACTTTGAATTCCTACATTAAGTGGAATGTATGGCTAGCTCCTTTGCATAGCACTTAAACAAAAGTGTGAGCATATATATAAAATAAAAGAAAAGGAAGAAGAAAAAGAGCGAGTGTGCAAAGAGAAAATAGGCATATACCACTGTATTGTAGTATGACAAAGAGACACTTTTGAGATTTTGAATCCCAAGTGAATACGTTGATCCTAAAAACACTTTGCACCACCTCTCATTCGGTTGAACCGGATACTTTTACATTATGTTGAGATTCATCTTTTATGAATTGTTGATCACTAAGGTGTGGAAGCTTGCTAATACTATTCAGATGGTTCGAGTAATGGTACTATTCATGGACTTATTCCTATGTATCGTATATGATAAACACATGCTGCAACCGCCTCATTTATTTTATCGACTCACCTTCATGAATATGAGGATCACATCCATTAAGCTAAAACTTGCTCGGGACGAGCAAGAGTCTATGCTTGGGGAAGTTGATGAGTGCATATTTGCATCATGTTTTACATTAATATTTTGCATTGTAGATGTAAGATTTGGTATTTTACGGCGCTCGCACGCATGTTTTATGTCTATTTTCACCAACATAAGATGGATCCAATGGATAAAATTCTTGGAGCAGCTGTACTCAGGAGAAAAGGAGTCAAAAACAACATAAACCGCTTATTCAGGAAATATTAATAATACTAGAAGAAAATCAGAAGCGTACAAAGGAGACAGAGGGTTCAACGACCAACTATACGACCGGAATAAAATTTTCGGACGTATAGTTCCGGCCGTATAGTTGGTGCCACCTCTGTCTACTCAAATATTTTCACACCGTGCATATGGTTCGGAGAGACGACATACAGAACACCCAGGAATCGCAGAAACCTCACCTCCAGAAGGCATCTGGAGGGGGAAATCATCCTCCGAGGATCCATCTTCGTCCTGCGTAGATCCAGGAGGCTAAGGCATCGATCTTCATCATCCACCGATGCATCACCACTATCTCCATCCATCCCATCTACATCTTGTTGAAATTTCCATACTCATTGTGGATTTATACAAGTACTATTCATCTATGATAGATTCCATTGTTATTGCCATGATGTTGATTGCCTCCGTGTCTAAGTAGATCATTAGTTCTTGGGGACATGGAGAAACCCTAGTATGAGACTGAAATAAGATAAAGTCTATTATAATATTCATCGCTGTGAGCATGTGTTAGATTTTCTACATCTTGATGTTGAGAGAAGTCGACCTCTTAATATTTGCCTCTCATGGGGACTTGATGGAAGGAACTATTTGTTGGTAGACGGAGGTGTGTTAGCACTTACAGTGACTATAAAGCTATTGGCACTCCTTACGTATCAACTTGGGAAACCGAGGAAACTCACGGAACACTATCCATGCCATGGGATACTTCCTACGGGATTACGTCCCTTAATAGCGCAGTAATTTGACTGATGTCGATTCCTGACTATTGTGGTTATGAGGATGATGTGAGCAGCGGTTGCTGCCTATTTGTCGAAATACAGAGTTCCTCCCACACATACATAGTTGAGAATGTTCATGATGATAATCTTTATCTTAGATCCTTATAATGCTAGTGGTGTATCCGCTACTCCCTAAGAATGCCTTTTCCCTATTGTAGTTCCAATCTCTCTTACATACGCGATACTTACTTTCTGTATTCAGTTGTTTTACCTTATTTACTGTTTCTCTTATACCAAAAACCCCAAAACAACTTTTTATGCAATACTCACATTTTATCTTGTCACTTAGAACTTTATTTAGCATTTCTATTGTAATATTTATTTCAAGAGTTATTAGACTTCAGACTGCTTCTCCCTATGGGATCGATATCTTTATTTCAAAACTAGCTACAAAAGCTATGTGCACTTGCAGTCATCACACGACATGAAGGCTCATATGAGATCCCGGTTTGTTCCTACGCACTACACGCGTGACCTCTTCAACAAGCTACAATCGCTTAGTCAAGGGACAAAGACCATGGAAGAGTACTTCAACCAAATGGAACTCAACATGATCCACGCCAACATTGAAGAGCGCGAAGAGAAAACTATGGCATATTTCCTAATTGGCTTGAACCATCCAATCAAGCGCATAGTCGAGTTATAAAAATATGGCAACATGGTCGAGCTTGTGCACATTGCAACAAAGGCCGAGCATCAAGTACAAGAGGACATAAAATACAACAAGCCCAAGACGTACTTCACCTACAAGCAAGCTTCAACCGCTACACCAACAACCTTCAATGTAAGATCATCAAGTACCTCCAAGCGTTCCTTCAAGCCCACACTTCCTCAAGAAAAACTGCCCCCAAGTGGCAAGCATACAAAGGACACAAGTAGGCCACTTGTGGAAACAAGAAAGTATTGTTAATCCATGACAATGGTGACAAAGAGTACTTGAGTGAAGATGAATTTGATGCACGAGTCAAGGAAGAAATGGCAGGGCAACACATGGAAGATGACCAAGAACTCCTCATGTGTCACCATGACGCTAGTCCTTCGCTTATCGTCACAAGGATCTTGACTACTCAAGCTCAAGAACATGAATATCACAGATCCAACATCTTCCAAACGAGAGTCGGCATCAATGGGATATCCATCAAATTTATCATCGATGGAGGGAGTTGCCACAATCTTGCAAGAACCGAGTTGTGTGAGAAGCTCAGCCTCACCCTCCATCCACACAAGCACCCCTACCATGTGCAATGGATAAGTGACCAAGGGTCCGTGAAGATAAAGCATACCATCTCGGTAACATTCTCAATTGGTCCTTACAAAGACATGGTGGAGTGTGATGTAGTCCCTATGACAGTCTGTCATATGTTGCTTGGTCAACCTTGGCAATTCTACAAAGGTGCTCTACATGATGGTCACACCAATGTGTACACCTTCAAGTGGCTTAACAAGACATGTGTTTTGCAATCGATGACTCCTAGATAAATAATTGTGGACACTTCAAAGTCTTTAGCGAGGATGCAAACCACAACACCATCTTGTGAGAAGAGTGGTGAGCGAGAGAACCACCATATAGCGAGTGAGAGACACAAGCCTAACTTGAGTGGAAAAAATAAGAGTGTTCTTATTGCCACCATAAGTGAGATGCCAGAAGTGAGGAATAAACCATCCATCTAGCACTACATCCTCATTTGCAAGGGACTAGTGCAAGGAACTAATGACTTGATAAATATTCCTCTCTCTTTAGTGATTGTTTTATAGGAATTCAAGGATGTGTTCCCCGAAGAGCTCTCACATGGACTAACTCCTCTTCACGGCATCGAACATCGAATTGAACTCATACCCGATGCACCTCTAGCAAACCGTGCCTCCTACCGCACGAACCTCGGGGAGGCAAAGGAGATAGAACGCCAAATCAACCAACTCGTCTCCAAAGGTTTGATCCAAGTAAGAACTAGTCCAAGTGTGGTACCCGTGATTCTCATTCCCAAAACAGATGATACGTTGCGGTTATGCATGGACTGCCTTCCATGCTATCACCGTGCAATATCGACATCCATACCACGTCTTGACGACATGCTTGATGAGTTGAGTGGAGCCACTATTTTCTCCAAAATTGATCTCTGTTGTGCCTACCATAAATTACACATGGCGGAAGGTGGTGAGTGGAAAACCGCCTTCAAGACCAAACTTGGTCTCTATGAATGGTTGGTCATGCCTTTTGGCTTATCTAATGCCTCATCCACCTTCATGCGACTTATGAACCATATTTTGAGATCTCTTATTGGAAAGAGTGTTGTTGTTTATTTTGATGATATTCTTGTGTATAGCAAGTCGCTTGAGGAGCATGTTATACATGTTAAGGAGGTTTTACAAATCCTTTGAAATGAAAAGCTATATGCTAATCTACCCAAGTCCACTTTTGCTAAAGACAAGTTGATTTTTCTTGGATTTGTTGTTTCTTCGAATGGCATTGAAGTTGATGTTTCTAAAGTCAAGGACATACGAGATTGGCCCATTCCACAAATGTAAGTGAACTCCGAAGTTTTCATGGATTGGCTGATTTCTATCATCGCTTTATGAAAGACTTTTATACCATTGCTTGTCCTCTCAACGAGTTGACCAAAAAGAATGTCACCTTAGTTTGGGGCAAAGCACAACAAAAAGCATTTGATGAACTTAAAAAGAGGCTCACCGAAGCACCTCTTCTCGCGTTACCGGATTTCACAAAAACTTTTGAGATAGAGTGTGATGCTAGTGGTATTGGTATTGGTATTGGAGGAGTCCTCATGCAAAATGGATGCCCTATTGCTTACCATAGCGAGAAATTTGATGGTTCTCGCCTTAACTATCTGATTTATGAAAAAGATCTTTTTGCTTTAGTTCGTTTCCTTCAAGTTTGGCAACACTACCTTTGGACTAAGGAATTTATCATACATTCCGACCATGAGTTGTTGAAATATCTCAAAGGCCAAGCCAACTTGAGCAAGAGACACACTAAGTGGGTTGAGTTTATGGAATCTTTTCCCTACATCGTCAAGTATAAGAAATGCAAAGACAATGTAGTTGCGGAAGCTTTGTCTTGCAAAACCACAAACCTTCTTACTCGACTTGAAGTAAATGTGTTGGGCCTTGAGTATATCAAAACATCATATGCTTCTGACCCATTCTTTGGACCAATTTTCCTAAAGTGCTCCACTGACAAAGGAGTTGATGATTTCTATTTGCATAAGGGATTTCTATTTAAACAAATCAAGCTTTGCATTGTGAAGTCCTCTCTCTAAATTTTGCTTCTCCAAGAATCTCATGGTGGAGGACTCATGGGTCAGTTGGGATGTGACAAGACATTGGACATGCTCTCCACTCACTACTTTTCCCCCAAGATGAAGCGAGACGTGTAGCTCTACGTCCAACGATGCACTACTTGTGTTCAAGCTAAGTCCAAGTATAATCCCTTTGGTCTTTATATGCCATTGCCTATTCCTCATGCACCTTGGTCATACATTAGCATGGATTTTGTTTTAGGATTTCCTAGCTCAAAGCATGGTCATGACTATATTTTTGGTAGTGGATTGCTTCTCCAAAATGGCACACTCCATACCGTGCCATAAGACCGACGATGCTTCACATGTTGCCAATTTGTTTTTCAAGGAAATCATCCATCTTCACGGTGTAACAAGAACAATTGTCTCTGACAACAACGTCAAATTCATGAGCTACTTGTGGAATACGTTAATGGCCAAGCTCGGCGTCAAGCTCCTCTTCTCATCCACGTCGTATCCGCAAAACGATGGACAAACCGATGTCGTCAACCAAAGCCTCGAGAATCTCCTACGCATGTTGATCAAGAAGAATATTAAGGATTGGGAGGAATGCATTCCCCACTCTGAGTTCGCCTACAATCAATCCAATCACTCATCAACCAACATGAGTCCTTTCATGATCGTCTATGGTTTCGAGCCACTCACCACGCTCGACATCCTACCACTACCTCTCCATGAGCACACCAACATGGGCATTGACAAGCGCGCCCAAGCTATGAAGAAGCTTCACAAAGAAACGCGAGCTACTATCGAGCAACAAGTCCTTCTCCAAGCTTCAAGGTTAAAAAAGGACAAGAAGGAGTGATCTTTGAAGAAGGAGACCTTGTGTGGATAAACTTTAGCAAGGACCATTTCCCCAAGGAACATGATTCGAAACTCAAACCAATAGGAGATGGTCCCTTCAAGGTCCTCAAGAGAATCAACAACAACGCCTACATCATCGACATCCCAAACTCCAAGTACCATGTGAGCAAATACCTTCAATGCCAAGGACCTTTCACCTTTCCATGGAGATGTTCAAGATGATATGCATGAAGAGTCAAGGACGACTCTTTCCCAAGGGGGAGCTGATGTAGCCCGTCCTACGGACACCACTACATCTACACCACCAAGCCCCCCTAGAGGACCGATGACTCGTGCTCGAGCCAATCTCCTCCAAGCTAAGGTGAATTCACTCCTATAATCGTGTGACTTAGATACATCTTTGGATGGATTACTACTTCATTAGAATACTCTTTGTGTAACCAGGTACGAAGCTGAGAACCAAGAGATGAAGGAGGCAGCAGCAGAACCAGCAGGAAACCTTTAGTAGCTAGCGGTAGTACCGCTCGGACCAAGCGGTACTACCGCCCACACCCGAATCCCCTAGCTAGACTCCAGGCCGCCCTGGTACCAAGCCGGTGGCACTATCGCTACATCTGGTACTACCGCCCCCTCTAGCGGTACTACCACTCCTGGAGCGCAACCTTAGGCCCAGGTCGGCCCTACTGGCCCTTCCCCACCTACTACTGGACACAACCAGTACTACTAGACGCTACTATGCATGCGTGCACTAGCTCAACCCTCAGGCCTTGTAAACCCCTTAATACTTTTTGACATAGGTATGCCATACGGGCACCTACTATTGGACTACCTGGTGCGGCCCGACGGAAGGCCCACTCGAAGATATATCAAGGTCCATGAGCCCCATGATGGTTCGAATGGTACGAAGACCATATGGACACGGACTCCCAAACGCATAAGACAAGGAAGTCTCAATACTAGAGTTTGAATCTAACTTGTAACTAACTCGTATTGGTACCTGAGACCTAGTCTCCCCATATATAAAGGCTAGGAGGGTCCAACTAGAAGGCTATCGCGACTCCCACAACAGATCTCTCCATCATGACAATAGACAATAGATCTAGACAATCACAACCCTAGTTTCCACCACCTTCGCCAGATTGCATCTACGCACCCCTGTAATCTTCGATTCCTTCGATAATTCCAAGACCAGACAAGCAGGAGTAGGGACCTCCACGAGGCCTGAACCTAGGTAAAACTTGCGTCCCTGTGTGCTTGTTTGCTAGCCGATTGATGCCTCCCGCGCTCCCTCTTTCTCCAAAACCCAAGTCCATAACAATGGGCATTGACGAGTTGAACCCTCATCAATTGGCGCCATCTATGGTAATTAGGAGTGCTGATGTCGCGGATTTTTCGGCTCCAGCAACCGCGATCTACAACTTTGCAACAGCGGAGATTTGCCAGCTCTTCGGCACCTTCAACTTCACCATCCGCTTTACGGCTATCCACCCGGATTTCGACTCCATCGACGGTGGAACCAAGGCAACAATCAGCAATCTACACTTCCAACCATGTGTGTACGTACATGCATCTATGGCAATGTAGCCCAGCCGGACCGGATCCCTCGCTGCCGCTGGCCAGATCGTATCTGATTGGCTTGTCTACTCCATCCTCGCCATGGCGGCTGACGGCGCAAATTTATCAATCGTCTATATCACCAGGCCAGATCAGCAGATGCCTAGACAATTCAGTAGTATTGATGCAACCTGGTGACGCGGCCCATGACCGTACGTATGGCGTACCGTGTCCGACCTGGTTTCTATTCTATGGTGGTCAATATGCCCACGGCAGCTGATTCAAATGATGGGTCCGATAAATCGATCCATCCCAAGACCTGCCTGGGTAATTTCGGATTAGTAAAGCTACATGCATACAAAAAAATTCACACGGTAGTTCCTATTGTTCCGGTTTGTTGAGATGTAAATCTAACCTAGGCCATTTTATGTTTGCAGGAGCTTGTACCTCTTCGACTTAGGTATCACGAGGCCTCATCGGCCAAGAACTTGACTTACGATGAGCGGTACACTCCGTACATTGAGAAGCTAGGACTCCTCTGTTGGGGATCGTAGCAGAAAATAAAATATTCCCTACGATGTAACCCCAAAACTACCTAGGATCTATCTATGTAGCAATGCGGTAACAGCCAATACGTAGAGAATACATACCCTTGTAGATCGTACGCGGTTAACGTTCCGCGGCGAACGTGGTTGAAGTAGTCGTACTCGTAGCCGACCTCAAGGTCGCGAAGCTCCTCACAGATCACCCCTTGCTCCTTCTTCATCTTTATCGTGCAACAGCTCTGGCTCATGACATTTAAGCGCCTCAACTGTTGCGCCTCGTGTCTTCGTACACATCCGGTGCACGATGAGACCTCCGGCTCCCCGATCCCGCCGGGAGTGTGGAAGTTGATATCCGGCTAGGAATCCCTGCAGCGCAACGGCGTGATGTAGGTGTGGCTCGATCGCACAGCCCAGACTTGGGGCCATGGTCACAAGGTATAGAGAGAGAGGGAAGGAGGAAGTCAACCAAAGGACTTCTCCAAATATTGGTGTGTTTCATCCCACCCATGGGCACCCCTTTATATAGGCTAAGGGAGGTGTGTCCTCCCTCTTAGGTGCTCCATGTGGGACTAAAAGGCAAAAGGAAATATCAGGAAAAACCATCTCAACCGGCTGGGCCAGATACCTCTAGCCCAGCAATCAACAATGCCAAGACGGGTGGGCTAGACACGCCACCACGGCCCCGAGCGGAAGAAGCCTAAGGCAGCAGCGGATGGCCGGGTGGGCCGTCCCGCCCACCGCGGCCCAACATGCGAGGCGAGGGAGAGGGGAGGTCCCGGGTGGGCCGGCCTAGCTCGGAGGCAGCCCTCCTGGCACGGCGCGGCGCCCGGCTGTCAGCTCGCCTTGGTGGGCCGGTAGCGGCATGCGGCCCGCTCGCCTGGCCAGCTCCCCTATGAGCTCCTTTGGGCCGGGGTCGAGCCAGGCCGGCTGGAGCGGGTCCAGGCAACCGCCCGCCCTGTGCGGTGGATTCTATCCACCGCCCACTCGCGTGGGGCTATTCAAAACAACCCCTTTTTTTCTGTTTTTCCTTTTTTCTGTAGCTTTTCTTCTAGGCTATTTCCCTCCGGGGATTTGGCCTAATATAAAAGTTGCCTTTATAAATCTTAACTTAAATATTATTTAGAATATATTAATTCATAATTAACATATAATAAATATACATTTAAATTCCCATTTACCCGAAAACACTTTTCTGGTCTTTTCCTTTATTCTTTCTCCGAACAACTTCGGATCTCTCTACGGAACGATTCCGGCTTTCTCTTTCTCTAATGTGATTCCGTCTTACGAATGATCGCTCTTATCGTACCCTTAAGTGTATCCTCTCACGGCTCGGGAATGCTCTAGACATGATCTGTATTAATGATCAATAGAGGGACCAGGGATATCCATGTGACCCATATGCATTCCTGATGACAATGTCATTTGAACCACTAAATGTAGCATCCTCTTCCTTTTGTTTCTCGATACGACTTGTCCGAGATCCGACCATTGGTATCCCATACCTTGTTCAATCTCGTTCACAACAAGTTATATTTTCTTGTTACCGTGATATTACATCCCCGTGACCTACTCACATGTTGCAACATTTATGGATGTAATCTCACCAAGCTGGCCGTATGTATCTTTACCCGTCATGTGGGTAAACAAATCCCGGTCTTGCAGTCACATGTCATCTATTGTTCCTTCGGAATACCCAACGTACACCTTTATAACCATTTTATTGCCAAGTGGCGCTTGATGCAGTCTAAGCAGCCTCGGGAAACAGTGAGTAATATGAGCTCACGGTCTAAGGAGAAGGAGTCTAGGTATAGCTATTGCAACAATGAACTATATGACTTGATCGTGTTGCAATCCTTCGAGGAATGTCCAATCACATCATTCTCCAATGATATGATCTCGTTGTTAGTCGGCATAAATGCCCATGATCTTGAAACCTAGATCATCTCCGTGACCAACGAACTAGTATGAATAGAGGCTACTAGGGACTTGTTTGTTTCATACCACACATGTACCAATGTTTCTACTTGGCACAGTTATAGCACAATATGAAACTATTATAAACTAATTGAGATATGACAATAAAAACCTATTTATTATTTGCCTCTAGGGCATATCTCCTTCATCCTCTCCTTTATCCACATGGTCACTCGGTCGACACCGAAGTTCAACCCCGCTGCGATCACCGCACTTGTCGACCGGTGGAGACCGGAGACACACACATTTCACCTTAGGAACGGTGAGACTACGGTGACCTTGCAGGACATGAGCATGATCCTAGCACTCCCAATCGAGGGAAACCCTGTGCGCATAAGCACAGATTCAGAGAGGTGGCGTGAGCAGATGGTCAGCCTTATAGGGAAGGATCCACCCGAGGTTATAAACACGAAGGGAGAAACACTAAGGGTCACTGCAGGGGCCACTTTCAGTTGGATCAGACAGAATTTCAAGACCTACCCCGAGGATGCTGACGAGGACATAGTCATGATGTACGCTCGTGTGTATGTGTGGTACATCATCACGAGGACTCTCTTTCCTGACAGCAGTTGGGATCATGCTCAGTGGTGCTCATAGTTTTTACTCAGATTTCAGCTGGGGTTCGGCAGCATTAGCTTAGCTGTATCGTCAGGTAATCGCTTGTTTACAAAGTTGTTTATGTTTGCATGACCTCAAAAAATACTATTTTACTAAACGGTGTATCTCTTCATGTGCAGCTGGATGATGCCTATCTTAGGAGCGCAACCGGCGAATGCATCGGTGGTTGTTTGCTCCTTCTTTCGGTGTGGAGCTGGGAATGATTCCCAGTTGGATGGTTGAGATTGTTGAGCTACAACCATTATGTTGATAACGGCAATAACCTCATGCTCCCCACATGGGCTTACAAGTGGGATGTGGTCTCCGATCCCCCAACCGGCCCTGTGGCGGTGTACAGGAGGTACACCAACGAGTTTGACACGATAACCATGGATCAGGTAATTTCCCAGTGTGTGGTCAATTCTATGTTATTAATGTGTATTGGACTATTGCCGTGACGGGCAATGCACAGACACCTTTGAGCAACTTGTTGAAGCATTTTGCCATATTGCTTATCATTTGACCATACCTCCGGCCACCATCATCGAAAGCTCGTCGCCCACTTTCACATATCTCCAATGTTCCTAATGAGAAACTCTTTGCCCCCCGCATTGAGTTCTTTGTTATAGAAAAATTTGTTGTACAAGTTTGAGAAACCATGCTCCATGAAAGCGAGACACCAATCTTGTAGATCATCGGACAAGTCCTTCCTCTTACATGCCCTATAGAAGTTTGAAACAAAATGTCTCATGCACCATCGATGGTGCAATGGGAGAAGTCCGGGAATGTCAAGCATCACTACATTGAGAATTCCTTGATGACGATCCGAGATGACACATAATTCCCTTTGAGCGGGTAAGACCTTGGTTCACAAAATATGGAAGAATCACTCCCAATTATCATTGGTTTCCACCTCAACCAAAGCAAAACCCAAAGGAACCAACCGATTGTTGGCATCGCTAGCTATTGCAATCAAGATAGTGCCCTTGTATTGTCCGGTCAAGAAGGTGCCATCAACGGATATAACAGGCCTACAATGTTCAAAAGCCCGAACACATTGCTCGAAACCCCAAAATGCACGTCCAAATACTCTAACGGTTCTTCCATTCATTATCCTTGTCTTGTTCCCATAAGGTTCAATCACATGAATCATGCTCGGGTTAGCATTGGCCATCGCTAACAACAACCGAGGGATTCGGTTATAAGATTCCTCCCAATCACCATACAACATCTTGAATGCGGCTTGCTTCGCCTTCCATGCCTTCCCGTACTTCACCTCGTAGTTAAAGAGGGCTTTCACAAACTCTTGGACCATCTTGATGGTCATTATTGGAAATGACTTGATATTATTGGAAAGCCTATAAGCAATAACTCGGAGATGAGTTGTCCGTGCTCGTGCTTCACATCCTTGCCATCCACCGCCGGGCCTCGGCACATGTGAGTTGATACACAACTAGATATGTGCCAACTTGGACCTCCCTTAAATGGTCTTGCACGCACAATCCAAGGACATCCATCCTCCTCGCATTTAACCGTGTAATGATTCTTCGCGTCCGAGTGCACCATCGTGTAAGGGCGATGATGCTTAACCGAGAAGTCCTTTATCCATTGCTTAAATTCCAACAAGGTCTTGAACCTCGATCCACGAGAAAAGCCATTATTCTCTTGATTACCATCCCGGTAAGAACTTGACCTTGGTCCAAGCACTATGCCCTTCCCGCCATCAACCGTGGCTTCATCCGCGAGACTAACATCACGGAACAAAGATACCATGTGGTCCCGCCCCAATACGTTCTCGTGGATTTCGGCCTCTCTAGCCGTGAACCCCTCCTCGTCAAGTTCTTCTTCAGGACCATCATCATCCGACTCTGATGCATAGCATCGAGTATACGGGATGTCACGGTCCATGTTCTCTTGCGTAATATATTTGTCCAAATATCCAACATTGTTGTCGTGGAGCTCAACCTCATTCTCATCGTGCCAATAATCATCATTTTGCTCTTCCAACACTTCATTTTGGTTCTTCGAAATCGGGCTCAATGTTTGGGTAAATGGAGGTTCAATCAATACCTCTTGGTTTATTGGTGGAGGAATCCTAGAACCCAATGGGTAGGCAGTACGGTTCAAATCCAAGTGCAAGTTATTATCAAACTTCTTGGTGGCAAATAGTTCAAGAGCTTTGTCTAGCGACTCCGCCACCACCTCCTTGTATGCAACCCAACGGGGCTCGGAGAAGATACGCATGGTCTTCCAACGGGTGTGCATTCCAAAAGCCACATTATGCCTTCCCTCCAACTCAACAACATCATTTGGATCCATCCATTTCAATTCAATCCTAACTTGCTCCAAGACCCCGACGTAGGTGGGACTACGCTCAAACACCAAGTCAAGGTCATCCAGGTCCGGTTCTATATTACCTCTCAAAAAGGCATCCTTGTCTACATGGTGAACATGAATAATTCTTGACATTCCTAAAATAATCACAACAATAATACCATGGTCAACATACTCAATACATACTTATTGGTAATATTAACACAATACCCATCCCTATGCCAATTCAACAATACCCTATGCCAAAATCTACCATACATCTTGCATAACAACCTAGGGTTTTCAAGATATGGGTCAAACCAAGAATTTAATAGGTGAAAACAAAGAAAAGGGAGAAGAATACCTCTAGGCACTTGGGGGGGTCGAAATCCACAGAGAGAAGCTTCCAATTTGGCCTCTTGGAGGGAGGCATTTGAGGGAGGAGCCGAATCCCGCCGCCGCCGCTATCTTCTCTGTTCGTGGTAGGATGGGTAAGTGAGGGTCGGGCTGGGACGGCCGCGCGCTGGTACAAGACCTAATGTGCGGCGCCATGCTCCGTGGCGTTGCATGTAGCGCGACACCGTAGTGTGTGGCGCCGCACTTATGGAACTGGGCCCACGAGACCACGGCGATGCCACGCTGGCAGCTGTGCGGCGCCACGAGTCGTGGCGTTGCGCTTCAAAATGCGGCGCCCTCGTTCACGGCGTTGAAAAAAAGTTAGTTCCATGAATTTATTGCTGCCCGAATTTATTTCGTGAATTTATTATTTTTTTAGATTATTTGGTTCAAATTCCCCAGGAGTCCTCCCACTCTCTCGTGACTGTACGGATGCTTTTGGCCGTCCATGGCCTGAGCCCGATGGGACTACTTCATGCGCGCCAGTATCAGCGCTCTTGTCCTCTTCTCTCTGTCCTACGTGCAGTTTAACTCTGCCATCAATGAAGCACCTCCTACACGCAGCTTTTTAAAGACCACCCTCCTCCCATCAGTCTCCTCACACACAGACACAAACAGCCGCTGCCTCTCCGCTCGCCGCTCCCTTCTCCGCTGCCGCCGGTGCAAAGAAGACAACTGCAAGATGATGTCCGGCAACGGCCACCTCCAGGCTCCCGCTCGCCGCTCGGGCTTTACCGACCGGTACATGCCCATGAACCGCCCAGCCCCTGCCTCTGCGGTCCGCGACTTCGCTCCGGACCCGAAACCTAAGGTGCGCACCGGAGGCCGCCCGCTAGACGGCGGCACCGTCTACCTCGAGCTGACCCCCGAGCAGCACGCCTACGGGAAGCGCTTCGGGTACGCGTACATCAACAACCCGGGCCCCGCTGCCGAGGTGGCGGACCCCAAGGCCCTGGTCCGCTCCGCCATCCTCGCCGCGGCCCCGGAGCTGGAGTTCGAGGTCCTCGGCTGCTCCCCGATCATGGCCGACGTGTGCCTGCGCTTCGCCACTCCCGAGGACCGGGAGACGGCCATCGCCAGGCAGCCGTTCGAGCTCGACGGCGTCTCCGTGGAGGTGGTGCGCGAGGGGGAGCAGCGGAACGTGCGCCGGGTCACGCTGCGGCACCTCGCCCACATCGCCTTCGTCGACTACCCGGCGGAGGAGCGCACCGAGGAAGGCATCCGCTCCAACTGCAGCCAGATCGGGGCCGTGGTCGAGATCGACCCCGGCTGCTTCGCCGCGCCGGACCTGGCCCCGGTCCACCTCGTCGTGCAGCTCAAGGATCCTGGGAGTATTCCCGCCGGGCTACGTCTCAGGTACGTCGACCATACTCGCACCGTCTGCCCCGTCGAGGTCGCCCAGAGCTTCATCCCCATCCAGGTCGTCAGGGTCTGGGAGGACCAGGGAAGTTACACGTCTCCCTTCAACCCCACAGCGGGGGCTTGACTCTTGCTGGCGAATCAATAATCTTGGTCTGGGTCCAGCGCTCCTTTGGTTTGATCGCCCTCCAAGTTCTCGCATGGATCACAGACCAGCTTAATCATGTTATGTCTTGGAGGTCAGGGTGCTTATTTTAGAACCGTAGTAGCCAGCTTAATTATTAGTCTCTCTGTTGGTCCCTAATTAGTACCGCTGCTAGGTTTGTTCAGTTCCTAGTGTTTTTTTTTTTTTGAAACAACCATTTATGTTCAGTCCTAGTGTTTGTTCAAGGTTGTATGGTAGTAGTACTAGCTAGTACTGTTGGTTGTGCACTGTTGATGGTGATTACTGTGGCTTGTATCTCTGGCTTGATTAGTGGTGTAAGCTAGCTACCTTTGTAATCTTACTTGTGGTATCAAATGATATGAAGGTCTTTCGTATAATCTGTCTGCTTGTAAGCAGACACCGAAAATTTGCGACCCGATAAATAAATGGTCAGTCTTCGGTTTTTGGCGCAAAAAGTACTAGCCTAAATAGACAGTCTTCCGTTTTGGGCGGAACGTTTTGGACGGAAAAAGAAGCCTGAATAGACACCCTACTAGAGACGATTTTTTGGAGGCCTGAGAAATCGCCCTCGCACCCTCATATCCTCGGGTTGCGAGGCCAACCTGAGAGTGTCCCGTAGACGCGCGTAGCACTTGGCGGGAGTGAAGTTTCAGCGCCGCTGCTTCCTGTATTTCCGCTTCCGCCGTTGCAAATCTACCTCCTCGGCCGTGGTCCTGCCTCCCCGCGCCCTGGATCCGCCCGCAATAGACCCTGCCGACCTCCTGACGGTCACCAGAGACAGAGAACCGGCCCAATCGACCCCTCCACGTCCATCGTCGCCTCCACATGCTCATGACGTTAGGCTATCCAAGCTATACTCTGATGACAAAGCACGACCTCGAGGTCGACTACGCTTTCTTGGAGCTTGGTGCTTGTACGCCTACACAACCTCGAGGTCGACTATGCCGTAATAGGACTACGCCGTAGGAGATTGAAGGACATGAACAATTAAAGTCATATATTACAAACTATTATAAGGTTCTGTTCGGGCTCCCAAGGAAGGTAACTTTTCTATGGATGAATCCTGAACCGCTGATAAACCCCAAGTTACCGTTGAGGAAAACAGCTTACTAACTGCTACATATTCTGAGGAGGAAGTTAGGGGAGCTGTTTTCCAAATGGAACACAACAAAGCCCCTGGTCTCAATGGTTTCCTAGCAGAGTTCTACCAAAACTTCTAGCATATTATTAAAGGGGACCTTCTAGATATGTTCTGTTCACTTCAGACT
Source organism: Avena eriantha (assembly GCA_910589775.1). Taxonomy (NCBI): domain Eukaryota; kingdom Viridiplantae; phylum Streptophyta; class Magnoliopsida; order Poales; family Poaceae; genus Avena; species Avena eriantha. The sequence continues at coordinate 14,544,021 of OU342740.1, forward strand.
GGACATCTGGAATTGTTCGGTCTGAACTTTGGTGAGATTATTTTATTTCCTAAAATTACTGAAGAAGAAAGGATACAACAGTACATGCCTATATGTCTCCTATATGTTAGCTTTAAATTTTTCACCAAAGTAGCTACCTTAAGGCTAAACATTGTGGCTAATCATGTGGTTCGCCCCTCTTAGACTGCTTTCATGCAAGTTGATGGGGGCTTATCTATCCTTCAATATGTTGATGATATGATTGTGTTTATGGGACATGACATCGAAAAGGCGAGAATTCTGAAACTGGTTCTTTTAGTTTTTGAACAACTCTCGGGCCTAAAGATAAACTTTCATAAAATTGTTTTGTTTTGGCGAGGCTTAGGACGAGGCCCAGTTGTATGCTGAGCTCTTTGGATGCAATCAAGGTTAGTTTCCTATTAGGTATTTGGGCATTCCGAGACATAATCGAAGGCTCACAAACGCCGAATGGAAGCTTGTTGAGGAAAGGTTACAGTTAAGACTAAGCAGTTGGAAAGGAAAACTATTGTCCCTAGGAGGAAGATTGGTCCTTATCAATTTAGTCCTGAATAACATGGTACTATATATGATATCCTTCTTCCAACTTCCAAAAGGAGTCTTAAAAAGATTGGATTATTTTGGCATGAAGACAGTAAGAAAAAATATCGACTTGCTAAGTGGAGTGTTGCCTACCGTTCCAAAAACCAAGATGGGTTGGGTATTCATGATCTAGAGGTCAAGAACACAGTCCTACTTGGTAAGTGGTTGTACAAACTTTTGAATGAAGATGGGGTTTGACAAACTATCCTTAAGCGGAAGTATGTTGGCTCAAAAGCATCATCATAAGTTCTTTAAAAACATGGTGATTCTCACTTTTGGGCTCTGATGGCGACTAGCAAGCATTTCTTTCTCTTTGGATCATTTTCGATTAAGGATGGTTCTCAGATTCGTTTTTGGGAGAATAAATGGCTATGTAATACTATACTCTGGGAATAGTATCCTGCCTTGTGTGCTATTGTACGTCATAATTAAAGGAGACACACCCGCTGCAGTGTTGGGATCTTCCCCTCCAAATATGATGTCATAATTAAAGGAGACACACCCGCTGCAGTGTTGGGATCTTCCCCTCCAAATATGATTTTTAGAAGAGATTTGTTGGCCCAGATTAGTTTCATGGCAAGACCTGATTCAAAGTCTGGCTTCTGTCCATCTTACACGGGGGGCGGTGAATTTAGACGGAATCTACATGAGTCCAGCAAATTCTTTGTTTCTTCTATGTACAATGCGCTCATTCAACAAGACTTGCCACTTGTAAATAATAAGAAAATTTGGAATATGAAGATACCCTTGATGAATAAAATCTTTACTTGGTATCTTCGTCTGGGGGTTATTCTTACGAAATATACTCTTATTAGGCGGAATTGTTATGGAAGTAAGTCATGTTTTTTTATCATCATGATGATACAATTAAACATCTGTTCTTTCAATGTAACTTCACCCGTTCTATATGGTCAATCATTCAAACAGGTTCAGGCTTGTATCCACCGAGTAGTGTTGCCAATATTTTTCGGAATAAGTTACATGGGATAGATCACAAGTATCGAATTCTTCTTAGGGTGGGAGTGATTGCATTTAATTTGGTCGCTGTGACTATATAGAAATAATAAAGTGTTTAACGATAAGAATTATTCTCTCCTGCAGGTTATCTATCGGTGTACCGGAACATGGTCTATACTACATCGTGTGGTGTGGCGCAATCACTTTGCGGAGGTGTGTACATGGCTGGAGGATACGATACGGGATTTATTTACCCAGCATGGATGGAAGCATAGCCTTCGGATCGGCCATTCATACCTTAGGCGACTTACACTTTCTCATTCTGATATGTAATTCGCCTTTTTATCTTGTGTTAAGTGCTTGGACTTTGGATTTAGTTCGGATGTGTGCATCCTAGCTATATAGCGGACGGGTGTAATGCTGAAAACTCTTTAAGCATTAAAGCGTCCTTTATTAAAAAATAACTAAAAATTAGGCGACTGAGATCTAGACGCTTGTTTGACTTGATGTATTTTTGTGCTATGTCATATAGTCATTTTCTTCTTCGTCCCCTGTTGTTGAAATCATAGCTCCTCCCCTGATTGGTAGGCAATGATTACTTCGCCGGCCTCCGCAAGAAAACCTTCGCCTTGGACGGCACTTTCTTCATTCTTACTTTGATTTAAACTAAGAGGTTAAGGTTGATCACTAGCTCCTAGATCGAGGTTCCTGAATTGCAACGCAAGGTGGGTTCTTAGCACGATGAACTCGCCATCCCGTGCGCGTGCTTTCACTTTATCTCCTCGATCCATGGCGCGGCTAGATGAATAACTAATTTCAAAACGCAAAGCTGCCTGGTTCACATCTAGGGAAGTTGCCCACCGTCGAAACAAAGCTCATCTCGTACGTTGGTTCTTCCTTTCCGTACCCCATTCTTTTTCATAAGAAAATTTAACTTGCCCAGCGCTCTAGCAGTACACCAGAACCCGTAGACACAGCCGACCGACACACGCGAACTCGGCGAGGAGATCGGACGAGCACGTTGCAGCTAACCAAAGCACTATGGAGGCGACGGTGCTGAGCGTGGGCAAGGCCGTGGTGGGCCGAGCGGTGGACTACGCGGAGTCGGCCGTGGCGCAGGAGGTGGCGCTGCAGCTGGGCGTCCACCGCGACCAGGCCTTCGTGCGGGACGAGCTGGAGATGATGCAGGCGTTCCTGATGGCCGCGCACGACGAGCGGCACGTCGACGCCGGCGACAGGATCATCAGGGCCTGGGTGAAGCAGGTCCGCGACGTGGCCTACGACGCCGAGGACTCCCTCCAGGACTTCGCTGCTCGCCTCAAGAGACCGTCCTGGTGGCGGCCGTGGCACCTCCCTCGCACGCTGAGATACAGGCGCCGCGTGGGCAAGAGGATGAGGGAGCTCAGGGCCAAGGTGGAGGACGTCAGCCAGAGGAACGCCCGCTACCACCTCATCAGGGGCCCTCGCTACAACTACAAGCCTGCCGCCGGCCTTGGGCACCTCGGTGGCGGTGTCGATGCCACCATCTTTGGCACGGACCAAGCAAGCCGGCGCCTCGCCAAAGCAGACGTGGATCTTGCCGCACTCATCAACAATACTAAGGAAGAAGATGACGGTGCTGACCTTAAGGTGATATCCGTGTGGGGAACAGGCGGTGACATCCGGCAGACCTCAGTCATCAGGGCGGCCTACGAGTGCACAAGCGTCAAACTGAATTTCCCATGCCGGGCATGGGTCAGGGTGGCGCATCCATTCAATCCTGAAGAATTTGTCCGGAGCCTAGTGAGGCAGTTCAACACGAACATCTTTGGGGTTGATGCTCTACTGGAGCCCCATAAAGTGGGCCATGATTTGGCTCAGGAATTCAAGGGACATGTGGACGAGAAGAGGTACTTGGTTGTGATCACTGACCTCACCACCATTGAAGAATGGGACCAGATCAAAGCATGCTTCACAGACAATAGCAAGAAAGGGAGCCGGATCATAGTGTCCACTCGGCAAGTTGAAGTTGCAAGCATGTGCGCTGGACAATCTAACATGGTATCAGAGCTCCATCAGAAGTTTGTTGATCAAACAGTTTACGCTTTCCATGAGAAGGTAATATTTAATGTTCGAAAGTTAATCTAATTTCTTGTTTTACTTGGATTAACGGACATCATCCCCATGAAAGAACTAAAACAACCATCTTAATTAAGGGCTTACTTAGGTGGATATAGGTTTCATATTTTATTTTTACTATATAGGGCATCCTCCATGTTTTCTCTCCAAAAGAAGGTTCAGCTAAAAACTACTAGTGCTAACTCTTCGCAATTGGAAAATACCACTGAAAAAACTGACTTTAGAAAAAACTACCCTAACGTTCAATACTTCGACGGATAACATTATGACCATGTCAGGACACATACTTGTCAATGTCACTCTTGTATTTGTGCTGGTGTTTTCTTAGAGCAACTCTAATGGATGATGTAAAATAGGGCAGGCCAAATCAACTATAGGACAGACAAAAGTGAGATATATTGCACGAAAACGAAAATAGATTTTCTAGATGATATATTTTGGGACACGGCTGTCGCGCGCCAACCACGGTTTCTCCTCATATTTTGCATACAACATTGCAAAAATCATATATAAATCATAGACAATAAAATAAAATGTAAACTTCACAAGATCATCACGCATAGAACAACTAGATTTTCAAATCCACATAACAACATAGCATAGTTAGAATCATAAATGGAGTTCAAACACAAACAAAAGGCATCATAAAGTTCAAATCATAAACTTATTCAAACAAGACCAAGCACTCATGCATCATTGCCATTGTTGGCATCAGTTGCATCTCCCACTTGTTGCTCATTGTCATCACCGGTGTTTTTGGGGTCATTTTCTTTGCCTCCTTCATTGTGATCTTCCATCCCCCCCTCCCCCCCCCCCCCCCCCACACACACACCACTTGCCATTCCTCCTCCTACGTCTCCCATGCTACTTGGTATTCCTCCTCCCGTGGAACCTCCCACTCCTACTCCCATGCTAGCCATGTAGCTACCCATTCCTCCCATGCTTGGCATGCCCATTACACCCATATAGCCTCCCATGTAGCCTCCAAACCCTCCTATGTTTCCTAAATCTTGTTGCTTCTTGCGTAATACTTCATCGCGACAAAGCTCCACATATTGCCTTTGTTTATCACTCATTGCACTAGTATCCATGAACATGAGCTTTTTCTTGGCTTCATTTGCCTTTTGGGATTCTCCATTGCCACCTTCCTCTCCTCCAATGCCCAATGCTTCTCCTCGGTCGTCGCCTTGAGAAGCTGCACCTACTTGAGTTAATCAATTTATTTTATTTTCATTGCCACCTGCCTATCCTCCATGTCTTTGCGATCCTCCATGAGTGCAATGAAAGATCTTTGGATGTCATCATCTCCACTATTCTTGCCTTTCATATCTTTTGTAAACTTCCTTTCGTCGGGCCTCTTAGTTTTCGCAATGGAATAGGCGGGCAAGGGCGGGAACTGGCCGTCCATGGCCTCCGGTAGCTAGTGGCGAGCGATGGGCAACAGATCCGCAAAGGAAGGTGGGCAGGAGGTAGTCGAGGCGGGAGGTTTGTGTGCGGCGGTTGCATGCGTGCGGGAGGCAGATTGGTTTTGTGGCAGCGGCTCAATATACAACATGAGGTTTTTTTTATGGAATGCCCAAAAAAGACGGAGAAGGTTTGGAACATCTACTGGAGACTGTTTTTGTCTCAGCTGCCCTATAAAATAGTTCATTGGACACAAGAATTGTTTATACCCTCTCCGTTTCAAAATATAAGATGATTTATTTATTGTAAAACAAATATATTTAGACCCCTTTTAATGTGTAGAAGAGTGGACTTACACGCTAAATGGGTCTAGATACATCTATTTTACAAAAAACATAAAACATCTTATATTTTAGAACAGAGGGAGTATCATTCATTAGAGTTACTCTTAGAGCACCACCAACCATCCTCTGCTCTCCCCCTCCCTCCACCCCTCGCATTTCTCTACAAGGTGAAAATAGCAACGAAAGATCAATCAAATCGGCTCACACGAGACTGCATACTAGTTGTAAAAAAAATGAATAAAGTTTGACATATAAATTCTCATGTTCTACATTTACCTGTAAAAAATTTATGGAGAAAGGACAATTATTCTGGCCTATGTGAAAATAGGGTGTTTATAAAAAAATACTTTCCTAGAACACCAATCTTTATTTCTAGGACACACATATGTCTTTTACGAAAATCCAATCGCCTCAGCGGGTGCATATATACCTATTGTTTGAAAACATATTTCAAAAATATCAAAAAAATTAGAAAAAATATTTGCATATACCTATGGACATTTTACGGTTCACACACAAGCTTTTAGGGAAAAGAACATTTAGATGCTCCAACATGACTTTTCATGGGACTTTTTTTTTACATATGACACATAAAATGTTCATTTTCCCCAAAAAACTTGTGTGCGAACATATCTTTTTTTGATAGTTTAAAATATGTTTTTATGTATTTTTCACAATAGCTTCATATGCGCATGGGAGCCAAAGCACCACCCCTAAAATTTGCATCCACACGTAAAAATCAGATTTTATGAAATATTTGTTGCTACTTTTAATGATTTTACTGTTCATTATGGAGCATAAAGGAGTCTGACCACTGCCCCCAACCATCCCTTATTCACCTACCTAAACTAGGGTGGCACCTTAGTTTCCCAAAATATTTCCAAAATTTAGGAGAACAGAGAGATGTGCCTGCCCCTACCCCTCCAACCCACACCAACTTCAATGAACTTTTCCTCGTAGCACCACTGGTCACCGACTTCCTCTGCCGTTTACCACCTGAGTTTTCCACCACCACCGCCGCTAGAGTTTGTCAGAGTTGTCCAACGGCTCGTGGAAGCTCGTCAGGGTTAGCCCGCCCCCGATGTCCACTGTTTATTTTATTGTTTTTTCTCATGCAAAATGAGAGAACAACATATATTGCCGACAAACTTAAGGGATGGTTGGATAATAGCGGATATTCCATATCACCTCCCAAAAAATTTACATGGAGTTCAACAAACCATACATGGGGATATGGGGAAGCTATTTTTTGAGATCCCCACATAACATCCCTTGAAATCCAATCTATTTAGTTTCTTCTCTCTTTATGCATATGAACCCATTTTAAGATCCATTTTCAAACCATGAATGAATCAAACTTTAGGTTTCTACCTCACACAATTCAACAAAAAAATAAATCAATAACTTTCAAAGTTGAACAAAATTCAAACATAACATAGTGTCCAAATGTATCAAATGGTCCAAAAATAAACCATGAGAAAACTATTATCCATGTCGCTGCCACATATGCTCTACTAGGTATTCAGGGAGATTCTCATGTGGGTGCATGTCTTCAATCCTTTCGTGGGCTTTAAGATACTTTTGGAGTCCATTTAGATTCCTTGCGGGCCTCACATGCATTCTCACACTCATACTCAAAGTCATCCACCTTATCACACTCATCCTCTATTATCATGTATTGCAAGATCGTACACGATATCATGATCTACGATAATGTCGTTTGATCCTAGAACTAAATAGAGCCACACACACACATTACAAACCATGCTTGTAGCACCCCAAATGTTCGTTCAATCTCTTTTTTCTCTCCTTCTTCAAAATTAGCAAAGGTATACTGAGCATTATAGGTGCCATCTAGTGCCTCATGTGGTAGTACCATGAACATTGACTATGACGTTTCAAGATGGAGCACATCCCCAATAGCTAGCCTTGAGAAGGGAGGATATCTTTCAAGACATTGATGACTCCATGCCATTATCAAGGAATACAACAATAACAAAGTCAAATCCATATATCCTCTCATTCCACAACTTCAAGTATGATTGTGGGGTCATGAATATTCCATGTGAATCGGCCATGCTAAGCCGCAATGGTGAAACTCTTCCTTTTCTAGTGCCTAGAATTGATGTCTCCAAGTTATTTGGCCACGTAGAGATAAACAACCATTTTTCTACTTTGTGCTCCCAAGATCTAGCCAGGATAGAAGGCCATGAGGATTACCACTAAACACGCATATACATAATTGGCGAATTACGTCAGATAGTGCGGTCCTTAATCCCATCTGGTCTCACGAACACGTCATACTATTGATCGTGCAACACCCCTGCTAGTATCCACACGAACGAGGAGTAGCTCCGACGACGGATTGCTAGTTCTGTTACGAAGGCTGGACTAAGTGGAGGCGTTAGTGTTCCCAACACATGGGAGCGGTCTAACCTACCCGTGGTAAGTGTGGACCCAACAACACTTGCGGTCTACTTAATAAAACTCTAAACTAATCAATGCGAGTCCAACCCGTTCACCCAGTCCTGGTCTGGCTCAAATCCAACTTAGCTATCTCAATCTTAGTCGGATCATACCCGGCTCGCTCCATACTCTTAAGACTGTGACCCCGCAGGCTCAGAGTGACTCGAACACGATTGGAGTCCGACTCACAATCGATCAGTCGGCAGTGGCTCCTAGCAGGACATGTCGAGTCCCAAGTACTAAAGAGTCAAAACGACAAACATTTTCAATGTGACTTTTGTCCAAGTCCCATTTTTCTAACGACATATATTGTCAAGCTACATGAGAGTTACTTCCATCCTTTTAATAACTCAACTCTCTTCTTGATCTGTGATATATAATTTATCTGATTAACTATTAGTGTGTCGACTCAATTAGCACTTAATTGAGTCGTGCATGGCCATACTTCCATATCATATCATCTGAGAGAGCCCATATAATATGTCTTCAGTTGGAGGGACAAAATGCATTGCCTCGTCTCAAATCGTGGGGAGCAATAGACAAGTATCCTCCATCAGATGATGAAGCAATCACTGATAAGATGAGAGTCAAAACTGATGAAATATAATCATTGATTCATGAAGTCTGTAGCTGATTTGTGATTTCTTAAATTTTAATTACTGATTTATGGTTAGTCTGTACCTTGTTTATGTTATATTATCATCTGTGGTTAGTTAACGATTTTTCTCTTCTGTTAGTACTAGTATTTTTAGACACTTGCAAAAAAAATAGTATTTTTTAGACAATTTTCTGTGTCAAGCATGGGAACCTGTATATTATTTACTAAATTTTGGGTCGGTCATGGGTACTGAATGGGCCAGTGAAACCGTAGGATTTTCTCCAAAGACCCGTGACCCCTGAAATTGGCCATGGGGCTAGGTGCAGGCCAGGTCTGGGCCAGCCCATTACCATCTTGACCCTGGCTCGAAACCTCTCAGAATTCCAACGGGATCCCCAATCTCTCAGATTCTCTCCTGGTCGCCGCCGTCCGCCTCGTCTCTCTCCCGGCGATGCGTCGCGCCGCTGCCCGGTCCTCCTTCTCGACTGCTCCCCCTCAGCTGCAGAGCCGACCACCCCGCCTGTCCCTTGCAGCAATACAGCCCGCCTCGTCCTGCTTCGTCTCTGCCGGCGTTGGCCTTCCCTGCTCGCTACTGCCTCCAGCTCTCTCTACCACCCTGTTCTTCGCCTGTCCCGCTGTCGTGGCCCGCTTGTCTCTGCCCGAGCTGCCGCCGTTCTCCCTGCTCCTGTCACCACCATGGAGAAGCGGTTACTGCTGCTGGCCATGGATTGCATTTGGATTAGGTAAAAGACTAGTTTTTATAAGTCGAACACTTCTGCATCCCATTTCACCATTATGTTGATTTGGATGAGTAGCTGAAGGAAAGCTCATAGTAGCAGTAATTAAAGGACCTACTGCATGAAAATCCAGTGTAAGCAGATGATCTGTATTTGTTTATCTACCAAATGCAAATGACAATGACATTTCTCGCGAAAAAAACCCTTTAAAAGATATTCGGTCCATGGCTTTCTATATATTAATAGTGTTCAAAATTTGATGCATGGATTTCATAATCCGGGTCTGAATAGTATAAAATCTGCCTGGGTGCAATCTACGCTATCCAGCCTTATGGGTTTACAGAAACTTATAACATCTCTTAAGAAATGTTGCCACTATCAGCAGAGGATTTATCTACTATCTGTCTATCTCACAAAATTTTGAATCAAAATTGGATCTATGGAATGACAAAAACAAGATACTTTTATGTGAATAATATCGATACATCTCGTTCAATGTTAGACACAACTTTTATAATTTCAAATTTCAGATATTTTCATGACTTCAAAGACAACTTACATAGATGGATAGGTGCAATCTAGCTGGCCATACATTTAAAATAAATAAAAGCACTCCAAGAAATAAAAACTGATACTAACACATATTTTATCAATTACGTCGCAAAAGTTTCAGTTTCAAATTGATGGATGCATTGAGAAAAAAAATAATTCTGCTACCACAACATAAGTTCACTTCTTTTTTTTTTCTTGATGCGTAGATCAAATTGGAAATCAAAATTCTGATATGGTACACCCTCCTATTCGATTTAATTATCGCAAGTTTAGGCAAAGCTTTGCCTAAACCCGCGACAGTTAAATTGAATCGGAGGGAGTATGTGATTCTGTTATTTCTTTGACCTTTACGGAGCAATATGAAACTTCAGATACCAAGGGTTGCGTACTGATTATTGGGTTTTAATGGCAAGTTTGGAAACTTCTACTACTATACTGCTACTAGCACCAATTAGTTCATGTTGCTTTGAATGTCTCTCTATATTTGCCATGTGCAAATTATTTTGATTATCATACATAAGTTTGCAGTACTTATATAACCAACCATAAAGAAATAATTATTATACATAAGAATTTTTACTGATCAAACATTAACGAACTATAAAGAAAGCATTATTAGCATCCAAGATTTCAAATTGATATTATTGGATTTATCATGAGATAAATACTAATATAAAGTAAAAAATTGTTTAGAACAATATGTGTGAACAGGAATTGGTGGTCAAAGTACCATCTTAAAGACCGTGCCAATGTTCAAAAGACTTACATTAGATTGGAGAAATACTAATTAGTATATTTATGTGAGGGGAAATATGGCTAAACATTTCTCAATAAATTAGCATGTGTCAACCACCTAAGTATGCTTTCTTTTGTCTAGGATTCTCAAGATGGAACACATCCAAACAAGGCAGGGTCTAGTTCAGATGCAAGCCCGGTTGGTACTCACACCTCTAAGATGTCTACCGATGAAATACAAGAGGATGAACAAGTGAATGCTGGTGGAAAGAGGATGGTCGGGAAGAACCAACTCATTCGCATCAGGACAATACAAGGTGTTTTGGATGAATCACATCTTATTGGGCGAGAGAAAGAGAAAAGTGACATTGTCAGGCTGGTCTTGAACGAAATTGGAGAACAGTTCCATGTGATTTCAGTGTGGGGAATGGGTGGTATTGGAAAAACAACTCTAGTCAAAGATGTCTACCAAAGACAAGAGCTAAGTCACTGGTTTGACAAACGTGCTTTTGTCACGATCATGCGTCCTCTCAATATAGAGAAGTTCCTTAATGACTTAGTAAAGCAACTAGCAGAAGTGGAACATTCTGAAAATAGGGACATATCGAGTATGATGGCCATGGCAAAAGAACCGGCAACAACAGGAATTGATGAGTTGGTCAAGAAGTTGACTAGGCTTCTACAGAGAAAGAGGTGCTTGATTGTTGTAGATGATGTATCATCTACTGCTGAATGGAATGTGGTAATGGCATATTTGCAGGGAATGGAATATACAACTCGGATCATGGTCACCACAAGGGAGTATGGTATTGCTACGCACTGTTCAGCAAAACAAGAAAACATTTACAAGCTCAAAGGTCTAGGACACGAAGATGCACGTGATCTCTTAGCAAAAAAGGTGCGTATATAGGACCCCGGTGTTTGAACTATATTTGTGATCTGCACCAGGTTTTCAGGGACCAGATGAGCCAGACTAGTAGATGGAGTAGAACATTTGCATTTTATAAAGTTATAAGTGAACTATAAATATATGGCATGGTCATATAGAAATTATATTATCTATCTTAAATTATACATTTGGAGGATTAGTATGACACCCACCACAATACCTCCTAGGTCTTCAACGGAACCAAGATTATTAAAGAGTAACCCTAAACTAGCACTAGCACTAGCACATCAATACTTTGTCCCAGAACTGAGAATTGCACACGTCGAACCTTAAACTTGTATATGTTGGTCAAGAAAGTTCAAATTTATATCGATTTCTTTAATTAGATATAAAATGATAGTTATCTCTATCGAAATCACATTGTTTCCATATGATTCCAATTCAGGTCATCGAAATCTGACCAATAGGACTCTTTACATGTTAAAAATGTCAACCATCTTCCATTTTTAATATAAATTAGAGATACCAATTTTAACCTAATTTAATTTTGTGTACTAAATAACTTGGATCATATTAATTTCAGGTATTTAAGGAGAACATAACTTTTGATGGGCAAAACCGCGAGTTGGCTGAACAAGCAGAACATATCCTGAAGAAGTGTGAAGGACTTCCCCTTGCAATAGTCACCATAGGTGGCTTCTTGGCGAACCAACCAAAAACCCTTGTGGAGTGGAGGAAATTGAATGAGCATATCAGTGCTGAGTTGGCGATGAATCCAGAGCTTAAGCCCATAATGACAGTGCTTATCAAAAGCTACGATGGTTTACCCTATCACCTCAAGTCTTGTTTCTTGTATTTGTCTATCTTTCCTGAAGACTATATTATTAGCTGGCGACGTTTGGTGCGCCGATGGACTGCAGAGGGTTACTCAAAAGGACTGCATGACAAGTCTGCCGACGATATAGCTGACAGCTACTTCATAGATCTCATAAGGAGGAGCATGATCCTGCCATATAAACAATCGGTGCATAGCAGAAAGAAAATTGACTCCTGCCAAGTCCATGATCTAATGCGTGAAATCAGCATGTCAATGGCAACGGAAGAAAACCTTGTCTTCAGGCTAGAGGATGGCCACAAATTGAACAGCCAGGCGACCGTGCGCCACCTTGCTATAAGTAGCAGTTCAGTTAGAGATAAGACTGAGTTTGAGAGCACAGTGGATCTGTCCCGTGTACGATCATTAACAGTTTTTGGAGAGTGGAAACCGTTTTTCCATTCTGACAAGATGAAGTTGCTGCGAGTGCTCGACTTGGAAGACACCATGGGTCTGGTTGATCACCACCTTATGCACATTGGGGAGCATGTTCACCTTAAGTACCTTTCTCTTAGAAATAGTTATTCTATTTTTCACCTGCCAGATTCGTTGGGTAACCTGAGGCAACTAGAAACACTAGACATCAAAGGTACCTCCATATTGATACTGCCAAGAAGTATCATCAAGCTTCGGAAACTACAATATCTTCATGCTGGCACTGGATTTGATGATTCACCTCCACAGTCAGCTTCTGAAATTTGTCAATGCATATTAACAGGGGGCCTTCAGCTTTGCGCTGCATGTTGTGTACCTCAGGTTCTGGACATGGATGGTTTCAGTCGCCGCGACGCATGCACTCTCACGTGTTGCGTGGTGTTCCCTAGTATCATGATGGGTGTGGGAGTACAACTAAGTGGTGGCGTTATGTTGCCAAGAGGGATAAAGGAACTAAGAGCCCTGCATACTCTACGGGATGTGGACCTGGGGGTCACAGATACCATTGTAAAGGAGATAAGATGGCTCACCGGGATTCGCAAGTTAGGAGTGGTTGGCATCAACAAGAATAATGGTCCACTGTTTTGCTCAGCCATTTCCAATCTCAGCCGTCTGGAGTCATTATCGATACAATCAATGGGAGAACCAGGCTTATCAGGCTGTTTAGATCGTATGACCTTGCCTCCAGAAAGCCTCCAGAGCCTCAAGCTTTGTGGCAATCTCGTCAAATTGCCAGAATGGATCCAGAAGTTTGAGAACCTCGTGAAGTTGAAACTAGGGGCCACTGAGCTATTGGGGATCGATGCTGCTTTACAAGTCCTTGGGAATCTACCAAACCTGACAATTCTGCGTCTGCAGCGCAACTCGTTCCAGGGCGAGGAACTCCATTTCCGCAACGAAGCTTTTGGAAACCTCACGGTGCTCGAGCTTGGGCACTTACGGTACACCAAATCGGTGAAGTTTGACCAAGGAGCAATGCCCAAACTTGAGCAGCTGCAGCTCCAGGGTGCCTTCAGTAATTCTGACATTGGCTTTCATGGTCTCGAAGTTCTCCCAGGTATAAATGAAGTCCGGCTCGATGTTTACTTTGAACATGCAGAAAGGAGCAAGATGGAGTCGTCTGATTCAAACACTGACACGGGAAGAGAGCAGATCAGGCAGTTTAGGAAGGAAGTGGATCTCCAAAATGAAAAAATCAAAGAATACTTCCGGATTCATCTCGCTGCGAACCCAAGGCGGCCCATTTTGAAGGCGGGCTGAGCATGAAAAACAGAACTGATTAGGGAGAAAATATTTGGATGAGGGCTTATCTTTCTTAGGAGCTCTGATATTTAGTTTAAATTTGAGCAAACAAATCGGAAAGCTCGTATCCTGGGTTTACCTGCTGCTCGACTATTGTTGTGAATTCGACATTGTTCTGTGTTGCATTAGAAAGATTATATGTGCAGATAAGTGCCTGGTATTATTCGTCATGTACTCCTGATACGCTGAATGGGAGCGTGACAGTTCACTTGGGTTTGTTGTACTAGCTGTGAGTGATACAGTGTGTACTTAACAGTAGTGTGATAAACCCTGTGATGTATATGATCTAGGCTCTACACAAACAATTGAATTACCACCTGTATTGTGATTCATGTGTACACGTTTCCCTGCTATGCGGCGGACTATATATGCCCCAAGCAGCTACTGATTAAATAAGAGAACCAGGTGATGCAGGATTATATAATCTTACTCTTGTGCTTATGTAAACAATGCTTCTGGATCGATGCTTTGCTCATGCCCAAGGAGGGGAGGAAGAAATTCAGTTGCCCCTGTAATTTCGCTTGATCATCGACAAAGGCTCCCATTGATCAACTCTGGGGCTGATCCATGGAGGCTTCACAACAGGTAGTAGGTCAGGATTCTTGGCCATCTGGCCTGCAAGAAAAGGATAGCGAAAGATGGCAGTCTAATACTTGGTTTGCACATGCAAATCCCCTAATATCTGGCCTGCCTGTGAATCCCCTAAAATCTGGCCTGCCTGTGATGGCAGTTTTACAATTGGCTTGCTGGCATTGGCCCAGCTGGTAATGCTGTTGAAGATGAAAGAGAAACAGTCTACTCATACCCTGGAACTTGCCCTAATAACAAAGAAACACATAACATATAGTTACAGATACAGCGGTGCACACCGATGGTGTGGTTGCCGTTATGTTTTCACCTTTGTTTTGGTATGTTGCACTCTACACCGGTGTCTGTAAAAGAACCTGCTACCAGTGTTTAGCAACCCTCAAAATCAGCAATATGCTACTCATCCAGTTCTTCCCATTAAGGCACTCAAGACAAGAAAACAATGTGAAATAGCCATCACGTAACTTCAAGTCCTGAATAAATTCGATAACGCCAGAAGCATAACAGCACCAACAACATCGGTTGTAACAGCAGTACATCTCTTCATGTAGCTTCAATGCAAACTACTACTAGTACTACATTCAGAGATCTCTGAACACAACAGGATCAGCTAAGATCAATGCTATCTTATCTAACTGACATGCGACGAAACACTATATACACTGACCAAAGCCGTGGAGGCCAGGCCTGGCGAATCAAGGAACCAACAAGAGGGAAACGGAGCAGAAGAGTTAATCAGAAGATGGTGTCCACGGTCAGCTTCCTCTTGGGAGGCGATCTCTCGATTAGCTGCTTCTGCATGTCCATGAAGCTTATCCCCTTGTGCGCAAACAGCCTTCTCAGGTTGATCACTGAGAGCTCGCCGTATTTCGCGACGGCGAGGTCGGCTTGTTCCAGCTCATACCTGTGTATGTCACCAGAAACGGTTGCCACATGTGAAGCATGTATTGGCTTTGCTATTCAACGGAATATCTGTGAGGAATAAGGAATGGAACAATAAGACTAGTACAAGGAACAGTTTGAAGGACAATTACGTACGCAGGGTGAGCACCGATCAAGGAAACTGCCATCATAGTGCAGTTGTGAGCAGCTGTTATGCCTCTGGGGTCATCCTCAAACACTATGCATTTCGAGGGCTTCCGGTCCAACTTTCAAGAAGAGAAGATTTGCAGTCGTGTGAGCAGTATATTCTTCGCACAGTTCAGCGACAACAACCAACAACTAGTGGCAGAGCAGAAACATACCTTCACAGCAGCTGAGAGAAATCTATGAGCTATTGACTCCATATCATCCTCATCGGTCACTATCGCCTGTAGTTGACAAGAGAATAAAATGAACTTGCGATATTCACCATATGCCTATGCAGCATATTTTTCAGATCAAACTTTGGGAAACTAAAATGGGTGAAATCACAGAAGAACCTTGAAGTATTTGCTTAGCGCCATCCTATCCAAAGCTTCAACCATGCATCTCCTATCCAGGGACGATGCCACAGCGCATGGTATACCTGCTGTCCGAACTGCATCCAACCATTCTCTCAATCCTTCTACTGGTGTATCAAGCTGAATGGCATGAATAATATATAGTCAATGGCAATCACCGAATAAATTAAACCATATTCAATAGAAAATCCTTCTACTGGTGGTGTATCAAACTGAATGACATGAATAACATATAGTCAGAGGCAATCACCAAATAAATTAAATAGAAAAAAGGAGAGGAAAATTACTTTGAAGAGGCTTTCATAGTACAGCTCTATAAGACGTGCCTTCAATCTTTCCATTTGATCATCCTCTTTTGCCCAATACAAAACCTGGGTAAGCACAAGTGGAATTGACGCTTTAAGTAGCAGTGCAAAAGCGAAGGCATCGGAGCGATAGTAAAGGGGTGTCCAAAGAGAATATGTGAATTATTTACGTTTTCCTTTGCTGCTAAAATAATTCAATATACTAAGAGTTGGGAAATGTGAATGTAGGCATGGTATCAATATTCAAAGAAACATCCACTGAAAAACACACAAACCTTTCTAAGGACATGGTCAGCAGCACCATGAAGAATACTCCTTTGGATGTGAGCAGCAGTAGGGATGTCCTTCCCTGTGCGAGATAAATTACTTTAAAAATGTGTTTATGAAGGTAAGATAGCAATATGTGTCGGTTTACCAAACAAATACCTTCCTCCAAAGCAAGCTGTCTCCAAGCATCCAACTTTAGTGAGTCTGTGTCAGCCTAGGAGAACAGAGAAGAACATTAACTGTCAGTCAATCAGTGAGGCAATGATGATGCAGAGGCAGCATATACATGTAATACGAGGATGCACCTGCAAGTCAAGCTACATAACAAAGTTGTAATGCAACTAAACCATAAAAATGTTGAATTATGTACAAGGTAAGCTATAGTTTGATTGGACTGCTACTGCAATTAATAACTGCAGGCGAGCAAGTTCTTCCCAAAAAAAAAAAAAACTTTAGAACACACAATGTCACTAACCGTTGCAGTATTATACATTAACACAAACAACTCACTTTGCCCAAAAAGAGAACAACTTACAATAACATTGTCCCATGAGAAAATTAGCCCAAATGCTTCATCTGGCTTCATAGCATGCCTTATCCTTTGAAGGAAGCATTCTTGCAATTTTTCGTTCAAATAATCCTGAAAGGTAGAAGAAAACTTATGCGCATGAGTAACATGATAGAAAAACTATAGGTTGCTAATAGCACCTAGTCTGATATTGCATAATTGTAAGCCAATGTATGCCAATATAGACTTACCACATCAATATTGAGTGGTCCATCCATCCTAAATGTCTCAAAGCCTTCCCCATATTCAGCTCCAATTGTCTAACAGAAAATAAATGCAAGTGTTTTGAATCAATAACGGAAACTATTTGAAAGAAGAAACCGCTAATCCTGCAGAACTCATAATTTAGTAAACCGGTATTAAACTAGCTCGAGAAGGGTTCAGTTTTAACTTATATAGCCTGTTATGGCTCCAACAATGATGGCAGTCAAAGCGATGCAATTACCAAGGAACTTGATGAAAACAAGGCTAGTGCCCAATGATCTGCTCCATCAAACAACTAAAAGGTGAAACCATCACTTAATTAAAGAATCACCCCACTGACTGGTACAGCATGAACCTATATGAAGATAATGTAGCTCGTGGTAGAAAGAATTTACTGGTAGAGCCATCAAACCATTAGATCCACTCACTTACCTATTCACATGAAACTCATTAACTCACACACTGAAATACAAGAAACGAACAAATCCGAGGTAATCCAATTCTACCCCACTACAACTAAGGCAAGGACGCTAAAGTAACCCGGAAACCATATAGATATTTGTAACCTGGAGCAGGATCAGCAAGTCCTTGAGAGGCTAATCCAGAGCCCACACGGAGCTCATTCAACACTAATCGGAGCTCATTCAACACTAATCGCATCTAATTGGACATTTCCACATAGGGGGAGTAAGGGTTCTCGAACCCGAACAAATATGAATCAAGAAAGCTGCTTTATTAATCCATGAAACATTTTTTTCTTAAAACTCTCACCTCCTCCACGAAGACCTTGCCTGGGAGGGGAGGGAAGGCATCGAACCCCGACGCCCTCCTCCGCATCCCCATTAGCCTCCCATTTCTTGTTCTCTGCACGGAAAGGAAAAGAAACCCCAGAGGAAATCAGGAAAAGGATGCGAGCAGACAAAAAAATCGGCTTCGGGGGGTGGTGGGAACCGCTTACGGGGAATCGGAGATTGGGGCACGGCGCGCGAGGGGAGGAGGAGGACGACGGGGCCGAGGAGAAGGGCGAAGGAGAGGTGGCGGTGCGGAAGCTGCACGACTCCATGGAAATGGGAAAGGGGGAAAGAGGAGATGGGGAGACGGGATGAAGTGGGAGGGATTTTTTTTAGATTTTTCTTTTTCATCGCCCTTTTCCTTTATTTTTAGCAGTGTGGCCTATTTTGGTTTCAGTTTTTCTGGCTGGAGACTTCTTGAGAAGAGAAATACGGAAATTTTGTTACTTGTGTCTATCTTGCTACATCCAACTTATAAAACGTAAGTCTCCCTAAAAAAAACTTATAAAACCTAAGTCAATTTAATATCATTGTTAGAAATCATCCTTCTGGAAAAGGCTTTAGCCATGCTATATTAAATAGTAACCACCCGATACAACCAACGAGAGTCTTGAAACGAAAAAAGTAACAGTAAACACACGCCCAAAAGAAGGAAAAAAAGATAGAGATAAAGGAGAATCGACTAAGCAAAGGTGACGTGCAACCGTTGGCGCCCTCCGAAGAAGTATTACCATGGTCTAGCACCGAATCGTCGAGTGTCAAGCAACACCTTCAAAAGGAAAGCAAAGATTCATGCCCGGCCTAACAGACTGATCTAGGGTTTCCCCTGGCACATAGAAGGAAGTGGACAAAGTGTTGGGTTCGCAACATAGAAAATAAAAAATTCTCTACGATATGAACAACTAAGCACCAAGATCAATCTATCTAGATACAAACAACAGGTGAATATACATCCATAGAGATCTTACGCTCGAAGATCGAAAAGATTTGATAAAGAAATCTGATTTCGTGGATGATATAGGCGTACACTTGTCGATCTCAAGATCGAGTTGAAGTCTAGCGCCCCAAAGTAGCAGCGCATCCGTGATCGCACACATGTCTGGTACCCCGACAACCTCTAAGTCCTCACTCCAGCAAAACAGCGGAAGCAGCAAATCTTTCTAGAGAAACCACCGAAAACATGTACTTCACTAATCCAAAGCCATGGGAAATATTCTAGAGGGCGACAAAGATCCTTCACAAGAAAGTGTGTGAGTGGGAGGAGAGGAGTGCTCCTTTTATAGGGGGAGGGGCAACCCCATGCTATGGCCGATGACCAAGGTGGCTGCCCCCACCTCTCCCTCATTCATGTGGGTGGATGCTGAACTCACATAAATCCAACTCTACTCACAACTCCACACACATTCATTAATTTTTCACCAAAATTAATGTCAACTCTCATTTAATAAAACTATTTTATTCAGAATTTTGTTAATTACTTTAATTAACAAACATCTGCATAAAACCCCTTACAATACTTTGATACATCTGAAAATATTTTTCAGCAATTTGACCCGAAACAATTCCGGTGTCCATCGAAATAATCTCAGCGCTTTCAAATCCTTTCTATGGTATTATGTCTGCTATATTTTGTGTCGGTATACATTAAGTGTGTCACCCTACGGTTCAAAAATAATGCAGACATGATCGAGACCTCTCTCCTATCAATAATCAACAGCGAGACCTATAGATCCATATTGACTCCCACATATTCAACGATGACTCTAGTGATCGTGAGAACCTTTGATGTTGTAACAAAATCCCTTTGTCTCCCGATATATTACATGTCCGAGATTCAATCATCGGTATACCCATACATAGTTTGATCTTGTTACCGACAAGTACTCTTTTCTCATTCCTGTGATATAACATTCTTTGTGACCTAATCACTTGCTTGCAACCTGTGTCAATGTTATATTATCGAGAGGGTCCTGAGTATATCTCTCTGTCATCGGGATGGATGATGACTGCAAATGCACAGGTCGTTTATAGCTAGTTTCGAAATAAAGATATCGGTCTCACACGGAGCAGGAGTCTGAAGTCTAATAACTCTTCGAACTAAATACTGAAATAGTAATGCTAAATAACGTTCTAAGTAACAAGATAAACTGCGAGTTTTATGTAAAAGATATTTTTGGGTTTTCAAATAAGAGAACAATAAGTAGACTAAAGCTATAAGTAAACAAGAGCATGCAAGTATGATTATGAAAGTCTGCAAGATGATAGAAAGAGTTCTCAGGGAGTAGTGGATCCACCGCTAGTAATTAGAAAGAGTGATCAAAATTATTATAATGAATAAGACCATTTATGATATGTGTGGGATGAGCTCCATATATGGATGAATATCTAGCAACCACTGCATACATCATCCGTCATAACCACAACAGACAACAATCGATATTAATCGAATTACTGTGCTATTAAGGGACTTTACCCGTAGAATGTATCCCATGGCATGGACAATGTTCCATGAGTTCTCCTCAGTTCCCAAGTTAATACGTAAGGAATGACAACAACTTTATAGTCACCGTAAGTGTTATCATCCCTCCGTCTACCAACAAGTAGATCCCTCCATCTAGTCCTCAGTGAGGCAAATACTGAGTGACGCGCTTCACCCAACATCAAGATGAAGGAAATCTAACACAGACACATAATGAACAATATCACATAATAATCTTTATCTAAATTCAATTTCATACTAGGGTTTCTCCATCTCCCCAAGAACAAAGGAAACTACTCACACATAAGGCAATCAACATCATGGATAGAATAGGAATGAAGTATGATGATACAATTGAAGACAAGTGCAAATCCAAGATTTAATCTAAAATTACAACAAGTAACCAAAGAGGATCGGTGATGGAGACGTTGTTGATGAAGATGACGATGTAGATCGATGTGGAGGCCTTCAAGATCCTAGTCCCTTCTCCTCTTGTGTGATGGTAATGGTGTAGATCTGATTGGAGGTGGCTATGGTGGTGGCACGGCGGCAAGGCTCCACCGTGGTGGAGGATATGGCTTGGTCTCTCTCTCTTAGCTCCTCCCACCTTTATATAGGCCTTGGGGGTGCCCTAGGGTTCCCCCAATACCGTCATATGACTTAGGAAAGGTTCTGGAGCTTCTCTGGGGCGAAATCCCGTCATTTGCAACCTTTTTCGCAACTATACGGCGGGAACTATACAGTCGGAAAAAATGCTTCCCGCCGTATAGTTGCTTGTCAAACCTTTAGGTTCCATAGTGTTTTGGCCGCCGTTTCTTCATACAAAATCTGATTTGGGTGTTCTTGGGCTCGTTGGATTCATATCAACGAGGGCTACAATCCAGTGGTCTTAGATATTTATTTGGAGAAGTTGGAAAAGTTCACTTTTTCCAACACCCAATTGGCTAAGTCTGGTCCCTATAGCTCCTCAATACTATGCTCTCTTTGTTCCTTTTTCCTTTGTTTTATCCATAATCATCGTCAACACCTACACACATGTCATAGACAAGGAAAGTGATAAAATTCTAACTAAACTACTAAATGTGCAAAGCTCATATGAAAGTAAATGAGAACTAGAAGTCATGTATATAAGGCATAGCTATAGCTGGAAGAAACATGATATGAGAGATAAATGGCACATTTTATATGGCTAAAAGAGGTGGTATTTCACAGCCATCAACTTCCCCAAGCTAGACCTTGCTCATCCTTGAGCAGGAAGGGTCGATAATAAATTAATGGTTGTGAAATAACCTATCTTTGGAAATCAATGCCTTGCATCATTATTTCTTCTACAAGCTTGAAGAGAGAAAACATGTATTTATACAAGGCAACACAATCTCAGTTATAAATACCACTAAAGATTCATCAAAACTTATATGCTCCATGTCAACAATGAATCTAACTTGCAGACAAACTTGTGATCCTCTTATTGCACCTTTTGTATAACTTTTCATATCATTATTTTTTATGAGGAATAGTCACAAATAGATGTCAAGCATAAACAGGAATAAAGTTTATCGGTTCTACCCAATCATTTCATATAGTTAAGGATCTCAAGTGCAAACATCAGTTATTGAGTTTTAGAAAATTTATCTCTTGGTAACGAGATTTATGCCAAAAGGAAATGTGAGAACATGTCAAAAGAAGCATAGCATTAGAGTGTATCTTTTGGTCATCCACATCAATGAATCATGGCTATCAAACACTCATTTTATATTCTTTGTATTTCTAAAACTTCAGTTCATCAGTAATAAGATCATGCCAAAACTTAGTGTGTTCAATCATACTGTGCAGGCTAAGAATGGATACTCATGACCATTACCAATGTTTCCCTTTTTGGTATAATGATTTCTCATAACGGTCAGAGGAGTATTCGCTCTTTTGCTTTGAACGCGGGCTCATGAGAATACCAATGCATACCCAAATATAGCATTTCTGCTACATATGGGCAACTCATAGCCAAACTCCAAGAGTTTCCTCTTTTTGGACTGTTCAAAGGCCAGCGGAGTTGTTAGCATCCCATGTTGTTTGATAGTGGTGTAGACACGCATAAAGCAATATCATACTTTAATCAACAGGTCAAGATTTGGCATGCATCTCAATTACCGCTAAATATTAGTTTCTTCAAACAAATCCTTTCAAAGAGTACTATCAAGTCGATCATGACATCTATGGTGTTGAGTATCTTTAAGGCTAAAATCTTAAGACAAATAAACAACACCTTATTTAGCATAGAACTCAAAACTTCAAAATATCATTTCCAATTGACAACTCCTTCCGTAAGCAAACTATCAAGTCTATTGTTTTGACACTATGGGGTCAAGCATAACTTATTTATTTAAGACAAAGCTATTAGTGACAACCAACAAATTTCAAAAGATCTTGATAGAGTATTTATTCTTTCCAAGTGTAGAGATTGTGGCAATGTTTTCTAGAGGATCAAAAATAGTGTCACAAGCTTGATAAACAATTTGGCAAGATGCATACAAGCTCTAAGTCAATTCCTATGGTGCCTATCATGAGCAAGTATATCCCCATATGAATACAGAACTAGACTCACTTAAAGAAGCATTCAAAAATAGCGGGATACATGATTGCATTAAACCTTCGTCGAATACGAACATTGCACAAGACTCTACACATGCTGAAGTAACCTCCCCAAGCTTAGAACTTTGCAAGAACCAAACTTGATTATATCACCAAAAGAAAAGAGAAAATACAGTTTCCAAAAGAGAGTGTGATAAGTGGTTACCTCCCCAAGCTTAGTTGAAAACAAGGGTGACACACTTTACCGTTGAGGTACAAGTAACCTCTCTTTTGATGGACAAAGAACCTTTGCTTTAATGTATATTTCTTGATATAGCCTGGTGGCTACATTCCTTGCGAACCTGCTTGGAAACTAAGAAGAAAATAAAACACTTTGTGTTTTGAAGGCACGGGGATTAGCTCAAAGTGATAAAAATACAAGTCCCACTGAGTTGGTTCATCAACCTAAGCACAACACTTAAGTCAACAAACTAATTCTAAGAGTTGTACATACTCCCAGATTTTGATGAAGTGCAAGTGAGACAAAATATGAAACACGTGTGTGACCCCTATGTGCTTAATTGGGAGAGGTTCGAGTTTGGAAGGTTTTACCAGCCATTAATATGTAAGAATGTTTATTTGAAGCAACCAAGTGGCTCATGTGAGTATTTGCATGCTCGGCACTACCATACACATCGTCACACAAGGTTCAAATCCCTGCGAAAATAACACAAAAAATAAAAGACATTGTTTTGGTGTACGAACGAAGTTCGTTCACCCAACCGACAAAAATAAAGTAAAAAATAAAACATGAACTTCTATAGAGAATTACAGTCTAGGAGGTTTCTGAGGTATAATTTAATTGCTTACATATGCTCGGCTTCTCTAGATCATGGGAGAAGCTCCCAAGTGGTGTTTCAAGGTTTTTAGAAGAAGAAAGAATAAAATTTTGAGAAATGGTTACCTTCTAGTTGGCGTTTGAGGGGTTTTCTCAACTATACGGCCAGACCAAAAAGGTCCCGCCGTATAGTTGGTCGTTAAACTTACTGTACCTTGGAAAAGAAATTTTACAAAGACAATAATAACTATACGACCGGAACTATACGGCTGGAATTTTATTCCCGCCGTATAGTTGGTCGTTAAACCTTATATACCTAAGAAAGAAAATTTGTCGATGGCAAAGATATCTATACGACAA
Organism: Avena eriantha; assembly: GCA_910589775.1. Classification (NCBI taxonomy): domain Eukaryota; kingdom Viridiplantae; phylum Streptophyta; class Magnoliopsida; order Poales; family Poaceae; genus Avena; species Avena eriantha. The sequence continues at coordinate 14,568,439 of OU342740.1, forward strand.
AACTATACGGCTGGAATTTTTTGTTCCCGCATATAGTTGGTCGTTAAACCTTCAGTAGACATCAAAAAAATTCTATTTCTTCAAGAATTTTTTCTTATCCTAAAACTTAGCGAAACACCATGTTTTGATAGTAAAATAACAAATTTAAATTTTGACCAACAACAACATGTATAAAACGGGATTTAAGCACAACCGAGTTATGCAACACATAGTAACAATAAATTCTACCTTTCGAAAACTACAACAAGATAACTCTAATAGCAAATGATGCAAAGAATAAAAATACCAATGCAACATGAATGCATCAAGACTCAAGACACAAAACTAAGAAAGACACCTAATAACTTCCGGGTTGCCTCCCGGGAAGCGCTTTCTGATAACCAAGTAGCCAGGCTTTTCTCCTTATTATTTCAGTAGATAGGAGCCAGAGAATTATTTATTCTTACCTCCAAAAGAGGTTTGGAACACTTACTATTATAGCCTAGTCGAAGTCTCACCCGCTTATAGTGCATCGGAGTCATGTAGATAAATGTGTTATTGCTCACAAATGATGATTGATGTGCCATGTGTGGTGAGCATACCTCCCTAGATAGTTTTAACAAAAGGATTAGATATTTACATATAAATTCAAACTTTTACCTTTAATAGCATCATCGGGATAAAATTCATAGTACTCTTCTTGAGCTACATTATCATGAGGGAACACTTCATAATACTCATCTTTAGCAGCAGGGAAAAATTCAAAAGTGTCTCTATTCTCTAGCTCATCACCCTTGCTATCAAGTTCATCAATTATAGAGTTATCAATCCAATCACAAAAAAGCATCATCAACAAATGTTTCATCAAAGATGTGCTCTCCCAAAACCTGCTCATTAATACTATAAGGATTTGTCTCTAGTTCATCATTATTAGTGTTCTCCAAATGAGTATCTAGGCATAAAGCCTCCGCGGATAAATTATCTTCAGTCTCAACACAATAAGAATCATTACTAGAGACTAAGGAATCATAAACAAACTTAATATTAGTAGAATGATGTTTGTCTTCAACCTCACATTTTTGGTGTTCCTCCTCGTTATCCAGTGGTTCCTGCAAAATGTTAGTTTCAGGAACTATTGTTTTACATAGCTCCTTACTCTTTATCACAAGTGCATTCCCACTAAAATGTTCTTGACAATAATTGAAAATATAATCCATAATATTATGATACCTTGCTAAATCCTCATTATCGCTACTTTTCATAATAATACCAATTTTCCTAAGCCGCTCATGAGACCCTTCATAAACTATGTATTCCAAGAGTTTTACATTATTACCGTTTATGTGAGTATTGGTTGATAAAATTCTTTTAAAAAATGAATGCATTCATAATCATAAAGCTTGTTAGGCTTACCATTATATTGCCTCATCCCTTCGAATAAATTTGAAAATTTACCAGAACAGTAATCCACCTGCTTCCACATGTTCAGTAGTGCATATCCTCAAGGATTAGCAATTCTTCTTCGTGTTCATCCTCTTCTTGGGAAGGAATTTCATCCTTCTCCAATGGGATTTGCAGTTCTGCTTCGTGTTCATCCTCTTCTTGGGAAGGAACTTCGTCCTTCTGCAATGAGATTTCCTGCAAACAAGTAACTTTGTGCGCTATGGGTTTTCTCCGTGCCTTACTCCTCATAATAAGTGTATTCTCACTAAAATGTTCATGAGAATACCAAGAAATATGTTGCACGATTTAATAAGCTGTTTTTATGATAACACTATCTTCACTATTAATACGTGATATAACATGTATTATCAGCTCATGGGCACCTTCAAAGATAACATACTCTAATACTTCACTAGTGGTATCACCATTATTATAAGACACCGAAGACTGATTAAAGGTATCAGAGCATTGAAAACTAAAGTAGTGCCCAAGTTTCATACATTGAGGACATATTATTGGTTCGTCTATCGTATCCGAAGAAATTAACTTTTTAGCATATTCCACTATTTGGGAATACATTTCTCTTACCGTCATATTGCTCACTTGTTCTTCAAAATACTCATCCTCCTCTTCCAATGAGGATTCCTATCCCATGTTAATAGCATCACAATATAAATAGAAATATTCATTTTCTAGTTCCTCATCAAAGTCCCCAAAATCACTGTCTAGGCACGAACCCTCCCTAGAATAACCATCATAAGTTTGGGACTTATATAATCATTACTAGATAATGAGATATCGTTTCCATGCATACTATTTGTGTGTGGAAAGTTATTTTCAAAAGTAGGAGATTCAAGTGGTTAATCAAGTTGCTCCTCCTCATTCTTACAAAGATAATTCACGAATAGCTCAGCGATAGACTTACCTTCGGGCTTACCTTCCACTAGTTGAGAGGGTGCAACATCAAGCGCCACCTCTTTATTAACAATATGTTCTGGTGGTTTAGGTGGAGGCTCTTTGAGTGGAGTTCCCTCCACATTATATTTTGGAGCACCTTGCAAATGGTTAGATTCTTCCATGGCAGCTTTAATCCGCTCAAAAATAAATGCACTATCAAGGAAGTTATCTTGGCAATACCAGGATATAGAGTGAAGTTTTTTATAGATCATATCAAGCGGTTTACTTTCTACCTGTATATCTCTTAAATGAAATAACAACTCCTGGCATCCAGTAAAAAGCACAAATTGTAATGTTTCCTCCCCAGCAAGGCATTTAAACTCATCTCTATTATAGTCTGCTAGTTCAGTATCAAAATTATACTCACATTGATAAGGTGATCTGGAGATTCGCAACAATCACAACATAATTTATAAGAGGCACATAGTGTGGATAAATACTTGTCCACCCAAGTCAACCATTCTTTTAATATTCCTTGCCTCTTATGAATATCTCCCAAAGCCCTTCCCTTTGACTCCTCCATTACAGATTTCATCTGTTGGAAGGTAGTTATCTCGGAAAACATGATTAGTAACAAATATTTTTATGGGTTTTTAGTTTGTAAACAAAAGCAAAAATATAAATGCAGCAAATAAAGAAAGCTTAAAATGAAATCTAGCAAAACTAAAATAAATAAACAAAAGCTAAAAGACCTACAACGCTTAGCTCCCCGGCAACAACGCTAGAAAATAGCTTGATGACTGCAAGTGCACAGATCGTTTGTAGCTAGTTTCAAAATAAAGATATCGATCCCACAGGGAGCAGGAGTCTGAAGTCTAATAACTCTTTGAACTAAATACTGAAATAGTAATGCTAAATAATGTTCTAAGTAACAAGATAAATTGCGAGTTTTGTGTACAAGATATTTTTGGGTTTTCAAATAAGAGAACAATAAGTAGACTAAAGCTGTAAGTAAATAAGAGCATGCAAGTATGATTACGAAAGTCTATAAGATGATGGAAAGAGTTCTCAGGGAGTAGTGGATCCACCGCTAGTAATTAGAAAGAGTGATCAAAATTATTATAATAAATAAGACCATTTATGATATGTGTAAGAGGAGCTCCATATATGGACAAATAGACAGCAATCAGTACACACATCATCCGTCATAACCACAACAGACAGCAATCGACATCAATCGAATTACTGCGCTATTAAGGGACTTTATCCCGTAGGATGTATCCCATGGTATGGACAATGTTCCATGAGTTCTCCTCGGTTCCCAAGTTGATACGTAAGGAATGAAAAAATCTTTATAGTCATCATAAGTGTTATCATCCCTCCGTCTACCAACAAGTAGTTCCCTCCATCTAGTCCTCAGTGAGGCAAATATTGAGTGGTGCGCTTCACCCAACATCAAGATGAAGGAAATCTAACACAGACACATAATGAACAATATCACATAATAATCTTTATCTAAATTCAATCTCATACTAGGGTTTCTCCATCTCCCCAAGAACAAAGGAAAATACTCACACATGAAGGCAATTAACATCATGGATATAATATGGATGAAGTATGATGATACAATTGAAGGCAAGTGCAAACCTAAGATTCAATCTAGAATTACGACAAGTAACAAAGGGGAGCGGCGATGCAGAAGTTGTTGATGAAGATGATGATGTAGATCGATGTGGAGGCCTTTAAGGTCCTAGTCCCTTCTCCTCTTATGTGATGGTGATGGTGTAGATCTGATTAGAGGAGGCTATGGCAGTGGCACGGTGGCAGGGCTCTGCCATGGTGGAGGATATGGCTTGGTCTCTCTCTCTCTAGGCTCCTCCCACCTCTATATAGGCCTTGGGGGTGCCCTAGGGTTCTCCCAATATAGTCATATGACTTAGGAAAGGTTCTGGAGCTTCTCTGGGGCAAAATCCCATCGTTTGCGAGCTTTTTCGCAACTATACGGCGGGAACTATACGGCCGGAAAAATGCTTCCCGCCGTTTATTTGCTCGTCAAACCTTCAGGTTTGATACATTGCAAATGTATCTATAATTTTTGATGTTCCATGCTTGGTTTTATCCACTTTCTTGTATTTTGTTCCAACTTTGGAGTACTTTTATTATGATTTCTTAGACTAACCTATTAAATAGAGCCACAGTGCCAGCTGCCTGTTTTCTGCTGTTTTTGGTTCCAGGAAAGTCAGAAAATGAATATTCTCGGAATTGGACGGGACAAAAGCCAAAATGCCTATTTTTCCGGAAGGGATATAGTGCCAGAATACGAGACGGAGAAGGGCTAGGGGCCGGCCACACCACCTGGCCGCGCGGCCAGGCCTGGCCCACGCCAGGGGGTGGTCTGGCCGACCCCAGCACCCCCTCAGTCTCTGCTTCCGCCTATAAGTTACCCTCGGGACGAAAACCCTAGAACCCGATCAAAAATCCACGAAAGAGTCTGTAGCCGCCGTCATCTCTGTCCCTAGATCGAGGGATCTGAAGCTCTTCCCGGCACCATGCCGGAGAGGGGAATTCACCCTAGAGGCCTTCTTCATCACCATGCAAGCCTCCGGTGTGATGCGTGAGTAGTTCATCCTTGGACTACGGATCCATGTAGTAGCTAGATGGCTGGTTTCTCCTCCTTTGTGCTTTCATGTTTAGATCTTGTGAGCTCCGTTCATGATCAAGATCATCTATTTGTAATTCATACATGTTGTGTTTGCGGGGATCCGATGGATATGGAGATGCTATTTCAGATTCATTATTGATTCTATCATGTCTTTGTTATTTGAGATCTTGCATGCTTTCCGTTGTTAGTAGCTATCTTGGCCAAGTAGATGCTAGCAACTCCAAGAGTTAGTATTTATGCTCGATAGTGGGTTCATGCCTCTGGTAATCTGGGGAAGTGACAGAAATCTCGAAGGTACTAGATCTACTGTTGCTACTAGGGAGAAAACAACAATCCTTTGTTCATAGAACAATCGTATTGTTTACTTTACACGCAGTTCGTAAAGCAATAATCTGTTGCTTGCAACTTAATACTGGAGGGGGTTCGGATGATAACATGAAGGTGGATTATTAGTCATAGATGCAGTTGGATGGCGGTCTTTGTATTATGTTGTAACTCCCAATCAAGTCTCAGAGGAGTCAAGATGATTAGTATATGCATGTATTGCTTTCTCGGTGTTTGTCAATTGCCCCGCTGTAATTTGTTTACCCAGCATGTTATTTATCTAAGGAGAGCCACCTCTAGTGAACTATGGATCCCGGTCCTTTTTCTTTACATACAATCTACAATTTGTTACTGCTTTGTGTTTACTTTCTACAAACTTTTATTTCTTTCCATTCGATACGTTTAATCCTTTGTTTTCTGCAAAACACGGTGAGATTGACAACCTCATCGCAAGTTGGGGACAAAGTTCTGTGGTTGTGTTGTGCAGGTCTCCACGTTGCTACTAGCACCGGTAGTGCGCCCTGCCAAAGCTCAGCTAGTAACACCTTTGGGGTGTTTCCTTGCTCCTACTGGTTCGATTAAACCTTAGTTTCATAATTGAGGGAAGACTTGCTGCTGTATTCATCGTACCTTCCTCTGGGGGTTCCCAACGAGCTCTACGTCGAAAGTCGAGCGCATTAAGGATCCGCAGTGTTTTGGCTGCCGTTTATTTATACGAACTCCGATTTGGGTGTTCTTGGACTTGTTGGATTCGTATCGATGAGGGCTACAATCCAGTGGTATTGGATATTTATTTTGAGAAGTTGGAAAAAATCACTTTTTCCAACACCCAAATGGCTAAGTCTGGTCCCTGCAGTTCCTCTATACTAAGCTCTCTTTGTTCCTTTTGCCTTTGTTTTATCCATAATCATCATCAACACCTACACACATGTCATAGACAAGGAAAGTGATAAAATTCTACCTAAACTACTAAATGTGCAAAACTCATATGAAAGTAAATGAGAACTAGAAGTCATTCATATAAGGCATAGTTGTAGCTGGAAGAAACATGATATGAGAGATAAATGACACATTTTATATGGCTAAAAGAGGTGGTATTTCACAGCCATCAATAGAAAAATCCAACTATTGATCCATGAGCCTCTACATAACACTTTTGGTGTATCTGAACCCACCTTTATTGTCACCCTGTTACGATGTGACGTTTGATATTATCAAGTTACTCTTCCGGTGTTAGAGATTGACATGATATCATGGTATAAGGACTAAGTTTACTTCGCGTGATGTTATAACAATGTGAACATAATGACTTTGACCGTATTACTATACTTTGGGTGAGTGTTCATCACATCATTCCACTAATGTTGTGACCCTGTTATTAACAACATCTAATGTTCATGATTAGGAAACCTTGATCATCTGTTAATCAACGAGATAGTTTAAATTAGAGGAACTCGTATTTGTTTATTAAACAAACATGTATTAATGTTTCCAATTAATACAATTATAGCATGAGAAATAAACATTTATCATAAACATGGAATAAGTTAATAACCACTTTATTATTGCCTCTTGGACATATTCCCTTTAGCATCCCACTTGCACTAAAGTCAATAATCTAGTTTGAAAACCTTGCGCATTCCACATCTATGTATTTCTGCTTTTGTATATACGCGTTTGCTTGTGGTAAAACTAATCTTCGAATCTGACACTTTTAGGTTAGTGTGTATTTACATGTCTTTGCGTCTCTACGCATCACTCATTCTCAAAATCAGATGACATTGTATAAATTTAGTACTTTGGTGAGACCTTTAGTTCCTTTGGGTTAAAACATGTTGATATTACTATCATCCAATATATCTTCATAGTACTAGCCCACTGTGAAGCACACCTAGTTTGATAACAAACTACTTAACACAAATACCCTCCTTTGCTGCTACTATAGCAGTCATATACTCACCCTTTTATTGTAGTATCCGTCACAATGTCTTAGCTTTAGAACTCACGAAAATTCCTTTCCATTACATTGTGCCACTCATAGTCTAAATTGAGATATAATTGTATCAATATAACACTTTACAATGAACTATTTGTAACTATTTACAATAAACTATTTATTACCTCATAACATATTCTTAGTTCTTCCAAATATTATAATAATATCCTTACAATTGTCCAATGATCATCTTATGAGTCATCCTGGTATATGCTCATAACATTTAGAGCACAAGATATATCTGGATATGTAAATATCACGGTATATATAATTGATCAAAATATTCATGTACCAAGTGTCAAAACACTTGAATCTCGTTTCACTTACCAAGTGTCAATACACTGGAATCTTGATTCAACCCTTTCCATGCGGCAAAAACCTTTCTTGTCGTTTTCCATATTGAACTCATTCAATATCTCATCTATATACGTCTGGCACACCCATATTAGCGCCTCAATCTATCCATATAGACATTGATGTCTGATATTCACTACAAAAATACCCCCATACCCGGCGGATTTTTGGGGCGGCACAAGCTAAAAGTACCTGCAAAAGTTGGATGTGTGGTGGATGGGCAATCACGACACCTCTTTGTCACGACGGTCGATAATATGCTATGGTACCCATGGTAGCGGCGAATGTTAGTGCCGTGGTACATGGTCGGGGAAGGCAGCGATTTTTTGCGCCCCAGTTGGCCAATGGAGGCATTCCTGATTTTCGCCGTCCATTTCAAGCGCCATTAATTGTTGATACCCGCTGTAGAATGGTCATCACTGCCCGCTGACAGGTTAGGCTTGTGTAGCTGACAGGTGTGGACCACCACTGCTTACTGGAGACCTACATATGGGCTCTATGAACCAATTCGGCCCACCTTACTGGCCACACGTGTTATTCATCCCATAAAGAAAACACTACGTCTCACCAACAGCCCACCCTGTTTCGTATATAATATAGCGAGTCCTTAGTCCCCACTCTCTCAACTCCTCTCTCCGTACGACGCCACACTAATGACCCACAAGTATAGGGGATCACAATAGTCTTCGAGGGAAGTAAAACCCAATTTATTGGTTCGACACAAGGGGAGCCAAAGAATATTTATAACCCTTAACAACTGAGTTGTCAATTTAGCTGCATGATACGTCCAAAACGTATCTACTTTCCGAACACTTTTGCTATTGTTTCTCCTCTAACTTCTGTGATTTGGATGCAACTAATGTGGACTAACGCTGTTTTCAGCAGAATTGCATTGGTGTCTACTTTTTGTGTAGAAAACCAACTATCAGGAAAAATCCCGGAAAATATGCCAAAAATCCTATTTCACCCAAAGACTCGAGGAGCTAGAATACGAGACGGAGAAGAGCTAGGGGGTGGCCACACCAACTGGTGGCGTGGGCCAGGCCAGGCCGCGCCAGGGGGTGGTGTGGGCCCCCAGGCACCCCCTCGGCCTCTCTCTCTTCGCCTATAAGGAGCCTTCTGACCTAAAAACTTCGGGGGTTCAACGTTTTTCCAGAAGGAGTTCTGCTCCGCCGCCACCACCAGATTCCACGAAACAGCACCAGAAACTCCGTTCTGGCACCCTGCCAGGACGAGGAATTGGAGGAGATCATCGCCATCGTCATCACCATCGCTTCTCCATCGACCATCCATGTTTCCCCCATCTATGAGTGAGTAATCCCCCGCTGTAGGCTATGGGGATGGTAGGGATTGGATGAGATCGTTCATGTAATGGCACCAGATTGTTAGGGCATGGTGCCTAGTATCTTTTATTAGTGCTTTATGACTTTGTTGCTACTTGTTGTGCTTAATGTTTGTCACTAGGGCCCGAGTGCCATGATTTCAGATCTGAACTTATTATTGATTCATTATGATAGTATTGTTTTTGGTCTTATCTACAAGTTGTATACACATGTTATTGTCCGGAACCTATGGCCCCGAAGTGACAGAAATTGGGATAACCGGAAGGGAATGGCTTTGATGTGAGGATCACATGTGTTCACGGAGTGTTAATGCTTTGCTCCGGTGCTCTATTAAAAGGATCACCTTAATTGCCAGTAGTTCCCTAGAGGCCCCACTGCAAACGGGCTGGCAGGACAAAAGATGTTGTGCAAGTTCTCATTGCGAGCATGTATGACTATATATGGAACACATGCCTAGGGTTGTCTAGTACTTGGGTGCTTTATCTTATTTATCTGCAATTGCCCTATGTTCTGATTGCTATGTGAATTGTCTTGTCCATGCAACGCCCGCCCATCCATCCCTATGCCTACCGCACTCGAATCCCACTGTTACTGCTTTTGTTACTACTGTCTTTGCTTTACTACTGCTGTTACTTTACTATTCCTACTACAAAACTATTGCTACTGATAAACTGCTGTGAGCAAGATTGTTTCCAGGTGCAGCTGAATTGACAACTCAGTTGTTAAGGCTGATAAATATTTTTTGGCTCCCCTTGTGTCGAATCAATAAATTGGGTTTCACTTCCCTCGAAAATACTGCGATACACCCCCTATACTTGTGGGTCATCAAGACTATTTTCTGGCACCGTTGCCGGGGAGCATAGCTTTATTTATCAAGTTCACTTGGATTCTCTATTGTTCGCTGCTATCCATCCATCATGGGTAAGTCTCGTGATGGCAAGGTTCCTATTTTACCATCGACTACAAGAAGAGGTACGGTTCTAAACACCTCTGCTCTTGATTCACCGTCTGTTTTGAGTAAGTTCCTTACACCACCACATACACATGCTACACACACTGCTACTACTGCTGAATCTGAAACTTCTGATGCTTATGATGCTTCTTCTACTGTGCTTGATAAGAGTGGTTCATTAGGTCCTTTCCTAGATGCTACGATTGCTAGAACTATAGCTGGAAATACCGAAACTCCTAATGAAGACACTACCACACCTGTTAGCTCACCTGAGTCTAGTGAGAGTTATGATATTGAAGATGGTTATGTTGAGATGACCGATGAGTTTATTAAAGAATGTAAGAACACCCATGATAGGAGCGTTGCTAAGAGTCTCCTTGAGAGGCGTACTATTAGACCCAAATTATCTCTTGATGCTAAGTTTGCTGCTTCTCCCATAAACATTATAGATGAAGATTATGATTTCTCTCTCGATCTATCTTACATAGCTATTGTCGAGAAAGAACCTTTTGTGGGACTAAGAATGAAAGTGCGGTAGCACATATGAATGAACTTTCTACCATGAGTGGCTTGTTTTATGATGATATTAAGATGCGTACTTACTCTGTTGCTAAGATTTTCCCCTTTTCACTGAAAGGAGAAGCTAAAACTTGGTTTTAGTAATTTACCTCCTGGATCTATTGATAGCCCTGGGTGTTTGATTAGTACTTTCCTGCAGAAATATTTTCCTCCTAGTGCTAGACATGCTATTTTGCAGGAACTTTTTGATTTTAAACAGGGAGAAAAAGAGGTATTGCCCGAATCTTGGGCAAGGTTTTGTGCTTTGATTCATGCATAGGCTGGAAGTCCATTACCTAAGAATGAGCTTCTTGATATATTTTATAATGGACTAACCGAAGAATCTAGGACATACCTAGATAGTTGTGCTGATTCTGTTTTCTGGAATAGGACTCCAAAGGAAGATGAGGAATTTATGGCTAAAATAAGCAAGAATTATGAAGACTGGAATCCTCCTAAACAAGCTATACCTGAAGTAATTGTACCTGAACCATCTATTCCTGTGCCTATTCCAACATCAAAGAAGAGGGGAGTTATTGAATTAAATGATGAAGTGATGAAGGAAGCTAAGAAATATCTTAAAGAGAAGGGAATTAAAGCTCCAGATGTCAAGAATTTACCTCCTATAGAAGAATTATGTAATCCTATTCCCTACTCATCCACTATTGAGGTACACTCTCTCCAACACTTTGATGAAGGTGATATCCCTTACTCGAAACCTCCAGATCAATGCTTAGAAGAATTTGATATCTTTATTGTTAAGCAAGATAACTTTAATAAAAGGGTGCAAAATCATCTAATGGAAAACACTAGAGCTATTGTTGAGTTGAAAGATATTGTAGAAAGAACCTCTAATGATGTTAAAATGATTGTTAAACACTTTCAAATGGTTCAAACTCAAATAGATCAACTCGTTAAAGTGCAAAACGACTTGCTAGTTAATGCTGCTAAAGAAAAACATGCTTATGAAATTAGAACTAGAAGTGGAGCTGCTACCCAGGATCCTCTATATCCCGAGGGGCATCCCAAAAGAATTGAGCAGGATTCTCAACAAGCTGAAAATAGTGGTTCTACTCGTAAGAAAAGGAAAAAGAAACATAAAACTGTTGTAGAACCCTCTGAACCTGCTATAGATCCTAATAGTATATCTATCTCTGATGCTGAAACTGAAAGTGGTAATGAAGAAAATTTGTTCCTAGTGAAGAAAAAGTTGAAGAAGAACCTGAAAACCACACTATGAATACTAAATACACAAAAGAAGATTTTATTGCTAAGAAACATGGTAGTGAAAGAGAACCTTGGGTCCAAAAACCTATGCCTTTCCCTGATAAGAAACACAAGTCAAAGGAGGATGAACACTATAATAAGTTTTGTGAGTGGATGAAGCCTTTATTCTTGCAAATTCCTTTGACTGATGCTATTAAATTGCCTCCTTACTCAAAGTATATGAGGACATTGTCTCGAATAAAAGGAAGATCCCTAATGAAGAAATTTCTACTTTGCTTGCTAATTATTCCTTCAACGGTAAGGTTCCTAAGAAACTTGGAGACCCAGGGATTCCAACTATCCCTTCCTCTATTAAGAACAGTTATGTTTGGATTGCTTTGTGTGATTTGGGAGCTGGAGTTAGTGTTATGCCTTTCTCTCTCTATAAGAGGCTTCAACTTGAAAAATTAATACCAACTGATATATCTTTGCAAATGGCTGATAAATCTACCACTACTCCTGTGGGTATATGTGAGGATGTACCTGTTCAAGTGGCTCATAATTGCTTGATATTAACTGATTTTGTTGTGCTTGAAATGCGTGAGGATGATAATATGTCTATTATTCTTGGGGGGCCTTTTCTTAATACTGCAGGAGCTATTATTAATTGTAATCAAGGAAAGGTGACCTTCAATGTTAATGACAAGGAACATACTATCTATTTCCCCAAGAAGATTGAAAGGACTTATGGTTTGAATTCAATTGAACATGTTGAAGGCATTCAAGTTGGAGAAATATATTGTCCCATACCAAGAGAAAAATTTGAAACTATTATGATTGGGACCATTGCTATCAAGGCTGAGGTAACATAATCATTAGTGGAGTACAAAGTGTTGTCTCATATGCAATTTTTTTGGTAGCAAGACTTGATCAACCTTGCTAACAAAAGGATTCCATTGAACAAAACAATGTTTTCATTATGATTATCTCCGTTTATTTCTATCCTTTGCATCTTAGTTTTTGTTTTCGTTTAGTTTTATTTGTGTTGTTAGTTGCTTGCATGTTAGAACTTCTGTAGTTCTAGCCTTGTTTTGTCCTTGCATCATGTTTCCAAAATAAAAATCTGGCTGTCAGAAAAATCATTCTTCTATTTCTGAAAAATGCCCAAAAATAAAGTGTCTCGAAAAATTCTAGAAAATTCATATTAAATTTTTACGTGAAAAAAGGGGCAGAGGAGTACCTAGTAGGTACCAGGGGGGCCCACCAGGCAGGCACACCACATGGTGGCGCGACCAGCCTTGGGTGGCGCCATGCCCTAGTGTGGGCCACCCCTGGCCCCCACTACCTCTCTCACCTGCCACTTTCTTCTCTCTCCCGAGTAAGCTCCAGTTCATAGCTCAAAATCGCATTCTTGCTGTGCTTGCTCTCGATTTTTTCGATCTCCTTGCTCAACCCATCTTTCTTGCTGAAATTTGGAGCATTTGTTCCCTGGTATGTGACTACTCCCCTTGTCCAAGTAGATTTGTGTTTAGTGGTTTATATGTTGAGTATTTTGCTGTTGTAGGTGACTAGTTATGAGATCTTGTAAGCTTGTTTGATACTTAGGGATATAGTTTTGATGCATGTTTAGGCCTCTTGCAAGTCCCTATGAGTAGAATCCTTCATTATATTTACTTTGCAATCACTTGTTTCATAGGTGTTTAAATTTCAGAATAGAAGATGAGTGAACACCACCTAAACCAACATGAGCTTTGGGTGCCTGAGGTCATGAAGGTCCACCGGGAGGAGGAAGTTTTTCCTTCCATTTACCCATGCTCTGAATTCATGAGAGCTGTAGGAATTCTCTAGGATTTCCACACTTTGGTTTCTAATGCAGGGTTAGAGCACTTTTTGGAAGATGAACCTTGTCAATTTGTGAAGCTAACCATGTCTGTGGTGCAGGATTTCCAATTTAGTCACTCTTTGCCTAACCCCATGGTCCATTACAAAATTTACAATATTGCTGTCAACCTTTCTCTTGATGATTTTTGTGCAGCTATTAAGGTACCTCAATGGGGATCATGTAGGAAGATTAAAGAGAGACCGGAACCACTCATGGATTTATATGCAGAAATGTGTCAAGGGAGTAGCTTCTCAAAGGAGAGTGGAAAAATCCGTAACATTCATCTTCCCTCCATTCGCTACTTTGCCTACTTTATTGCCAAGTGTGTTCTTGCTAGGAAAACTGCCAATAAGTTATATTCGTTTGATTTAGCATTTATCTCTGTTGCTCTTAGACGAGATAGGTCTTACAACTTGGGTGCTTTGATAGCTTTCCATCTTGCTGCTAACCATGAGACAGGTGGAATTTGTGGAGGCCTCATTGCTTCTCGTTTGCTAGCATTGCATGGTTTAGTGCCTCATCATCTAGACCTATAGTTTCCCATAGAGAGGCTTGATTTTAATTCCATGATACAACATAAATTTATTTCCTCGTGGGCTAGTTTGAGTGAGCTATCTTATGAAATAACCTTTCTCAAAGCCGGTTGGAGAAAGAGCAAGTCCGAGCGTGTTGTTCTTTTTCCTGCACCTGTTTTGTTTAACCTTGATAACAGGAAAGGATGGTCCCTCACTGAGGAAGAGCTTGACACATACTTGGGAGAGGTCTCCCAACAGGAGCAGGACACTAGAAGGGAGGTCACGGATGATTCGGTCCAGCCCTCGAATGAGGGAGAGTCTTCATATCAGCAGCCCGCTTATGATTGGGGAGCTTCCTCTTATTCTCATGGGCCCAGCTACGACCATTCTTACCAAGATCCGCCCGCTTGGAACCCCTATTCGTACATGGATTGATACCCACTTAGGCCAAAATCCTAAGCTTGGGGGGAGGTACGCCGACAGCGCACTCATCTCCTTATCATGTTGCGTCGGTACTTTGTATATTCATGTTTTCGTTCTCTTTTTAGTTTTCGTTCTTCTTTGTTTTTGCTTTCTAAAAACACAAAAAGACCAAAAATATTTCTGTTGTTTCTCTTTGGTTTGCTTCTTCTTTTTGCCTTGGTTTTCTTTGCCCTTTTTGCTTTGTTTGAACTATTCGAAAAACCCAAAAAGATTTTGCTTTGTTTGTTTTTCCCTTTTGGTTCTTGTTTAAAAATCGAAAACACCAAAAATATTTGTCGTTCTTCTTTGGTTTTTGCGAGTTTGCTTCAGGGTTCGGCAGTTCTAAGTGGATATTGGTTTCATATTATTATTCAAGCCACACAAGTGAAGAGCAATAATGAGGATCAAAGACAACTTGAGGCGTGGAAAGAGGCTGGTAACGAACTCTATTTGTTTTCATTTTTGTACATATACTCATCACTATGGGCATGCTTAGTCCGTTCATGTAGAGTGTATGTTTTTTTGGATGCTTTATAGTTCTTTCTTTCTTATGATTAGCTCCAGCTCGCTAATAGTTGGTAGCATGTCTTATGAATGTTTGCTTGCATTTCTCTATTCATAAATTGGTATGACACCATGGTATCCTCCTCTGAATGTTTCATTTGATTGACTTGGCACATGCTCACGCATGCACATGACTGTAATAATCAGTTAAGCCTCGATGAATTATTTTGGCTTGAGGATCTTGAATCACTTTCATGCCATGAGTAGTCCTGTTTTGTTGCAAGCATGATAATGACAACTATTGCTCTCTCGTTTATCGCTACCTTACTATTGCTAGCCTTCACTTTCACTGAGTATGTTTTACTCAAGTTCCCAACTCCCTAAACCAAATATTTCCAAAGTGTCCACCATACCTACCCATTAGCATCATTTGCTACTTCCGTGCATACTCAATATGCCTTGTTTTCTTCCAAATAAAATGTTTGCTTGTTATGAGAAAGTTAGTTAGTAAAGCTCTCACGAACTTGATGGCACACTTTATTTTCTTGCACTTAATAAACCTGAACCATTGTGTCCTTCTTTGTTGTGCATATGCTTGCGCTTTATGAGTTGAAGTTAGCAGAACCATGTATCATGGGGACCGCTTTCAATGCTTCTTAGGTCCTCTGTACCTAGTTGATATCATGTTCTTTTGCTTATGGATCCCGGCGGTGTGAAATAAAAGTGGAACTTGTAAGATCATGGAGTTTGTATGTATGCTAGAAACGCCTGGGCCGCTAGCCTAAGCCATGCCAAATCATGGCGGAAACTTGCAGCATAACCATAATGAGCATTCTATGAAGCATCCTCAATAAAAAATCTATGCACATAGTAAATAAAAAGATCGCCGAGATGCTCATTGTCTGCTTGCCTTGTATTTTGATTATGGGATAGCTCCCATGTCATGTGCAAGGGGTACCCCATTGGCGGTTCTCTATGATACGTATATACTTACAATGACAAGAGCTTACTTGTGACTGAAGTTGAGTAGCATGAGGATCGGTCTTCATAAGTAAGGGGCATGAGACTTGGATTTATAACTTGTCAAGCATATCCTCTTAGTTGTGTCACTTTCACCTTAACCACATTAAAGATGCTTATGATAGGGGCAATGAGAGCTCAAAGCTAACAAGTACCATACTTTCAGCATTTGGAAGCCTTTCAAATTATTCAAAACCTTTTCTTCTACTTGTTGAGTCTCCACATATTCTTTGAGCACCTTCTTGAGAGCATAGTTGTCATTCTTTATGTTTGTTCCATTACTTGATTATTTGTGTTATGACTTTGATGCTTGTATTCTTGATATCTTTACTTCTAGTCACCACTTGAACTTCAGAGGTGCCTTGGAATTCATAACCAAAGGCAAGCGAGATACCACTCTATCATACGTTTCTATGAGCATTGTAATGTTGCTTATGTTTGTGCTTCATGCTACTTATTATTCTTGCGTTGGAATCTCTTCATAACTTGCAAAGACTATTAAGTAGACTTGGTTGCATACTCTTTATTATGAATTGTCCAAGTAGTTGATCACATTGCTGAGAATATTTACATCATATGAAGCAAATGTGTTCGTGAAAGTTCTTTTATCGCACTCAGTTTTCAACTGAATTGCTTGAGGACAAGCAATAAGCTAAGCTTGGGGGGAGTTGATACGTCCAAAACGTATCTACTTTGCCGAACACTTTTGCTATTGTTTCTCCTCTAAACTTGTGTGATTTGGATGCAACTAATGCGGACTAATGCTGTTTTCAGCAGAATTTCCTTGGTGTCTACTTTTTGTGCAGAAAACCAACTATCAGGAAAAATCCCGGAAAATATGCCAAAAATCCTATTTCACCCGAAGACTCCAGGAGCCAGAATACGAGACGGAGAAGAGCCAGGGGGTGGCCACACCAACTGGTGGCGCGGGCCAGGCCAGGCCGCGCCAGGGGTGGTGTGGGCCCCCCAGGCACCCCCTCGGCCTCTCTCTTCGCCTATAAGGAGCCTTCTGACCCAAAAACTTCGGGGGGTTCGACGTTTTTCCAGAAGGAGTTCTGCTCCGCCGCCACCACCAGATTCCATGAAACAACACCAGAAACTTCGTTCTGGCACCCTGCCGGGATGGGGAATTGGAGGAGATCATCGCCATTGTCATCACCATCGCTTCTCCATCGACCATCCATGTTTCCCCCATCTATGAGTGAGTAATCCCCCGCTGTAGGCTATGGGGATGGTAGGGGTTGGATGAGATCGTTCATGTAATGGCATCAGATTGTTAGGGCATGGTGCCTAGTATCTTTTATTAGTGCTTTATGACTTTGTTGCGACTTGTTGTGCTTAATGCTTGTCACTAGGGCCCGAGTGCCAGGATTTCAGATCTGAACTTATTATTGATTCATTATGATAGTATTGTTTCTGGTCTTATCTACAAGTTGTATACACACATTATTGTCCGGAACCTATGGCCCCGAAGTGGCAGAAATCGGGATAACCGGAAGGGAATGGCTTTGATGTGAGGATCACATGTGTTCACGGAGTGTTAATGCTTTGCTCTGGTGCTCTATTAAAAGGAGCACCTTAATTGCCAATAGTTCCCTAGAGGCCCAGCTGCAAACGGGCTGGCAGGACAAAAGATGTTGTGCAAGTTCTCATTGCGAGCATGTATGACTATATATGGAACACATGCCTAGGATTGTCTAGTACTTGGGTGCTTTATCTTATTTATCTGCAATTGCCCTATGTTCTGATTGCTATGTGAATTGTCTTGTCCATGCAACGCCCGCCCATCCATCCCTATGCCTACCGCACTCGAATCCCACTGTTACTGCTTTTGTTACTACTGTCTTTGCTTTACTACTGCTGTTACTTTACTATTCCTACTACAAAACTGTTGCTACTGATAAACTGCTATGAGCAAGATTGTTTCCAGGTGCAGTTGAATTGACAACTCAGTTGTTAAGGCTTATAAGTATTCTTTGGCTCCCCTTGTGTCGAATCGATAAATTGGGTTTCACTTCCCTCGAAAATACTGCGATACACCCCCTATACTTGTGGGTCATCACTGCACCTGGAAACAATCTTGCTCGCAGTAGTTTATTAGTAGCAACGGTTTTATAATAGTAGTAGCAAAGTAATAGAAGTAGTAAAAGTAAAGACAGTAGTAACAATTGCAGTAAATAGTAGGATTAAAGCGTGGTAGTCATAGGGATGGATGGACGGGCGTTGCATGGACAAGACAATTCATGTAGCAATCAAGACATAGGGCATTTGCAGATAAATAAGGTAAAGTATCCCAGTACTAAATAAGCATAGGCATGTTTTCATATATAGTCATACGTGCTCGCAATGATAACTTGCACAACATCTTTTGTCCTGCCAACCGTTTGCAGCAGGGCCTCTAGGGAATCTACTGCAATTAAGGTGCTCCTTTTAATAGAGCACCGGAGCAAAGCATTAACACTCCATGAACACACGTGATCCTCATATCATAGCCATTCCCTCCGATTATCCCGATTCTTGTCACTTCGGGGCCTTTGGTTCCGGACAACAATATGAGTATACAACTTGCAGGTAAGATCATAAACAATAATATCCTCATGAATCAATAACATGTTCAGATCTGAAATCATGGCACTTGGGCCCTAGTGACAAGCATTAAGCATAACAAGTCGCAACAATGTCAAAAAGCACTAACAATAGTGTTGGGGGATACCCCTGGCTAGGGTCACGCCGGGGTATAAAGGCTGAGTTAACCGAGGTACGGCACGGTCAAAGCAAGTGTTGGCCTGGTCATCTCAAGGCATGCCGACTTATGGAGTAACCCGGCCCGTGGGGCAGCTCTTTAACATTAACCCGACTGGCATAAAATATATGCCGGCCATGTTTGTCTATCTATCACGCAGGTACCCTTATAGCCGGGTTAGCCATGTGCTAACCGGACTAACACTTGGCTTCCAAGAGAAGGAAGGAATCTCCCACTGGTCAAAAGGTGGCTTTGGCTAGCTGTAGCATGAGCGTTCCAAAGCAGAGGGAAGGACCAGCGGGGCAGGGCGACCAAGGTGACGCGGGCTATGTCGGCTGACGTAGCCCATGTCTGGAGACGCTTAAAGGCAAGGATTACGCAATGGGTTATGTTCAAAGTCCGGACGAGCCGTTAAAGAGAATAAAGAAGCATCTAGCTTTAGCCGAGGGGCATATTCTGGGAATATGCTGCCACGTGTGCCCTAACATTGTAACCCAGGCTCCCCTATATAAGGAGCACTAGGGCCTCCATAGAGAGGGATCGATTATTTTCTCTGTCTAAGGAAGAACTCTAGAGCTAGGTTGTGAGGGGTAAGAGAAATAGTCTCCTTCTCACGAACAACTCGAGGAGCACTTGTAACCACCATTGATAGAGGAAAGACAGGAACATCTGTGCATGGAATCACCACGTTTTCCCTCCCTGGATTCCCCTAGCACTCATTGGCCCCATCATTAGCTTATCAATGGCATCTTCCGTGCCACCACCACGACAGTTGGCGCCCACCGTGGGGCAAGCGGTGCTAGCAGGGGTAAAAATCCAGATGGGAAGCATCCCCAACACCAGCGAGTGCGTCGTCTCCGGCCTGGTTCAGCGCTTTGGAGCGTTGGACTATGTCAGCAACAACGCAGGGAGCTTCGGCAGACGTCCCCCTCCGTGCAACGACGTTTTCATCAAGCTTGGCATGCACAAGATCTACATCGGCATGGACGAGTCCTGCGTTCACCCACGGCACGTTGTTGAGGGAGGCGAACCGCCTCTCAGCGCAACCCGCGGTGCACGTATCACTCGCCCCGCTAGCAGCGTCGAGGTTATGATGGCCGCGCCAGACGCGGGAGCGAGCAAGGACCCGGCGCTAGAGCCGGAAGTCACGCCAAAACATGCAAGATCTAGGTTTCCTCCACTAGAGAGGCCAGAGAATGTATTCCAGCAAGCAATAGATAGCCTAGAAACACCAATAGCTCCTATGGTAGATCCGGTTCAGGCACAAGCTGAGTTGGAGGAAACTAGATAGAAAATGTTAGCTGGTGCGAAGAAATTAGTGGAGTTACAGCAGTCCTTGAACATTACTCTGAGAGAATATGCAAAGGCAAACCGCTTAGATGGAGCAAGGATCCGAGGTAGGAACCTGATTACTGAGATTGACATGGAGTTCGAGTCTAGGCAGGGTCAGACAGCCACAATAGTAATAGGAGGACTAGAGGGGTACAGTACCCTGGCAAAGAACCTCAGGACGGCAAACACAACTGCATCTGAGTTAGAGGGTCTGACCGAAGAGGCCCGGGAAAGGCAACAGGAGAGGGTGAATGATGGCTCAATGCACGGCGCCCAGAAAAATGCTTGATGGCGGTGTTGATATAGAGCTCGTTGGGAACCCCAAGAGGAAGGTATGATGAGCACAACAGCAAGTTTCCCTCATTTATGAAACCAAGGTTTAATCGAACCAGTAGGAGCAAGGAAACACCTCAAAGGTGTTACTAGCTGAGCTTTGGCAGGGCGCACTACCGGTGCTAGTAGCAATGTGGATACCTGCACAACACAACCACAGAACTTTGTCCCCAACTTGCGATGAGGTTGTCAATCTCACCATGTTTTGCGGAAAACAAAGGATTAAACGTATTGAATGGAAAGAAGTAAAAGTTTGCAGAAAGTAAACACAAAGCAGTAAAGGATTGTAGATTGTATGTAAAAGACAAGGACCGGGATCCATAGTTCACTAGAGGTGGCTCTCCTTAAGATAGATAACATGCTAGGTGAACAAATTACAGCGGGGAAATTGACAAACACCGAGAAAGCAATACATGCATATACTAGTCATCTTGACTCCTCTGAGACTTGATTGTGCATTACAACATAATACATAGACCGCCATCCAACTGCATCTATGACTAATAATCCACCTTCAGGTTATCATCCGAACCCCCTCCAGTATTAAGTTGCAAGCAATAGATTATTGCTTTACGAACTGCGTGTAATGTAAACAATACGATTGTTCTATGAACAAAGGATTGTTGTTTTCTCCCTAATAGCAACAGCACATCTAGTACCTTACAGATTTCTGTCAGTTCCCCAGATTACCAGAGGCATGAACCCACTATCGAGCATAAATACTAACTCTTGGAGTTGCTAGCGTCTACTTGGCCAAGATAGCTACTAACAACGGAAAGCATGCAAATCTCAAATAACGAAGACATGATAGAATCAATAATCAATCTGAAATAGCATCTCAATATCCATTGGATCCCCGCAAAAACAACATGTATGGATTACAAATAGATGATCTTGATCATGACGGAGCTCACAAGATCTAAACATGAAAGCACAAAGGAGGAGAAACCAGCCATCTAGCTACTACATGGATCCGTAGTCCAAGGATGAACTACTCACGCATCACACCGGAGGCTTGCATGGTGATGAAGAAGGCCTCCAGGGTGAATTCCCCTCTCCGGCAGGGTGCCGGGAAGAGCTTCAGATCCCTCCCGATCTAGGGATGGAGATGACGGCGGCTATAGACTCTTTCGTGGATTTTTGATCGGGTACCTAGGGTTTTCGTCCCGAGGGCATCTTATAGTCGGAAGGGAAGGCCGAGGGGGTGCCTAGGCTGGCCACACCACCCCCTGGCGCGGGCCAGGCCTGGCCACGCGGCCAGGTGGTGTGGCCGCCCTCTGGCCCCTCTCCGTCTCGTATTCTGGCACTTGATCACTTCCGGAAAAATAGGCACTTTGGCTTTTGTCCCGTCTAATTCCGAGAATATTCATTTTCTAACTTTTCTGGAACCAAAAACAACAGAAAACAGGCAGCTGGCACTGTGGCTCTTGTTAATAGGTTAGTCCAAGAAATCATAATAAAAGTACTCCAAAGTTGGAACAAAACACAAGAAAGTGGATAAAACCAAGCATGGAACATCAAAAATTATAGATACATTTGCAATGTATCAACATCCCCAAGCTTAACTCATGCTCGTCCTCGAGTAGGTAAGTGATAAAAAGAAATAATTTTTGAGGTGACATGTAGCATCAAAACTTGATCAAAGTATTTGCAAAACTCAAAGCTGGGATCATAGTACTTCAATCATACCATGAAAGACAAAGTTCTAGCAATAAGCAAAGAAACTATGATACAACATGAAAAGGCACAAACAAAAGATTCATGAATAACATGCTTTGCAAGACGTTTGTTTGTTTCACATAAAGAAAACATAGCATAATAGTATCCAGCTTGTCCCTCAATAGAGTAGCAAATATAAATGCATAGGACACCTTCAAAGTTCATAAGAGTGACTAGATACAATAGTTTCAAACAAGCAATAATAAGTTATGCATCAATCAACTAGTCTTGGGACAATGCACATAGAACTAAGAATGGCCACTATGCTCTCAAAGTAGTGCATAAAGATAGAAGGTGGAGACTCAATATAATGGTGGAAGAAAAGCCTTTATGAAAGGAAGTAGGGATTCAAGTCTCATAAAGAGCTTCCAAAAATAATGGTACTTATAGCTTTCAGCTCTCATTGCCCCTATCATAAGCATCTTGAAGGTGATTAAGGTTAAAGTGACAGACTAAGAGGATATGCTTGACAAGTTATAAACCGAAATCTAATGCCCCTTACTTACGAAGACCGATCCTCATGCTACTCAACTTCAGTCACGAGTAAGCTCTTGTCATTGTAAGTATATGTGTATCATTAAGAACCGCCAACGGGGTACCCCTTGCACATGATACGGGAGCTTTCCCATAATCAAAATGAAAGGCAAGCAGACAATGAGCATCTCAGCGATCTTTTTATTTTCTATTTGCATAGGTTTTTATTGAGGATGCTTCATAGAGTGCTCACTATGGTGATGCTGCAAGTTTCCACCATGATTAGGCATGGCTTAGGCTAGCGGCCCAGGCGTTTCTCTAACACATATACAAACTCCATGATCTTACAAGTTCCACTTTTATTTCACACCGCCGGGATCCGTAAGCAAAAGAACATAATATCAACGGGGTATAAAGTACAAGTGCAATGTTGAAAGCGTTCCCCATGGTACATGGTTCTACTAATTTCAACTTATAAAGAGCAAGCATATACGCAACAAAGAAGGACCCAATGGTTCAAGTTTATTAGAGGCAATAAAGTAAAGTGTGCCATCAAGTTCGTGAGAGCTTTAATCACTAGTTTTCTCATAACAAGTGGAAGGTAAACAAAAGCATGAATATACTTGGAATAGCATAAGCTAGTAGATAGGTATGGTGGACTCTTTGGAAAAACTTGGTTTAGGGAGTTGGATGCATGAGTGGAACTCATACTTGGTTGTGGAGGCTAGCAAAAGACTGGTAGCGACAAACTAAGAGAGCAATAATCATGCAGAGCGACAAAACATCATTGATCAAAGCATAAAGTGATACTACAAGTTGAAAACTAAAGGATCATAAAGGCTATGGTGACTTGAGATAGTCATAACATGGTGTGAGCATGCACCAAGTCAACCCAAATAAAGCATCAAAGGAGAATACCACTATACTATGCTTTAATATGCTAAAACAACGCATGATTCATCCAAGGCACATTAAGCAATCTCAATTGTTTATAACAAGTAATGCTACAGCAAAAAATACTAAGCATAAAGCCAAAACAATATCAAGCATGGCATGACAAAGCATAGGCCACAGTCAAAAACGAGCTCTTTTTACCATATAAGCATAAACTTTCCTACTCTTTTCCAAACCAAACCAAACTATTTGCAAACCAAAGTATGAAAGAGGGGGTGCAACCAATTTATTCAGAAAGCTAAGCAAACCAAGCAAACTAAAAACCAAAACGAAAAAGAATATGCTCCAAGAGAAACACAACTGTGTATGAAACAATTAAAATGAAGCGTTTGGAAGAAAACCTGGAATTTTTATTGATGAAGAAGGGGATGCCTTGGGCATCCCCAAGCTTTGACGCTTGTAATTCTTGGATATTTCTTGGGGTGACACGTGTGGCATCCCCAAGCTTGAGCTTTAGTCCATCCTTCATCTCATTACTCATTCCTTCCATACACCTGAAAATTTTCCTTCATACAAAACTTCACACAATCTCATTAGCAACATTAGTGCACTTAATATAAACAAGTCTCAAGGTTCAGTTCTAACACCAAATAAACTTCCATTAGAACACTAGATACTGTAGCACTACCCTCAAAAAGCTCAATTCCCCAAAGGAACTCAAGAAGGAACTAACAAGAAGCAAATGCAGAAAAATGGCAGAAATCTGTCAAAACAGACCAGTAGGTAAAGATGAATTTTCTAGAAAACCTTATGTTGCTCAAATCAAAAAGTGTTGAACTAACTAAAGTTAGATAACAAACTGGGGCAGAATCACAAAAAATTACAGCTCAGTACGACATACAGAGATCTCTCAGGAATTTTTACGGTGAAGCACAGAAATCTGTTTCGGGACAGCAACTTTCCCAATCCTTACTTAACTCTCATTAGAGGTTACTCTTGGCACAAAAAGCAAATAAAAAGAATAAGGAGAGGTTATTACAGAGGTAATAACTTTCAAGACTCAACTAAAGCTCTTGGGTTATCTCCGAACAAGTACTTTTCTTTAACGCCTTTAAGTTAGGCATAAGAACCAAAGAAAGAATCAAGTGTTCTCAAATGAAGAAGCATTAAGACCAACTTTCTTGCCCTTACCTCTCTTATTTTTATTCTTAACCTTGGGGAAAATATGATTGTTTGGTGGAGAAGAAAGGTGCATGATCCCCTTTCCCACATCTATTATTGCTCCAAGGAGTACTAATAGGGACCTTCCAAGTGTAATTTGTCCTTTTCCTGCACATTCAATAACAAGATAATCAATAGAAATCATTTTCCCAAGGATCTTTGTAAACACTCCTTCAGCTATTTCAAGAGGTAATATGGTAGTATTATTGGTGAGAGATATTTCTTTTCCTCCTTCAATGAGCCCCAAAGATTCAGAGATTCATAAATAGCTTTGGGCATAAGACAAAATTCAGACATGATATCAAAGCGAGCTTGAAAAGTTTCAGTGTTTATCTCAATCTTTACTGTAGGGAACCACTTTGATGGTTCAGATTTTATTGGAACATAATCATGTTGCCCCCTAAGCGTATTATAGCACCCTTCTAATCTAGTAGTGCTAGCCTCAAGAGTGTCCAACCTAGCAAATATTTTTGCGAAAGAAGTATCAGTTTGGCTAGGCAAGTTGTAAGTGAGGATTAATTTCTTTATAGCATTAATGGCATCATCCACATTACTTTGGAGGAAATCTCCCCCGCAATAGCATCTAAAGCATATCTATAGGAAAGAGCAATCCCAAGGTAAAAACTGCGAAGGAACAATCCTTGAATCATTTTAGGCTCAGTCTTTTCATGTAGATCAGAGATTCTAGACCAAGCTTCCTTAAAACTTTCCTATATTCCTTGTTTAAAAGTGAGAATCATTTCCTCGGGTGACATAGTGATTGGAGCAAGGCTAGACATAGTGGCAACTTAAGATAGGAACTAATTTTTTGTGTGTTTTCAAATAAGATAACAAACAAGTAAAACTAATTTTTTTGTGTTTTTTGAAGAACAAAACAAGCAAACAAAGCAAAAAGAAACTAAGCAAAACAAAAACAACAAAGTAAAGCGATTGGTTATGAGGGACTCTCCTTGTGAAGATGTCCTTGACTCCCCGGCAACGGCGCCAGAAAAATGCTTGATGGATCAATGCACGGCGCCCAGAAAAATGCTCGATGGCGGTGTTGATGTAGAGCTTGTTGGGAACCCCAAGAGGAAGGTATGATGAGCACATCA
The DNA here is from genome assembly GCA_910589775.1 of Avena eriantha. NCBI lineage: Eukaryota > Viridiplantae > Streptophyta > Magnoliopsida > Poales > Poaceae > Avena > Avena eriantha. The sequence continues at coordinate 14,594,346 of OU342740.1, forward strand.
GCAAGTTTCCCTCAGTTTTGAAACCAAGGTTTAATAGAACCAGTAGGAGCAAGGAAACACCCCAAAGGTGTAGCTAGCTGAGCTTTGGTAGGGCGCACTACCGGTGCTAGTAGCAACGTGGAGACTTGCACAACACAACCACAGAACTTTGTCCCCAACTTGCGATGAGGTTGTCAATCTCACCGTGTTTTGCAGAAAACAAAGGATTAAACGTATCGAATGGAAAGAAGTAAAAGTTTGTAGAAAGAAAACACAAAGCACAAACAGTTTATAGATTGTATGTAAAGTAAAAGACCGGGATCCATAGTTCACTAGAGGTGGCTCTCGTTAGATAGATAACATGCTAGGTGAACAAATTACAGCGGGGCAATTGACAAACACCGAGAAAGCAATACATGCATATACTAATCATCTTGACTCCTCTGAGACTTGATTGGGCATTACAACATAATACATAGACCGCCATCCAACTGCATCTATGACTAATAATTCACCTTCAGGTTATCATCCGAACCCCCTCTAGTATTAAGTTGCAAGCAATAGATTATTGCTTTACGAACTGCGTGTAAAGTAAACAATATGATTGTTCTATGAACAAAAGATCGTTGTTTTCTCCCTAGTAGAAACAACACATCTAGTACCTTAGAGATTTCTGTCACTTCCCTAGATTACCAGAGGCATGAACCCACTATCGAGCATAAATACTAACTCTTGGAGTTGCTAGCATCTACTTGGCCAAGATAGCTACTAACAACGGAAAGCATGCAAGATCTCAAATAACAAAGACATGATAGAATAAATAATCAATCTGAAATAGCATCTCAATATCCATCAGATCCCCGCAAACACAACATGTATGGATTACAAATAAATGATCTTGATCATGAACGGAGCTCACAAGATCTAAACATGAAAGCACAAAGGAGGAGAAACCAACCATCTAGCTACTACATGGATCCGTAGTCCAAGGATGAACTACTCACGCATCACACCGGAGGCTTGCATGGTGATGAAGAAGGCCTCCAGGGTGAATTCCCCTCTCCGGCAGGGTGCTGGGAAGAGCTTCAGATCCCTCCCAATCTAGGGATGGAGATGACGGCGGCTATAGACTCTTTCGTGGATGTTTGATCGGGTACCTAGGGTTTTTGTCCTGAGGGCATCTTATAGTCGGAAGGGGAGGCCGAGGGGGTGCCTGGGCTGGCCACACCACCCCCTGGCGCGGGCCAGGCCTGGCCGGATGGCCAGGTGGTGTGACCGCCCTCTGGCCCCTCTCCGTCTCGTATTCTGGCACTTGATCACTTCCGGAAAAATAGGCACTTTGGCTTTTGTCTCGTCCAATTCCGAGAATATTCATTTTCTGACTTTTCTGGAACCAAAAACAACAGAAAACAGGCAGCTGGCACTGTGGCTCTTGTTAATAGGTTAGTCCAAGAAATCATAATAAAAGTACTCCAAAGTTGGAACAAAACACAAGAAAGTGGATAAAACCAAGCATGGAACATCAAAAATTATAGATACATTTGCAATGTATCAGTGAACCACTTGCTGAGGGTCGCTTGCGAACAAAACGAGGAAATGAACAAGGTAAACCCGGCACCACCAGGAGCATCGCAGGTGGTTCATTCGGCTATAAATAACCGTGTCCAGCACAACCGCATCATCTCCGGGTCATAACCCCGGGAGAGAAGAAGTAAACTCTGGGAGAAGAGACAAACAAATGGTCCCCTATGACCCGGTGAGAGCTGGAAAAGGCAAAGCAGTGCAAGTTGACGAAGATTGCCACAGTACTAGCCGAGGTGAAGCTAGCCGAGGTAACCGTGACCAAGGCAATGCCAGTCAATGGAACACTACCAACGGCAATGCCGGATAGCGTGATCCGGTGAGAGCGGGGCAAAACGCACCTCGACAGGAGAGAAGTGCAGGTCAAGAAGCACAACATCAGAACACTTATCCGGATCAAGAGAGGTACAATGATGATTATTCGGTGATGGTTAATGACGGATACCCTAGACCGGAGCACCATGTAATTAGATCAAGGCTGGGAAGCAGAAACTTACAGTCGGATGATGCAAGGCTGAAGCTAGACAGGATTTATAGGTCGAAGTTGATCAAACTACAAGGTCCACCTAGTCCAGCATGCTTTGGGCCCTGGATCATGAAGGAACCACTAGTGCCAAACTTTCAATTGGCCAAGGGAACAAGGACATACGATGGTAGCACGAGACCGGAGGATTGGCTTATTGATTATGCAACGACAGTCAAGATTGCAACTGGAAATTTAAGATGGGCAGTGAGGTATGTGCCTCAAATGTTAGAGGGGCCAGCAAGAATTTGGCTGAACAACTTGCCACCAAGAAGTGTTAACTGCTGGCTGGACTTTGAGGTGTTATTCGTTAGCAACTTCTCAAGCACTTACAAGAGGCCCAACAGGCCACATACCCTAGCGTTATGCCGACAAAGACCGAATGAGCCAGACCGAGATTTCCTAACTCGGTGGTGCAATGTGCGAAACTCATGCGAGGGGGTAATTGAATCACAAGCAATTGCGTGGTTCGCCCAAGGCTGCATATATGGAAGTATGTTGTGGCAAAGGCTGCAACGAGATATGCCAACCACTTTGGCTGAGACAATCCGGATCGCAGATTCATATCCTTTGGGAGACCCAACTCAACCCCGGCTAATGGCAAGTGAGGCAAACAAGGAGTATTACAACCGAGATGGCTCCGGGTCATCAAGGAGAAACGATTTCCGAGGAAAGAGAAGGGACGAGCATCCAGATTATAGGTATAACTCGCAGCAGGTGGCAACAGTGGACCGAGATCAGCCCAATGCCGGCGCCAGCCAGCACCAGAAAACTGGAGGACAGAACTAGCAACATAAGAGTGAGGGGAAGAAGCCTTGGACCCTGGAGCAGAAAAAACAATGGTAGGAGCGAAAAGATCGACTGAGGTATACGTTCAAGTCTATGCTGGATCAACCTTGCAAGTTTCATATGCCAAGTCCGAATAACCCGGCGAATCATATGACCCAGCAGTGTGAGTGGATGAGGAAGTGAGAACAAGGCAGTTCGGGGAATGCTCAGGCACCTCGGAATGAAGCGCCTCGGCAGCCGCTGCTCACTAGGGGGAACCAACAACAACTTATGCTGCCTCCGCCGCTGCCGAGGTATGAAAATCAGGAAAGGAGGGATGCTGTGCATCAAGTAAACAATTACCAGCAGCAGGACCAAGGTTACGACGCAAATGAGGGACGAAACGAATACAGGGAGCATCACCAAAGCTACTGTGTGTTTACCACGGAAGAAACTAACCGAAAAAGCTTGCAGCGCCGGCATATGGAGGTAAACATGGTGTCAGCAGTGGTGAGATATATGCCTTGGTTGGATCAGGAGATTATGTGGAGTATCAAGGATCACCCAAAACTCATGCCTAGCCCAGGGACCTATGCACTGGTCCTGGATCCGACGTTCATCAGGCTGAACCTTAATGTGAGATTCTCCAAGGTGCTGATTGATAATGGCAATAGCATTAACATCATGCACAAGGATATGATGCACAAGTTGGGGATATCAGAGAATATGCTGCAAGCTACAAGGAGCACTTTTCATGGCATTGTGCCAGGCATTTCCTGTGAGCCAATTGGTAAGGTCCGGGTTGATGTGCTGTTCGGAACAAGGGATAAGTGCCGGACTGAAAATTTGGAGTTCGAAGTGGTGAATCTAGAGAGCGCCTATCACGCGTTGCTCGGCAGGCCCGCGCTGAACAAGTTCATGGCAAGTACTCACATCAGCTACCTAAAGATGAAATTGCCCGGACCAGGGGGAGTGATAACCATATAAGGGGACTTCCGGCATTCGATCGAGTGCGCCTCTACTGGATCTAACTTAGCCGAGTCACTCGTGATAGCTCAGGAGAAAAGGAGAATCATGGAAGTGGCGGCATTGGCTCAGTCCACACAACAACTTATGCTGGCCCTGACCAATCCGTATGGAAGTGTGTCATTTCAAGCAACAAAAGATACCAAGAAAGTACCAATTGATGATCAGTTCCCAGAGCGCGCCATAACCATTGGTACCGGGTTAAGCAGCAAATAGGAAAGCGAGCTCGTCAACTTCCTCTGTGAGAATCGGGATATCTTTGCTTGGTCCACACAGGATCTGCAAGGTGTGCCGAGGGAGTTGGCCGAGCACTCTTTGAATGTGAGACCCGGTGCAAAGCCGGTGAAGCAACCTCTCCGACGTTTCGCCGAGGACAGAAGAAAAGTCATTGGGGATGAGATAGCTAGGCTCCTTGTAGCCGGATTTATCATGGAAGTACTCTATTCGGATTGGCTCTCTAATCCGGTGCTTGTGGAAAAGAAGAAGGATGACCCGAACGTGGCCATGGTATGGCACATGTACATTGATTACATGAACCTGAATATGGCGTGTCCTAAAGATCCATTCCCACTCCCTAGAATAGACCAAGTCATAGACTCAACTGCCGGATGTGAACTATTGTCATTCATCGATGCGTATTCTGGTTTCCACCAGATACCCCTAAACCCGGATGATCAAATAAATACTGTGTTTATTACCCCGTACGAGGCTTATTGCTATCGCACTATGCCGTTTGGATTACGTAATGCTGGAGCAACGTACCAGCGATGCATGCAAAAATGTTTACATGACCAAATAGGTCGATATGTGCAAGTTTATGTGGATGATGTGGTCATAAAAACTAAGGAAAGCAACACGCTCCTTGATGTTATCCGGCAGACATTTGCAAACCTAAGACGGTTCAGGATGAAGCTCAACCCGGAAAAATGCACCTTTGGCGTGCCTGCTGGGAAATTACTTGGTTTCCTGGTATCAAGCTGAGGTATCGAAGCTAACCCGACAAAAATCTGGGCTATTGAAAGAATGGAATTGCCAAAATGCCTCAACGATGTGCAGAAGTTTACTGGTTGCCTGGCATCGTTGAGCCGGTTTGTATGTCGGCTGGGAGAGAAGGCCTTGCCCCTCTACCAGTTAATGAAAAAGGCAAACAAGTTTACATGGACACCACAAGCAGATAACACATTTAGAGAATTAAAAAAAATGCTATCTACTGCACCAATCCGAGCTGCACCACTACCCAAGGAGCCAATGTTGCTCTATGTAGCCGCGACCAACCGAGTCATAAGTGCAGTAATTGTAGTGGAACGCGAAGAAGGAAAGTCGGTGCAAAGCCCGGTATACTATTTGAGTGAGGTGTTATCAGCTTCAAAATAGAACTACCCTCACTATCAAAAGATGGCGTATGGCGTATATATGTTGGCCAAGAAACTCAAACACTACTTTCAGGAACATCCCATCAAGGTGATATGTGAGGCACCCATATCAGAGATTATGAGTAACAAATATGCTAGTGGCGGAATAGCAAAATGGGCAATTGAGCTAGCCGCATATGCACCACAGTTCGACAGAAGGGATGCAATCAAATCACAGGCTGTGGTAGATTTTTTTGTGGACTAGGTTGAGGTGCAGTACGAACCATCTCTGCCGGACTCTAATTACTGGCGAATGTACTTTGACGGATCAAAACTGAAAGAAGGGCTGGGTGCCGGAGTGGTGCTTACCTCGCCCAAGAAGGATCAACTAAAGTATGTTCTTCAGATCCACTTCAGCGCCTCAAATTATGTCGCAGAATATGAGGCACTGGTCCATGGCCTCAAAGTGGCAAAAGAAGCAGGGATACGTCGGATACAGTGCTTTGGAGACTCGGATTTGGTGGTGCAGCACGTATCTGGCAACTGGGATGCTTTGGATGCCAACATGGCCCTTTACAGATTTCATGTGCAAAAGATAAGCGGATTCTTCGAAGGATGTGAATTGCATCACATACCTCGGATTGAAAACGAGGCAGTCAGAGTACTGTCCAAGTTGGGCTCATCTCGACAACCTATCCCGCCAAATGTTGCTTTGGAGCACCTAAGGAAACCATCTACACTACAAGAAAAGTTGGCTTTTACAACGGACGATTTTCGTGGTGGAAGGCCCTTTTTCGTGGCTGAAGAGTCTTACACGACGGATGGCCATCGTGGTAAAAGACCCATCACAAATGAATTAACCACGGTTTTTTTCACCCGTGGCAGATCGCACCCTTCAGCAACGAAAACATGTTCCGTCGTAGATCTGTTCGCCAGCCACGCTGATGGCTGACGTCATGAAAACTGCCACGTGGCAGCCGCCGTTAACGGCCGGTTACCGCTGTTAACGGTCATAGAAACCATGGCAGAAGCCAGGCCCAGCCAAGGCCTGCGAAGTACTAACTTGGCCAGCCCATCAGGGGAGCCCAACAAGAAGATGGCCCATTACTGTTTTGTCCTGCACTATTTGAAATAGGCCCAGAGATGCAGCCCGTGAACTTTCATGCCCGATTCTATTTCGGCCTACAGAAGGCCCATGTTTGTCCAATATTGTGCTGCCACTTGAGGCCTGCACAAGTCCGACCCTGCACTGTTCAGGCCTGTTACCAATTTAGCCTTTTACTATTTAGTCCTGTTACTATTTTAACCTTTTAGGAATTTTGATCCGTTACTGTTTAGGCCCTTCAGTGTTTGGGCTTTTGCCTATTAAGGCCGGCACTGTTTGGCCTGTTACTATATTGGCCTGCCATCGTACTGGCCTTTTGCTGTTGATACCTTTGACGGTTCTGACCTTTTACTGTTCCAGCCTTTTCACTGTTCTGGCCTTTACTATTCTAGCTTTTTACTCTTCTGGCCTTTTACTATGCTGGCCTTTTGCTGCTACGGCCTTTTACAGTTCTGGCCTTTTACAGTAATGGTCTTTCACTGTTCTGGCCTTTTACTGTTCTGGCATTTTACTGTTCTGGACTTCTACTGTTCTGGCCGCTTTGGGCCGTCCATGCGCGCATTGTTACTATTTCAGACTTTTTTGTGCCAGCGCCTACTTTTTGTAGAACAGGTGAATATCAAGACATCAATTAATAAACACACAGAAATTAACATTACTTATTACACAACAATAAAAGTTTGTTACAACATGTTATACAACATGATCGTAATTCCGACAGATTACAACGTGTCAGTACCATCAATAAGAGATCAGTACATATCAATTCGCTTCACTGTATCATCTGTCCTCTTCTTCAACATTTCAGCTACAGATCTAAGAGAAGCTACACCCTTTCGTTCTGCATGCAATACAACATTTGTATATTTATCACATGCAAGAGTTGTTCTAGGTGGACTGTTAAGTAAGTTTGCTTCGGCAATGCAATGGGAGGATGAATGGGACGAGGGATCACAACTTTTAGTCCTGCCTTCCAAGGAATCCTGCTGGGTTTTAACTATAGTCTACTAAAATATGGTGAAACAGTTTAAAACAAACAACAAGGAAAACAAATAGTATTATATAAAGTAGAGATCATTTAAAGTAAGTATTAACTTACAGTAGCACGTTCAGGCTGACAGTAGCTCCTTCTCGAGTGGGTGCAACTCCTGGTCAATCTGCCAAAAGAATCTGAGAAGAGCAGTTGGAACTCTGGTCCTTATACTCCATTGTCATTTCTCTGCATGACATTTGAAACCAAGTTGGTTGGTTTGGAGGGATAAAAACTCTTGAAAACACCAAAAACATAGAATTAAAAATTACCAGACGTATGTTTCAAACTAGATAGCTGGTTTCGAAGGTTGAAAGCAGGTGAAAACACCGACATATAGCATTAAAAAATGACCAGATATATCATCCAAACTAGATGGACATTTCACAAATTAAGCATTCGCACATATATTCACAATTGAACAGAAAAGCAAATGTCATGGCAAGTTCTTAGGTAGAATGACAACTAATTAACATGACAAGAAACTGGCCTAAGTAACACAAGGAAACCTCACGATTCAGCCTTGCTGGGCGTCAGATTGTTAGTGTTGGATCCTCTATGAGCTGTTTGCATGACCCGTGCGAGCACTCAGAAAGAATAGAATCTATGAGTTCGTGTTGGAGGATTAAACCGATATCGTGACAATAAAGAAAGGGAATAAAAGCAAGAAGCTAATGAGGTGGATAGGACCTACAAGATGAAGAGTGCAAACAAAATGGCAATAGCATCCAGAATATTGAGCAACATCCTTAAGATTTCGTAGCTTACAAGTAAAAAAAAAGCAAACGTGCAAGAGAAATTACCGCTACGCGGCGAGGATGGGTGGGTGATGCGCTCGACTTTCGACGTAGAGCTCGTTGGGAACCCCAAGAGGAAGGTACGATGAATACAGCAGCAAGTCTTCCCTCAGTTATGAAACCAAGGTTTAATCGAACCAGTAGGAGCAAGGAAACACCCCAAAGGGGTTACTAGCTGAGCTTTGGTAGGGCGCACTACCAGTGCTAGTAGCAACGTGGAGACCTGCACAACACAACCACAGAACTTTGTCCCCAACTTGCGATGAGATTGTCAATCTCACCGTGTTTTGCGGAAAAAAAGGATTAAACATATCGAATGGAAAGAAGTAAAAGTTTGCAGAAAGTAAACACAAAGCAGTAAACAGATTGTAGATTGTATGTCAAGAATAAGGACCGGGATCCATAGTTCACTAGAGGTGGCTCTCCTTAGATAAATAACATGCTGGGTGAACAAATTACAGCGGGGCAATTGACAAACACCGAGAAAGCAATACATGCATATACTAATCATCTTGACTCCTCCGAGACTTGATTGGGCATTACAACATAATACATAGACCGCCATCCAACTGCATCTATGACTAATAATCCACCTTCAGGTTATCATCCGAACCCCCTCCAGTATTAAGTTGCAAGCAACATATTATTGCTTTATGAACTGCATGTAATGTAAACAATACGATTGTTCTATGAACAAAGGATTGTTGTTTTCTCCCTAGTAGCAACAGCACATCTAGTACCTTAGAGATTTCTATCACTTCCCTAGATTACCAGAGGCATGAACCCACTATCGAGCATAAATACTAACTCTTGGAGTTGCTAGCATCTACTTGGCCAAGATAGCTACTAACAACGGAAAGCATGCAAGATCTCAAATAACAAAGACATGATAGAATCAATAATCAATCTGAAATAGCATCTCAATATCCATCGGATCCCTGCAAACACAACATGTATGAATTACAAATAGATGATCTTGATCATGAACGGAGCTCACAAGATCTAAACATGAAAGCACAAAGGAGGAGAAACCAGCCATCTAGCTACTACATGGATCCGTAGTCCAAGGATGAACTACTCACGCATCACACCGGAGGCTTTCATGGTGATGAAGAAGGCCTCCAAGGTGAATTCCCCTCTCCGGCAGGGTGCCGGAAGAGCTTCAGATCCCCCGATCTTGGGATAGAGATTACGGTGGCTACAGACGCTTTCGTGGATTTTTGATCGGGTACTTAGGGTTTTCGTCCCGAGGGCAACTTATAGGCGGAAGGAGAGGCCGAGGGGGTGTTGGGGTCGGCCAGACCACCCCCTGGCGCGGGCCAGGCCTGGCCACGCGGCCAGGTGGTGTGGCCGGCCCCCAGCCCTTCTCCGTCTCGTATTCTGGCACTTGATCCCTTCCGAAAAATAGGCACTTTGGCTTTTGTCCCGTCCAATTCCGAGAATATTCCTTTTCTGACTTTCCTGGAACCAAAAACAGCAGAAAACAGGCAGCTGGCACTGTGGCTCTTGTTAATAGGTTAGTCCAAGAAATCATAATAAAAGTACTCCAAAGTTGGAACAAAACACAAGAAAGTGGATATAACCAAGCATGGAACATCAAAAATTACAGATACATTTGCAATGTATTAGTGGGACGGGAAAGTGGGAGGCGGGGCGGCGGCTCGGCATTTCGGGGTCAGCAACGAATGATTCAATGAACCGGCCCTGGTAGGGTAGACGACGACGTTGGCGAAGCAGATCCGGTGCCGCGAGGGAGTCGGTGAAATAGTTCCGGTAAAGAGCGCCTGCAGTTGAACTCCGGTGTGGAAGAGAGGGCTGGCGGTGAAGCAGCTAGAGGAAGGTCGAGGTTGGAGGGGTGTGGACGGGGAAGAGACGATGGGGGGGGGGATATAGGTGGGATGACGGACATTTACGACCTATACCCCTCTATTATTGCAGTACTGCCACTGTCCTTGTTTCCGGAGAAGGGATAGAAGAGGAATTTTGCATTTGCAAAAAGTGGGGCGAGATATTTGAATAGATGTGCGCGGGATGTTTCGGTACCATGCGGAAATTTTGAGGTTGAAGCTTCCGACGTACGCTACTCCGACGCGGCCGCTCTCACGTGTTGGCCCCGTAGAGACCCACACACCAGTGATAGTATGCTTACTAACAAATAAATGAGTTTCCACACATTTGCCAAAATTGGTAAACAATATATTTTGAAGGCTTTCATACAAGATGACTGAGGTCACGGACATATCTCTGTTATAGTTTATAATAGCGTGTCCATATCTGGTAGATAGCTACATCTTGGCATTTCAAAAGAAGATTCTAGATTTGATGGACAATGCCCAACTTTCATGAATTTCCAAACTTTCTAGCTAAATCTATGCAATAAAATGACTTTTTGATAATCTGAAGTAAATATGTCTAATTTCAAACTAGAAAAAGACCTTTTAAAATAATTCAAAGATATCAAGTAATCAAATATTAGAGAACCACCGAGAGTTTTGGAAAATTAAACTTTTTGATATGAATGGTAATGACACCTAATTTCAGCCATTTTTAAAAAATACAAAGAAAAAAATATAAAAAGAAATGCATCCATTATTTTCTCTATTCGTGTCTCACTATGTGCACTAGCTAGTTTCCATGGAAACAAATAATCTGAAATTTCATATTTTCTGAGAATCGTATCACAATATATATGGAGTACCATGTAAGAATATGCATGGCTTTCAAACTAGATTACCAAGGTCATGGCCATATCTTTTCTATAGTTTATAATAACCTATCCATATTTGTTATGGTGTGTATTGGCATTTAAAATATTATTTACAAAGGAAGCTTCTGAATTGGAAGTTATTTCAATTTTATAATGCACAACAATGGCTTTAGTCATGAAGCTACTACAAAACATGGCTTTAAATCCCACTGCCCCGGTTTTCACTCAAAGTATATATATCCTAGGGTTAATTAAGTTTAGGGTTCGGGGTTTTATTTTGGGTTGAGGGTTTAAGGGTTCATGGTTTATGGTGGTTTAGGATTTTAGGGTTTAGGCTTTTAGGGTTTAGTGGTTTAGGGTTGTTCAAGGTTTTAGGGTTTACGATAATTTAGGTTTTAAGATTTAGGGAATTTTCAATAATAATGTTCAAGCTTTATATATATGGTTATATTCATGGAATAGAATGGCGTTATCGCAATTTAATAAAAGTATTTCAAAATTTGATCTATAAGTGCATTATACCTCCTTGGTAAGGGTTAGGAAGTTAGAGTTCTAGGTTAGGAGGTTATTAGGGTTTACGGTTAAGGGTTTATGATTTTCAATAATGTTCAAGCTTTATGCTTATATTCATGTAATAGAATGGCGTTGCCACAATTTAACGAAAATATCTCAAATTTTGATCTATAAGTGCACGGTACCTGCTGGTTTAGGGTTTATGGGTCGATGATTTAGGGTTTCATGGATTAGGTTTTATGGGTTGTTTAGGGTTTAGGGATTAGCGATTTTTAATAATGCTCAAAGATTTGTACTTATATTCCTCGAATAGAATGGCGTTACATGCTTTAATGAAAGTATCACAAATGTTGATCTATAAGTGCATGATACCTGCTTGGTTAGGGTTTTACAGTTTACGTTTTATCATTGTATAGGGTTTAGAGTTTAGCGAATTTAGAATAATGCTCAAGCTTTATTGTTATATTTGTCGAATAGAATGACATTACCTAATTTAATGAAAGTATCTCAAATTTTGATCTATTAATTGCATGATACCTGCTTGGTTAGTGTTTATGGGTTGAGGGTTTAGGGATTTAGGGTTTAGGTTTTAGGGGTTGTTTAGGGTTTAGGGTTTAGGGAATTTTCTATAATGCTCAAGATTTATGCTTATATTTGTCGAATAAAATGGCGTTGGCAAATTAAACGAAAGTATATCAAATTTTGATATATAAGTGCATGCTACGTGCTTGGTAAGGGTTTAGAGTTTTAGGAATTTTCTATAATGCTCATGTTGCATTATGCTTATATTCGTTGAATTGAATGGCATTACATGAATTTATTGAAAGTATCTCAAATTTTGATGTATAAGTGCACACTACCTGTTTTGGTTAGGGTTTATGGGTCGAGGGTTTAGGGTTATAGGATTTTACGGTTTTGTTTATGGGTTGTTTAGGGTTTAGGGTTTAGCGAATTTTCAATAATGCTCAAGATTTGTGCTTATACTCGTAGAACAGAATGGGTGTGAGCTGATTTAAGGAAAGTATCTCAAATTTTCATCAATGTGTTCATGACACATGCTTGGTTAGGGTTTATGGCTGAGGGTTTAGGGCTTTAGGGTTTAAGTTTTAGGGGTTGTTTAGGGTTTAGGGAAAATTTTATATTACTCAGGATTTATGCTTATATTCGTCAAATAGAATGGCGTTACCAAATTTAAGGAAATTATCTTAAATTCTGATCTATAAGTGCACGCTACGTGCTTGGTGAGGGCTTAAGGTTTAGGGGTTTAGGATTTGGGTTTTACAGGTTTCGGTTTTCAGGAATTTTCAATAATGTTCAAACTTTATTATTATATTCGTGTAATAGAATGGCGTTACCGCAATTTAATGAAAGATCGAATCTCAAATTTTGACCTATAAGTCCACGATACATGCTTGGTTAGGGTTTATATGGGTCAAGGGTTTAGGGTTTTATGGTTTTACCGTTTAAGTTTTATGGACTGAATAGGGTTTAGGGGGTTTATCGAATTTTCAATAATACTCGAGCTTTATGCTTATATTCGTTGAATAGAATATGGTGTTACCTAACTCAATAAAAGTATCTCAAAATTTATTCTATAAGTGCATGATACCTGATTGGTTAGGATTTATGGGTTGAGGGTTTGGGGTTTTAGGTTTAGGTTTTATTAGGGGTTGTTTCGGGTATTTTCGATAATGCTCAAGATTTATGCTTATATTCATCGAATAGAATGGAGTTACCAGTTTAATGAAAATATATCAATTTTTGATCGATAAGTGCATGCTACGTGCGGTGTTGAGGGTTTAGGGTTTTAGGATTTAGGGCATTTCCAATAATGTTCAAACTTTATTGTTATATTCCTGGAATAGAATGGCGTTACCACAATTTAATGAAAGATCGAATCTCAGATTTTGATCTATAAGTCCACGATACCTGCTTGGTTAGGGTTCATATGGGTCGAGGGTTTAGGTTTTTAGGGTTTTACGGTTTAGGTTTTATGGACTGAATAGAGTTTAGGGGGTTTATTGAATTTTTAATGATACTCAAGTTTTATGCTTATATTCGTCGAATAGAATATATATGGTGTTACCTAACTCATTGATAGTATCTCCAAATTTGATTTATAAGTGCATGCTACTTGTTCTGTTATGGTTTATGGGTTGAGGATTTGGGGTTTTAGGTTTAGGTTTTATTAGGGGTTGGTTAGGGATTAGGGTATTTTTGATAATGCTCAAGATTTATGCTTATATTCATCGAATAGAATGGAGTTACCAGTTTAATAAAAATATATCTACTTTTGATCGATAAGTGCATACTACGTGTTTGGTAAGGATTTTGGGTTTAATTAGTGTTTAAATTTTAGGGTTTTGGGAATTTTAAATAATGTTCAAGCTTTATGCTTATATTCGTGGAATAGAATGGCGTTACCGCAATTTAATGAAAGTATCTTAAATTTTGATATATAAGTGCACGATACCTGCTTGATTAGGGTTTATGGGCCGAGGGTTTAGGGTTTTACATTTTAGTTTTATGGGTTGTTTCCGGTTTTGGGTTCAGAGAATTTTTGGTAATGCTCATGATTTATGCTTATATTCGTCTAATAGAATGGCGTTACTTGATTTAACTAAAATATCTCAATTTTTGATCTATAGTTGCGCGATACCTGCTTGGCCAGGGTTTAGGGGTTTAGATTTTATGGTTTAGGATTCCGTGATTCTCAATAATTCAAACTTTATGGTTATATATATTCATGGAACAGAATGGTGTTACCGCAATTTAATGAAAGTATCTCAAAAATCGATCTACAAGTCGATGATATCCTGCTTAGTGATTTCTTGTTAAATAAAATTGAATGTAACCGGGTACTAAAACAAAGGAGAAATAGGAAGAGTTCCTTGAGATTTAGGCGCTGTTTGGTTGGGCTCGAATTCTGGCTTTTGATTTTTGGCTTATAAGGTATAAAGCTACAAATGTGTTTTTGGCTTTGTTTTTTTAGATTTTACTTTGACATAGTGGAATGATAGTATAAGCCAGGTTGGATGATTTTAATGATTTTATCTTGGTTTAGCAAAAAATGTTCGACTTTTGAACAACAAGCGATGGGAATCTCTACTTCCCGTAATTCTGGCTCACTGACATGTGGGTCACTTGCATAGTGGGTCCAAAAAGTCGGTGTAGGTCAGAGTGGGCAGGCAGGTAAATATTGAAGAAGGACTAGGAAACATGGATGGGGAGATGCACTTGAGAGAACGCAAATTTACCACCTATATCCCTCTGTTATTGCAGTGCTCCCTCGAATTCTTGTTTCTAGAGCAGGGATAGAAGAGGAATTTTGCATTCTAGAAAGAGGTGAAGCATGTTTGAATGGATGCGCGGGATATTTTAATGGATGGGTGCGATGTTTGGGCGCCGTACCAAATTTTGAGGTTGAAGCTTCTAGCATATGCTACTCAGGCGTGGGGCCTCTCAGACGCGCTGTCAGCATCTAGGCCCAAACGCCAGCGAGAGTTGCTTCCTAGCATTTAAACGAGTTTCTAGGCATTTGCTGAAATTTTCGAACAATTTAAGGCTTCAAGAAGATGACCATCGTAAAAAAAGGTGAACAAGGTCATGGAAATAGTTTATGATGACATGTCCATATTTGGTAGATCGGTGCATCTTTGCAAATCAACCAATATGTCTGCTTCCAAATTTGAAGTTTGTTTTTGAATTTCCAATTAACAACAATGTGTTTTGTTGTGAAGCAACTACAAAGATGATGGCTCAAAATTCCACCGCCCCTTTTCTCACACAATGTATAACGCCCTTTCAAGCTTCTTGGCTAAATTTGTGCAATAAAATAATTTTTGGGGCTAGATGTTTTTTTGGGGGGTTGGATGTTTGAATGGATGGGCGGGATGTTTAAATGGGTGGGCGGGATATTTCAGCGCTCTGCCGAAATTTTGAAGTCGAAGCTTCTAAGATATGCTACTCCCACTTGGGATGCTGTCCCCGTCAGATAGACCCACATGCCTATATGCTTTCCAGCATTTAATGAGTTTATAGACATCTGCCGAAATTAATGAACATCAATTTAAGGCTTTCAAACAAGGGGAGCAAGGTCACAACCATAGTTTCTGTACCTTTTTCATCTTTTGTACTACTCCGTACAATGAAGGATCTTCGCCAACCAAGCTTACTAACCTGGCCATATTTGGTAGATCGGTGCATCTTGGCATTTCAAGCATATGTTTACAAAGTAGATTCGAGATTTTGTTGGATAATGCCCTACTTTCATGAGTTTCCAAACTGCCTAGCTGAAGATGCTGAAATTAAATAACTTTTAGACGATTGAAAGTAAGTATATTCATGTACTACAAAGTGTGTGATATAGCTTGCTCTTGACTTTTTAAAAATAGTTTAAAGGTACTGAATTAGTCAAATATTGGAGAACCACCGAGATTTTTGCAAGATTTCAATTTTTTGATATGAATAGTAATGACACCAAATTTGGGCTAGTCTTTAAAAAAAAATAAAGAAACAAAATATAAAACGGAATACAACCATTTGTTTTTCCGTTGGTGTCTCACTGTGTGCATTGGCTAGTTTCCATGAAAATATATAAAATTTGATAACTCTTGAAAAACTCATTTCACAATATGGCGTACCATGTTTGAACATTCATGGCTTTCAAAAACTACATGACCAATGTCAAGGCCATATGTGTTACCATACTTTATGATAATGTAACCATGTTTGGTAGATTGGTGCATATTGGTATTTCAACATTGTTTAGAAAAAGAGCTTCGATATTTGGAGTTATTTTAAAAGCTCCAACAGATAATAATGGCTTTAATATTGTCGTATGATATATGGCGTACCATGTATGAATTTGCATGGCTTTCAAACTAGGTGACCAAGGTCATGGCCACACCTTTTCTATAGTTTATAACAACATGTTTGTATTTGGTAGATTGGTCTGTATTATTGGCATTTAAAATATTATTTACAAAGGAAGCTTCTGAATTTGAAGATATTTTCAATTTTTCAAGCGACGACAATGGCTTTTTTCATGAAGAAACTACAAATAAGTATGGCTCAAAATCCCATTACCCTAGTTTCCACACAAGATATATATAGCCTGGAGTTTAGGGTTCGTGTTTTTTGGGTTGAGGGTTTAGGGGTTTAGGGTTTATGGTATATGATTTAGGATTTTAGGGTTTAGGGATTAGGAGATTAAGGTTGGTATTTAGGGTTTATGGTTTTCTAGGTTTTAGGGTTTATGAATTTTCAATAATAATGTTCAAGCTTATATATATATGCTTATATATGTATATTCATGGAATAGACTCGTGTTATCGCACTTTAATGAAAGTATCTTAGATTTTGATCTATAAGTGCATCATACCTGCTTGGTAAGAGGTTGAGGGTTTAGGTATTTTATGGTTTTGGGGGTTTAGGTGTTTAGGGTTTAGGTTTTTTGGGAATTTTCGATAATGTTCAAGATGCTTTATATATGGTTATATTCATGGAATTGAATAGCGTTAGCACAATTTGAGGAATGTTTATCTGAAATTTTGATCTACAAGTGCATGTGATACCTCATTTGCCAATGTCGTTTAGGCGGGGTTGAGGGTTTAGGGTTTCAGGGTTTAGGCATTTTCGATAATGTTCAAACTTTATTTTTATATTCGTGTAATAGAATGTGTCAACACCCGTATTTTTAATCCCAGATGCCTGTTATGCCATACATCGTAATCCTAGGATTACCATTTTTGCGAGACATAACATATTGGATATCACAGTACATCATCCATTACAAACCATAATAAGGTCTTACACAAATAAAGGATCTCATGATCCAGTCTTAATACAAACAAGCAGCGGAATAATAAGCGTAACGGTGGGATCCATCTTCAGTGTCACAGGAAATGCTGACGATGGGAGATGATCCTTTGTCGTAGCCGTCCTGCTATCCATCTTCTTGATAGTCCTCCTCATAGTCTGGCGACGGGAATAGCCAGGGACAAAGCCATGAGTACTCTTTAAGTACCCGCAAACTATCACTAACAAGTAAGGTATTTCTAGTAGGAATGCTAAGCTCTAAGTTTATTTGCAAATGCTAGTTTTATCTTTAGCTGAGTTCAGAAACAAAGAAAGCTAATTTAATGTTCTAAATCACCTAAGTGGGAACTTAGTGTTCATAGTCACAACCCTGTTATGGTCAAGTCAAAGTCATAATTCATTTCATAAGTCTTTTTAAAAACATCTAACGACGGAATAGTATGGCCACTCCAACTGTCCATGACCGCGGACGCGGCTATTCGAATAGTTTGACACTCTGTAGAGGTGGTACACTTTCACCACAAAATTCGATACATCCATCAGGGATAACCCTAAATCATCATACTTAGTATGCGGATAATCAATCATAACCTTTCAATTACACACCCTAGTATAAGCACCTCTCCTATGAGCTTGGCCTCCCAGCCATGGCCATCTGCCATCCTGGGCACTGCATAGGTGGACAACATCAAGAGGTAGCCTCAGCTCAAACCTCTCCCGCGAGGGAACCCATACTAATGCATATAAACTTCCGGCTAAGCCTTACCCAATTCAGGTATTGTGGTTGTACGGGAAAATTGGAATGGTATCGCATCCGAACCCAACCATCAGTTTTTATAAAGGGCTAAGGCTCATGCCTCAACATTTTCATCATCCTAAACCATGTGTGTTTCTCAACACATGTCAAAACATCTCAATAGAATGACTCATCATTCCAAGGTTTTCATAATCATTTTCACCAAGTATTCCCATCTAAAGTGATCAAGTTTTATGCTTAGCACTAGCCACTAAGGTTAAGAGTATTCACTAATGAGGGATGCTAATATCAATCTCATGCCATAGAATGACAACTAAGGGTAAATAGATAGGCCTAGTTTTATACTCTTTATGCTATCTATATTAAAAGTAAAGAACTTTGGTAAAGTAAAAGAAAGTAAAACTTGGGATGGCTATAGATCAAAATGTATAACCAAGCATGTCTAATGCATCTTGCTTAGGTTATCAAGCTTGCAAGTGTGAGCTTGCATTGTTAATGATGGCTTGCAAGTAATAGCTTGCCTTGGTTAGTGAAGTGATTGAAATTCTCCTCGTCTTCTTCGGGGTAGAACTCCTCCTCCTCGTAGACTTGGTCAGTACTGTCGTCTATAAATAAATATGGGGTACACAATCACCAAACAATAATTAACTAAGTCTATTTAGAACACTAAGGCACACACTTGATGATATAGCATCATCACAAGATTTAAAGAACTAGTTTCAATTATTTTATTTGAGAAAAGTAATTTCTACTCATTGAAATTAATTAAGATTTAATATTCTCCAAATAGACTATGGGATCATGTGGACACATGTCATCACCACATATTCTAATACATGGGAATGTGATTTAAAGGGTTGTTCACATTTTATAAAATTTAAGATTATCCTTTACTAGATTTAAATTGACTAGAAATGCCTATATATCATTATTTTGGTACTAGTCCAAAGTCACTGCATGCAAACCTAAATATTTTTACATATTCAGATAGGTATTATCAAATGTGATTTTTGAGAGTTAGAATCAACTCAAAAGATATTGTGGTTGATTTTTGAAAAATGTTTGAATGTAGAAAAGTCTATGTCTTGTTATTTTTACTATAGATTAACTCTAACACCAAATGACTTAAATCCAACGGTCTTGGATAGATATTTTAATTATCTTTCTAACAAAATTTTAATCATGCATTTTGGTTAAGTGAAACTCTCTGAATGGATTTTTTAATCTAGGCACAGAATCTAGTTTAAACCTAAATGGAAAAACCTTTATTTGAATCTGTGGGCTAGCGCGGGAAAACTAACGGGCCGTCCCAGTGGCGCTCCGCGGCGCAGCGGGCTACTGACAGGCTGGTCCCGCATGTCAGCATCACATCTAATGCGAAGCGGTACGGGGCAATCTCAGCCGTGTGATTAGAACAAGAATCTACGACCGTGGTTCATCGTCTCCGGTGAACAGATCCGGCGAGAGAAAACCCTAACACGGCATGGTGGGGGTCTACGGGGGCTCACATGGGCTCCAGCTAGACGTGCCGATGGGTGCGATCGAGCTGGTAGACGATGGTGGTTCTAGGCGTGGTCGCGGCGGCTCTTAGGACAACTCCAATCGACGACGCCTCTTTTCCTCTGCCGCTGCAAGCTCTGGCGAACTGCAGCTTGCCTTGCTCCGAGTATTGGGTGGAAGGATCAGTGGTGAGAGGGGAGTGAGATGGTGTGCAGAAATGGGGTGGAGGAGGCCTCTTTTTATAGGCTCGACGAAGAGACCGAGCGGCGTGGGCGCGGCTCGTCGGTGGCGATGGTATAGGCAGCTAGCGGCGCGACTGGAGGTAGGGGATGGTGCGCGGTCTACTGGTGGTCATCTACGGCGTAAAGGCGTGGCTAGGGGTGGTGGCATTTGGTCGGGCGCGGCTGGTGCTCTGCGCGTTCGACGCGGCGCGTGGTGGCTGCGGTTCAAGCAACGACGGACAGACATGTCTGGGCGGTTCCTGGGGTCGTGGCGAAGCAGTGCGCGCGAGCTGTGGTCGAGGTGTGGCGTGTGCATGCTTGTCGGGCGCGACGCTCTGGCGCGTGCTTGGCATGGCACAGACGCTTAGTGCGCGGTCGCTCTGCGGTGGTCCAAGGCCTGGCAGCGCTCGGGGAAGGGACATAGGGAGGCGGTAGGGTGCGCCGATCCTCCTAGGCATGGCGGGAGAGAGCGGGGCGGTCCGGGGTGAACAGTCCATGGTCGACTGGCATGGAGGTGCTCGGGATGGCTCGACACTGGTGCAAACAACAACTAGGGGTGGTGCTATGGAGCTGGTTGGGACTGGGGGAGACCAGGGACAAATTTTGGTGACAAAAGGTAGACAAGGCATTGATCAAAAACAATGAAAGTTTGGCAGCTCAAACTATGCTCACCAAGTGTTTGCCACAATGCCCGCATGAAATTTAAATTCGAATTTTGGAAAGATTTTTGGTGTGTGATCTGATCTTATGCTTGGTAGTCTCTGGTTGCTGGAAATTGTCAAGGTGAAGTCATTTGGTGGGTTTTTCAAAAATGAGGATCTTCACATATGCATTGGATTCAATTTTCAAATGTCATTTAAATTTCTTTGCTAGATGTTTTTGTAAGTGTGTAAAGTGGGACTTGGTACATCTTTACTTGGTCTAGAAAGGGGTGAAAAGAGTTAAGAATGTTTCTGTTTGAAATTGACTTCTAGGAAGACCTAAAGTGGCCTAGTGGATTAAAATGGTCAAAATGACCATTTGCATTATTTAATCCTATTTGATTTCTTTTTCTTTGGATTTTGTTTGTAAATGGTCTAGATGATGTGGCATTCACCTTTGAACCATTTCATATCATTTAGAACAATCAAACATTGCATTTTCAAACAATTCTATATTAATGCAAACACACATATGCATTCATAATTATTTTAATTCTATAAAAAAATTTGTTAACCCTAAATTGGATGATTAGGATCTTGATAACCTTGATTAAAGTTTTGGGATGTTACATAATGGCGTTACCGCAATTTAATGAAAGATCGAATCTCAAACTTTGATCTATAAGTCCATGGTACATGCTTGGTTAGGGTTTATATGGGTCGAGGGTTTAGGGTTTTATGGTTTTTTGGTTTAGATTTTATGGACTTAATAGGGTTTAGGGGGTTTATCGAATTTTCAATAATACTCGAGCTTTATGCTTATATTCGTTAAATAGAATATAGCGTTACCCAATCAAAATTTGTTCTATAAGTGCATGATTCCTGATTGGTTAGGATTTATGGGTTGAGGGTTTGGGGTTTTAGGTTTAGGTTTTATTAGGGGTTGTTTAGGGTATTTTTGATAATGCTCAAGATTTATGCCTATATTGATCGAATAGAATGGAGTTACCAGTTTAATAAAAATATATCAATTTTTGATCGATAAGTGCATGCTACGTGCGGTGTTGATGGTTTAGGGTTTTAGGGTTTAGGGCATTTCTAATAGTGTTCAAACTTTATTGTTATATTCGTGGAATAGAATGGCGTTGCCGCAATTTAATGAAAGATTGAATCTCAGATTTTGATCTATAAGTCCACGATACATGCTTGGTTAGGGTTTATATGGGTCGAGGGTTTAGGGTTTTACGGTTTAGGTTTTATGGACTGAATAGAGTTTAGGGGGGAGGACTAGCGTGCGCACGCTCTCTGCAAAGGACGCCAATGCGTGGCCGCTTGCACATGCGCACATCAGGCCCCTCTTGCTCTCCCTGATCGCCACGTGGCCACGCTGCTGCTTTGCTTTTGTACTGGTATTCTGCTATTGGGCACGTGGTATAGAAAATATCCACGACAAAAAATAGGTGAGCAGTATAGCAAAAAGTGCAGTGCACCGTGGAAAAAAAGAGAAAGAGAAAAAAATGTGAGCTACCATTTGATCGTCCTGGGCACTGCGATCGAAGGCAGTACAACACAGTATAAACAGGCAGTGCACGACCGGTGCACAGCTAGAACATCGTCTCGTGCACTGTTACTGAAGGTAGTGCAACGCAACACAACAAGACATTACACGAGTAGTACACTGCCAGGATACCTTGTCGTGCACTGCACCCGAAGGCAGTGCAACATAGTATACCGTGCACTGCCAGGACATCGTCCCGTGCACTGCGACCGAAGGCAGTGCCACACAATAGAAAAAGGCAGTGCACAAGTAGTGCACTGCCAGGATACCTCGTCGTGCACCCGCTTGAAGGCAGTGCAACACAGTACAAATAGGCAGTGCACAATCGGTGCACTGCCAGGACATCGACCCGTGCACTGCGACCGAAGGCAGTGCAACGCAACACAAAAAGGCAGTACACGAGTACTGCACTGCTAGGATACCTCATCGTGCACTGTGCCCGAAGGCAGTGCAATGTAATAAAAAAGGCAGTGCGCAGATAGTGCACTGCTAGGGCATCGTTTCGTACACCACGGCCGAAGACAGTGCAATGCAGAAAAAAAAGATAGTGCATCCACCGTGCACCGCCAGGACATCGTATCATGCACCGCAACCGAAGGCAGTGCAACGTAGGGTCAAAAGGCAGTTCAAAAAATACTTCGTCAAAAACTATTAATATGGGATCTAGTTCTGTAGATCTCGACATGACTAGTACAACCGTGAAAACGGATCTCGATTTGGCCAATTCGTTTAAAAGATATCACATTTTTCATATTTGAATCAAAAAGAGAAAGGGAAAAAGGACCGCAACCCCCTCTCCCCAGGCACCACGTGTAACGCAGGGAAGGCCCAGGACAGCGCACAAATAACTTTCAGGACGCCACGTGCAGGGATAGCATCGATTGAGAGACGAGCTCTGGAATGCGCGCGCTTTTTCTAGTGTTTCTGAGTTTAGTGGGTTTATCGAATTTTCAATGATACTCAAGCTTTATGCTTATATTCGTCGAATAGAATATATATGGCGTTACCTAACTCATTGAAAGTATCTCCAAATTTGATTTATAAGTGCATGATACCAGTTATGTTATGGTTTATGGGTTGAGGGTTTGGGGTTTTAGGTTTACGTTTTATTAGGGGTTGTTTAGGGTTTAGGGTATTTTTGATAATGCTCAAGACTTATGCTTATATTTATCGAATAGAATGGAGTTACCAGTTTAATGAAAATATATCAATTTTTGATCGATAAGTGCATGCTACGTGTTTGGTAAGGATTTTGGGTTTAATTAGTGTTTAAATTTTAGGGTTTCGGGAATTTTAAATAATGTTCAAGCTTTATGCTTATATTCGTGGAATAGAATGGCGTTACCGCAATTTAATAAAAGTATCTCAAATTTTGATATATAAGTACACGATACCTGCT
This sequence comes from Avena eriantha, assembly GCA_910589775.1. Lineage (NCBI taxonomy): Eukaryota > Viridiplantae > Streptophyta > Magnoliopsida > Poales > Poaceae > Avena > Avena eriantha. The sequence goes on from OU342740.1 coordinate 14,617,623, forward strand.
TGATTAGGGTTTATGGGCCAAGGGTTTAGGGTTTTTACATTTTAGTTTTATGGGTTGTTTCCGGTTTTGGGTTCAGAGAATTTTTGGTAATGCTCATGATTTATGCTTATATTCATCTAATAGAATGGCGTTACCTGATTTAATTAAAATATCTCAATTTTTGATCTATAGTAGTGCGATACCTGCTTGGTCAGGGTTTAGGAGTTTAGATTTTATGGTTTAGGATTCCGTGAATTCTCAATAATATTTTCAAACTTTATGGTTATATATATTCATGGAACAGAATGGTGTTACCGCAATTTAATGAAAGTATCTCAAAAATTGATCTACAAGTCGATGATATCCTGCATGGTCATATTTCTTGTTAAATAAAATTGAATGTACCCAGATACTAAAACAAGGGAGAAACATGAAGAGTTCCTTGAGATTTATGCGCTATTTGGTTGGGCTCGAATTCTGGCTTTTGATTTTTGGCTTATAAGTTATAAAGCTACGAACGTGTTTTTGGCTCTGTTTTTTTAGCTTTTACTCTGACATACTGTAATGATAGTATAAGCCAGGTTGGATGATTTTAACGATTTTATCTCGGTTTAGCGATTTTTTTTTGAATTTTGAACAACAAACGATGGAAATCTCTACTTCCCGTAATTCTGGCACACTGACATGTGGGTCACTTGCATAGTGAGTCCAAAAAGTCGGTGTAGGTCGGAGTGGGCAGGCAGGTAAATATTGAATAAGGGATGGGAAACGTGGATGGGGTGATGCACTTGGAAGAACGCAAATTTACCACCTATATCCCTCTATTATTGAAGTGCTCCCTCGGATTCTTGTTTTCGGAGCAGGGATAGAAGAGGAATTTTGCATTCTAGAAAGAGATGAAGCATGTTTGAATGGATGCGCATGATATTTTAATGGATGGGTGCGATGTTTGGGCGTCGTACCAAATTTTGAGGTCGAAGCTTCTAGCATACGCCACTCCGGCGTGGGGCCTCTCAGACGCATTGCCACCGTCTAGGCCCACACGCCAGCGAGAGTTGCTTCCTAGCATTTAAACGAGTTTCTAGGCATTTGCTGAAATTTTCGAACAATTTAAGGCTTTCAAGAAGATCACCATCGTAAAAAAAGGTGACCAAGGTCATGGAAATAGTTTATGATGACGTGTCCATATTTGGTAGATCGGTGCATCTTTGCAAATCAACCAATATGTCTGCTTCCAAATTTGAAGTTTGTTTTTGAATTTCCAAGTAACAACAATGTGTTTTGTTGTGAAGCAACTACAAAGATGATGGCTCAAAATGCCACCGCCCCTTTTTTCACACAATGTATAACGCCCTTTCAAGCTTCCAAGCTAAATTTGTGCAATAAAATAATTTTTGGGGCTCAATGTTTTTTTGGGGGGCTAGATGTTTGAATGGATGGGCGGGATGTTTGAATGGATGGGCGGGATATTTTGGCACTCTACCGAAATTTTGAAGTGAAAGCTTCTAAGGTATGCTACTCCCACTTGGGATGCTGTCCCCGTCAGATAGACCCACAGGCATGTATGCTTTCCAGCATTTAATGAGTTTATAGACATCTGCCAAAATTAATGAACATTAATTCAAAGGCTTTCAAACAAGAGGAGCAAGGTCACAACCATAGTTTCCGTACCTTTTTCATCTTTTGTACTACTCCGTACATTGAAGCATCTTCGCTAACCAAGGTTACAAACCTGGCCATATTTGGTAGATCGGTGCATCTTGGCATTTCAAGCAATTGTTTATAAAGGACATTCCAGATTTGATGGATAATGCCCTACTTTCATGAGTTTCCAAGCTTCCTAGCTGAAGATGCTGAAATTAAATAACTTTTTGACAATTGAAAGTAAGTATATTTATGTACTACAAAGTGTGTGATATAGCTTGCTCTTGACTTTCTAAAAATAGTTTAAAGGTACTGAATTGGTCAAATATTGGAGAACCAAAGAGAGTTTTGCAAGATTTCAATTTTTTGATATGAATAGTAATGACACCAAATTTGGGCCAGTCCTTTAAAAAAAATAAAGAAACAAAATATAAAACAAAATACAACCATTCTTTTCTCCGTTGGTGTCTCGCTATGTGCATTGGCTAGTTTCCATGAAAATATATAAAATTTGATAACTCTTGAAAAAATCGTTTCACAATATGGCGTACCATGTTTGAACGTTCATGGCTTTCGAAAGCTAGGTGACCAATGTCAAGGCAATATGTGTTACCATACTTTATGATAATGTAACCATGTTTGGTAGATTGGTGCATATTGGTATTTCAACATTGTTTAGAAAAAGAGCTTCCATATTTGGAGTTATTTTAAAAGATCCAATCGATAATAATGGCTTTAATATTATCGTATGATATATGGCGTACCATGTATGAATTTGCATGGCTTTCAAACAAGGTGACCAAGGTCATGGCCACACCTTTCCTATAGTTTATAACAACATGTTTGTATTTGGTAGATTGGTCCGTATTATTGGCATTTAAAATATTATTTACAAAGGAAGCTTCTGAATTTTAAGATATTTTCAATTTTTCAAGTGACGACAATGGCTTTTGTCATGAAGAAACTACAAATAAGTATGGCTCAAAATCCCATTGCCCTAGTTTCCACACAAGATATATATAGCCTGGGATTTAGGGTTCGTGTTGGGGGGATACCCCCAGGTCGAGTCACGCCGGGGTATAAATGCCGAGTTAGCCGAGGTTCGGCAAGGTCAAAGAAAATGCTGGCCGAGTCACCTCAAGGCAGGCCGGATCACGGAGTAACCCAGACCAGGGACGTCCACCTTACATGGTCTCAATCGACTTAAGCCGTAAGTCGGTAACATATATCGAACTTGTATTCAGGAACAGGTATGTCCGGATCTTCTATGCAGGATCCGGGTTATATCAAGCTTGTAAGAGAAGGAAGGTATCTCGCTGGTCAAAAGGTGGCTGCTGTACGCGGAGCATGAGCGAAGCGAACAGAGGCCGGACCACCGAGGTGTGGCCGACAAAGGTGACGAAGCCAATGTCGGGTGACGCAGGCGCCGCAGAGGCTCACGTAGCCTCTGCATGGGTGACGCGGGGGAAAAGTAACCCGATCGGCTTACTATTTTGGGAGGAGGCATATTCCCTGGAATATGCCTCCACGTATGCCCTAAATGGAGACCTAGCCACTCCTATATAAGGAGGGCGAGGGCTTCTTTAGAGGGGGGTTGGTTCTTGACTGGTTGATTTCTGGGAGATTGCTCTGAGGGCTTGCTAGTGGCAAGAGGAAGAGAGTTCTTTCTTCCTCCTCTCCCCAATACAGCTCGAGGAGCATTTGTAACCCGTGAAGGAGAATAAAATACAAAGCTTCTGTGTGTGGAATCACCACATTATCCCTCCCTGGATTCCCCTAGTGCATTTAGTCCCCACATTTAGCCTATACATGGCATCTGCCGTGACACCACCACGACAGTTGGCGCCCACCGTGGGGCTAGCGGCACTAGCAGGGGTGAAGATCTGGACGGGAAACCTCATCGGCACCGGCGAGCGCATCGTCTCCGGCCTTGTTCAGCGCTTTGGAGTGCTGGATTTCGTCAGCGACAGCATTGGCTGCTTCGGCACACATCCTCTTCCGCGCAATGGCCTCTTCGTCGAGCTCGGCGCGCACAAGGTCTACGTTGCTGTCGATGTGTCGTGCGTTCATCCACGACACATCGTCGAAGGAGGCGAGCCATCCCTTAGCGTGGTTCACGTTGCGCGTATCACTCGCTCCCTGGACCATGCAGAAGTGATGATGACTGCGCCATCTGCAGGCACGAGCAAAGATCCGGCACCAGATCCGGAGGTAACACCTAAGGCACCGAGGAAAAGTAGAGGTCCTCCACTAGAGAGGCCTGAGAATGTACTGTAGCAAGCGATGGATAGCTTGGCCAATCCAGTAGCAGTAGCAGTAGATCCGGCTCATGCACAGGCCGAGTTAGAGGAAACTAGGCAGAAAATACTAGAGGGTGCGAAAAAGATAGCCATGGCTCAGCAGTCGTTGAACATGACACTGCGTGAGTACGCAAAGGCAAATAAAGTAGATGCTGTAAAAGTGAAGGGGAGAAATCTCATGAGCGAAATGAACAGAGAGGGTGATACTAGGATGGAGGAATCAGAGAACTGTCTATCCGTGGGGCTGCCAAAGTACAGAACCCCGGCAAAGAACCTCAGGGCAGTAGATGTAGCCGCATCCGAATTAGAAGTTCTGACGGGTGAAGCCCGCCAAAGACAGCAAGATAGGGTTAACGATTTGGTTCGGATCGTGAACATGCAGAACGAGGAATTGCTCAGGGCTAACCCAGAGAGAGCTGGGGCATCCAAGATCGTTCATTCGGCGGTGGGTAACCCGGAAAAATCTGCTGGAGCCGCATCGTCTCCTCATGGTGGTCCTAGGAGAGAAGAGGTAGTAACTTTGGCCAGGAGGAATAAACAGATAGTCCCATATGACCCGGCAAGGGCAGGGAAAGGAAAAGAAGTGCAACGAAATGAGGATCGAAGGAGTGTGAGCCGAGGTGAAGCGGGCCAAGGTAACCGCGACCAAGGCAATGCCGGTCAAAGGAATGTTGTAAACGGCAATGCCTGACAGCGTAATGCGGAAGGTGCAGGTCAACCGCAGCAGCGGAATATGCCACGGCAAGAGCGTAGTGCCGGCCAAGGTATGCAACAAAGGGCAGCTCCACCGGAGCAAGATAGATACAATGAAGGTAATTCGGAGATGGTGAATGCTGGCTATCCCAGGCCGGACTATCATGTGATAGGATCAAGGTTGGGAAGCAGTGACTTAATGCCTGATGACGCCAGGTTAAAGCTGGATCGGTTGTATAGGTCGGAGCAAATTGAGTGTCAAGGTCCTCCGGGTCCAGCATGTTTTGGGCCCCGGATCATGAAGGAACCTCCAGGACCTAACTTTCAGTTACCTAGAGGCACAAAGACATATGACGGAAGCACTAAGCCGGAGGATTGGTTGATTAACTATGCTACTGCTGTAAAAATTGCTACAGGAAATTTGAGGTGGGCTGTGAGATATGTACCCCAGATGTTGGAGGGGCCAGCAAGGGTATGGCTAAACAACTTGCCACCCAGAAGTATCAACTGTTGGATCGATTTCGAGGAGATGTTCGTTAGCAATTTCTCAAGTACGTATCAGAGACCCAACATGCCACAAACCCTAGCAATGTGCAGGCAGAGACCGAATGAGACATACCGGGAGTTCTTAACCCGTTGGTGCAATGTGCGAAACTCGTGTGAGGGCGTGATTGAATCACAGGCAATATCTTGGTTTGCGCAAGGATGCAGATATGCAAGCATGCTATGGGCAAAGATTGCAGAGAGATATGCCAACTACATTGGTAGAAACGATCCGGATTGCTGATTCATATGCTTTGGGTGATCCGACGCAACCTAAGCCCACCTCGAACGAGTCAGGCGAGGAGTATTACCAGAGAGATGGAGCCGGGTCATCCCGGAGGAATGATTACCGAGATAAGAGAAGAGATGACAGACCGGATTACCGGTACATCGCAACAAGTTGCAGCTGTGAATCAAGATCAACCCGGAGCAGGAAACAGTCAACGTCAGAAAACTGGAGGACAGTGGACGCCAAGGAATGATGGGAAGAAAACTTGGACGCCAGAGAAGAAAAAACAGTGGCAAGAGAAGAAAGACCGTCTGAGGTATACTTATGAAGCAATGCTGGATCAGCCGTGTAAATTTCACACGCCTAATCCAAGTAACCCGGTGGGTCACACAACTAGGTAGTGTGAGTGGATGCGAAAGATAGAACAAAGTGGTTCGGGGAATGCTCAGGCACCTCGGAATGATCAACCTCGGCAGGAGTTACCCCGGCAGCAATTGCTATCCAGAGCAAACACGCAACAGTTAATGTTGCCTCCCCCTCCGCCGAGGTATGACAACCATGAGAGAAGGGATGCAGTGCATCAGGTGGAAAACCAAAACCAGCAGGATCAGAGGTACCCTGGAAACGAGGGGAGAAATGCGTACAGAGAACACCATCAGAGCTACTGTGTGTTCACTACGGAAGAGACATACAGGAAAAGCTTGCAGCGCCGACATATGGAAGTGAATGCGGTAATGCCAGCTGTGACAAGGTACATGCCTTGGTCGGACCAAGAAATCACCTGGAGCATCAAAGATCATCCCAAGCTTATGCCTAGTCTAGGATCATATCCACTAGTGTTGGAACCAACATTCATTGGGACTAACATAAATGTAAGATTCTCCAAGGTACTGATTGACAATGGTAGTAGCATTAATATCCTGTATGCGGATACGATGCGCAAGTTGGGTATCTCGGAGAACATGCTCTAGCCTACAAGGACAACTTTCCATGGCATTGTGCCAGGCATTTCTTGTGAGCCCATAGGCAAGGTCCGAGTCGATGTTTTGTTAGGCACAAGAGACAATTGCCGAACTGAGAATTTGGAGTTTGAGGTGGTGAACTTAGAAAGTGCGTATCACGCGTTACTCGGTAGACCAGCTCTGAACAAGTTCATGGCAAGCTGCCACATCAGTTATCTGAAGATGAAGTTGCCTGGGCCAAATGGTGTGATCACTATAGCCGGAGATTTCTGATGTTCTATTGAGTGTGCGTCAGCCGGGTCAAACCTAGCCAAGTCACTCATGATAGCGCAAGAAAAGAGAAAGATCCAAGAGGTGGCGGCATTAGCTTAGTTCGCCCAGCAGTATATGCCAGCATTGAGTAACCCACATGGAAGCGTCTCATTCCAAGCGACAAAAGATACCAAGAAGGTGCCTGTTGATGATATGTTCCCTGAGCGTACCGTAACAATTGGGGCTGGGTTAAATGACAAATAGGAAAGCGAGCTCGTCAACTTCCTCCGTGAGAATCGGGATATTTTTTCTTGGTCCACACAGGACTTGCAAGGTGTTCCGAGGGAGTTGGACGAGCACTCTTTGAATGTGAGACCCGGAGCTAAGCCGGTGAAGCAACCTCTCTGCCGCTTCGCCGAAGACAGGAGAAAAGTCATAGGAGATGAGATAGCTCGGTTGTTGGCTGCATGATTTATCATGGAAGTGCTTTACCCGGATTGGCTGTCTAATCCGGTGCTGGTGGAGAAGAAGAAAGATGATCCGAATGTGGTAGTGGTGTGGCGTATGTGTATCGATTACACGAACCTGAATAGGGCGTGTCCAAAAGATCCGTTCCCACTGCCAAGGATAGACCAGGTCATACATTCCACTGCTGCGTGTGAGTTGTTGTTGTTCATTGGTGCATATTCTGGTTTCCACCAGATACCTCTAAACCCGAATGATCAAATAAAGACTGCGTTTATCACCCCGTATGGGGCTTATTGCTATCGCACCATGCCTTTTGGTTTACGTAACGCTGGGGCAACGTACTAGAGATGTATGCAAAAATGTTGGCATAACCAAATTGGTCAAAATGTGCAGGTGTATGTGGATGATGTTGTGATAAAGACCAAGGAAAGCAAAACACTCCTGGACGATGTCAGGCAGACATTCGCGAACGTAAGAAGGTTCCGGATGAATCTTAACCCGGAGAAATGTACCTTCGGTGTCCCGGGTGGAAAATTACTCGGATTCCTCATCTCCAGCCGAGGTATTGAGGTCAATCCAACTAAGATCCGGGCCATAGAACGAAAGGAGCTGCCGAAGTGTCTTAACGATGTGCAGAAGTTCACTGGTTGCCTGGCGTCGTTGAGTCGGTTTGTATGTCGGCTGGGAGAAAAGGCACTGCGTCTCTATCAACTCATGAAAAAGCCGGATAAGTTCATTTGGACGCTGCAGTCCAATGAAGCCTTTGCTCACTTAAAGAAAATGTTAGCCACTGCACTAGTGTTAGCCTCTCAACTATCAAAGGAGCCAATGTTGCTCTATATAGCCGCAACCAACCGAGTTGTAAGTGCAGTAATTGTGGTAGAGCGTGACGAAGAGGGTAAGTTGGTGCAAAGGCCAATGTATTATCTGAGTGAGGTATTATCAGCCTCAAAACAGAATTATCCTCATTATCAGAAAGTGGCATACGGTGTGTATATGGCAGCTAAGAAGCTGAAACACTATTTCGAGGAACACCCAATCAAGGTAATATGTGAAGCTCCCATATCCGAGATAATGAGTAACAAGGATGCAAGTGGCAGGATTGCAAAATGGGCAATCGAACTAGCACCTTATGCGCCACAATATGACAGAAGAGAAGCAATTAAATCTCAAGTTGTGGCGGACATTTTTGTGGATTGGGCCGAGGTGCAATACGAACCACCATTACTAGATCCGAACTACTGGAGAATGCACTTTGACGGGTCAAAAACGAAAACTGGGTTAGGTGTCGGAGTTGTGCTTACCTCGCCAAAGAAGGACCAGCTGAAATATGTGTTGTAGATCCACTTCACTGCATCAAACAATGTTGCAGAATACGAAGCACTCATACATGGGCTCAAAGTGGAAAAGGAGGTTGGTATACGTCGGATCCAATGCTTCGGTGACTCGGATCTCGTAGTCCAGCAGGCCTCTGGGCAATGGGATGCTTTGGATGCGAACATGGCGTTATACAGATTTCATGTGCAGAAAATATCTGGTTACTTTGAGGGATGTGAGTTTCACCATATACCTCGGGTGGAGAATGAGGATGCCGACGTACTGTCAAAGCTCAGTTCAACCCGACAAGCAATTCCACCAGAAGTAGCATTGGAGCACCTCAGGAAACCATCCATCAGGCCATCCCTAGAGTTCGACTCAATTTTTGTCCTGGAATCAGAAGCTGTGCCCATGGACATTGATGAAGGAAGTGGCTCGCGAAACCCGAGGACTACCTTGGCAAACCCGGGGACTGCCACGACAAACCAGGGGACTGTACAGCATGATCCGGTAGAAGTTATGCCGGTGGATATGATGGAAATTGATGAGGAAATATTCCTAGTGAGGGCTGTACCAGCTTGGGCATTGCCAATATTCCAATTCCTGAAAGACGGAACCTTACCCACTAAGGAGGTACTTTCCAGGCAAACTCAGAGGAGAGCAAAAGCATACACGGTCATCAATTCCGAGTTATACAAAAGGAGTGTGACTAATGTCCTCCAGCGATGTGTTGATCCGGAGGAAGGACTTGAAATCCTCCGAGATATACATCAAGGGGAATGTGGGCATCACGCCTCATCCAGAGCCTTAGTAGCAAAAGCTTTCCGCCATGGGTTTTACTGGCCAAGTGCCTTAGAACAAGCGGAAGATCTGGTGAGAAAGTGCAATGGCTGCCAGAGATATGCGACAAAAACACATATGCCAATGTCGGAGCTCAAGACCATACCAATTACATGGCCATTTGTTGTATGGTGCTTGGATATGGTCGGCCCGTTTAAACCGGAAAAGGGAAATATGACTCACATTTTGGTCGTGGTGGACAAGTTTACAAAGTGGATTGGAGTGAAGCCAATAAGAAAATGTGATGGAGCTACGGCCGTAACATTTCTCAAAGACATCATCTTGAGATACGGTTATCCTCAATGTATCATAATGGATAATGACACAAACTTTGCTGAAGGAGCATTTGCACGTTTCTGCCGAGATAAGAAGATCCGGCTGGACGTTGCCTTGGTAGCCCACCTCGCATCGAACGGACAAGTGGAAAGATCCAACAGATTAGTATTATCCAGGATAAACCCCCGGCTCATTGAGCCGCTGCAAAGATCAGCGGGGTGCTGGATAGAAGAACTACCAGCGGTACTGTGGAGTTTAAGAACAACTCCGAATCGATCAACAGGCTATACGCCGTTCTTTCTGGTATATGGGGCAGAAGCTGTATTACCAGCCGACATAGAGCATGATTCGCCTAGGGTCCCCCAATACACAGAAGCCAAAGTGCAAGAATCCCGGCAAAATGATGTTGATCTGCTGGAAGAAGCGAGAGAATTGGCAATGTCCAGATCCGCCATATATCAGCAAAATCTTCAACGCTATCATAGCCGGAAAGTAAGCCCCCGAGTTTTCCGGGAAGGCGATCTGGTACTCCGGTTGGTACAACGTACTGCTGGCATGCACAAGTTATCCCCCCATGGGAAGGGCCATTCATTGTGAGCAAAGCATTGCACAATGATTCTTATTATCTGATCGATGCAAAGCCACAGGAAAAGAACAAGGCGGACAGGTCCAGCGAGGAATCTAAGCATCCATGGAATGTAGCACTACTTCGTCCTTTCTACACTTAGTAGAGGAGTGTATGTATCCGAGTTCCTCATATGTCGGTATGTATGCCGATAATGAGCCTATCAATGAAATCTTGGCACCTCAAGCAGTAACTCAGGGACTACCTTAGTAATTTTAGCTGTCTTCTGCATTTATTATTTTTACGTCAGCTGGCGTAAGTCGCTTCTGCTTAGGTCGGATTAGTAATGTGTGAGCACCAAGAACCTAACTCTTCGACTTGCTGCTGTCCAACAAGATTTGGCTTCATGGCAAGGAAGAGAACAAGTTTGGAATTGCGTAGCACATGAAAAACGACTAAGGGAAAAAACTTAATCAAGCCGACGTTTATTTTTCGAACTAACCATATGTATACTTTAAATTTATCATGCTGAATTATTTTGAGCTAATCCCAAAGTTTCCAAGTATTGTTAAGACAATTTTTGAAGCTCGGACTCGTAAGTCATAAAACCGAACCAAGGTAGACGCGAGCCGAGCAAAAAGATTGGAAGAACGAGAAAATGAAACTCGGGGACTATGCCCAAGTCAATCCAGCATAAAAACTTAGTAGCAAAATATTACTTGTGCACTTGATACAACTGCTCCCGGCATACCGGGTATCTGATAAATTTTAAAGTTTTTCGCTCAAGGACCAGCAGGAGGAGGAAGTTCGGCGTCATCTTTGCTATCTTCGACATCCGAGGCATCGTCCTCTTCGTCTTCATCCGAACCATCTTCTGTGTTTTCAGCATTTTCGGCATCAGCGGCACCAAGGAAGCTCGGACCCTCGTTCCATTCATGAATGGGCGCATATTTGATGAGGCTATGGGCGCAGGCCTTGCACCGAGCAATCCACTCTGGGTCGTTGGACCATTTGGATCCGGTGCGTATGTGCGCAAGGAGGTTGAGGTCGATCTTCTCGTACCACGTGAGCACGTAGTGGAGAACGGTCTCAGCTCCGGCACGGCTAGCGGATTCCCTCCAAAGGTCGAGCTAGGTCTCGCATTCCATCAGTTTGTCGACGAGAACTGCGGTCCCCTCCAGAGTATCTTCATCAGGCCAAAATACGTTGAAGATCCAAACTGCCACGTCAAGGATATCTTTGCCATAGTTCTTCATGATTTCCACGCGAGAAGACAAGCTGACCAACAGGTCCTCCATGTCATAGGGAATTTCTTCAGCGCCAGGAGCAATGGGGGTACCCCTCTCTCGGCGGAACTTAGCAACAGCGGTGCTCGCAACGGCGTTGTCCTCTGGAAATTTGCCTAAAAACAAGACAATAGAAACAAGTAAGGAAAAGACATGAAAATCAACCCGGAGAAGTATGCCGGATGAAAGAAAATAACTTACGAGAAATATGGCTGTGGATCCGGGTTAACTCCTTGGTATAGTCATCGCGCCTTTTGCGAAGCTGCACAAGTTCAGTGTTCGCCGACTCGAGTTTGACGTCCGCCTCCTAGAGAATCTCTTGGTCTTTGGAAATCTGGAGGGTGAGGCGCTCCCGCTCTTCAGTATAGTCCTAGCCAGCCTTTTGAAGTTCGGCTTGGTGCTGCGCCTTTAGCTTCTTCATATCTGCCTTGAGCTTGGCAATCTCATCATCTTTGGCTTGGAGGAGAGCAAGCTCGTTGTCTTTCTTCTTAACTTTGGCCTGATGCTGCCCTGCTTGTTCAAAAAAATGCAGCATCATATCAGGCACGGGCACACTATCTTCAAGAGATGCTGAAATAGTTTGTTGACCCGGCAGAGCCGAGGTATAAATGTTTGCCGAGCCACGGGGAAAAAGAGATAGAAAGCATAACAAAGTTGAGCAAAAATAACTTACCCTTGATCTGGTCCAAATTCTTCCTCATGAGGATATTCTCAGCCTCCACCCCAGCTGCGGAAGCCGAATGATGGGTTAGCTCGGCAGAAAAAGACGAAGAAAAACGGGAAAATGCCAAGGGAGGAACTTACCCCTTTTCTCGTATTCAGCGAGAAGTGCATTATGCTTTGCGCGCAACATCTTGTGAGGTACCAGCAGATGCTGAAACTCAGCGCTTCGGCGGTTGGTAGTCACCTAAAAGGAATACAAAAAGGTAGCTTAGTCTTGTGCATATTCGAAGTGTACAAAGATCTGGGCCAAGTGGAACTTAACCCGGCTTTAGGTGTGTGCATATTCGAAGTGTACAAAGATCTAGGCCAAGTGGAACTTAACCCGGCTCTAGGTGTGTGCATATTCGAAGTGTACAAAGATCCGGGCCAAGTCGAACTTAACCCGGCTCTAGGTGTGTGCATATTCGAAGTGTACAAAGATCCGGGCCAAGTGGAACTTAACCCGGCTCTAGGTGTGTGCATATTCGAAGTGTACAAAGATCTGGGCCAAGTGGAACTTAACCCGGTTCTAGGTGTGTGCATATTCGAAGTGTACAAAATCCGGGCCAAGTGGAACTTAACCCGGCTCTAGGTGTGTGCATATTCGAAGTGTACAAAGATCCGGGCCAAGTGGAACTTAACCCGCCTCTAGGTGTGTGCGTATTCGAAGTGTACAAAATCCGGGCCAAGTCGAACTTAACCCGGCTCTAGGTGTGTGCATATTCAAAGTGTACAAAGATCCGGGCCAAGTGGAACTTAACCCGACTCTAGGTGTGTGCATATTCGAAGTGTACAAAGATCCGGGCCAAGTGGAACTTAACTCAGCTCTAGGTGTGTGCATATTCGAAGTTATCAAGGAGCTACGTTAATTTTCTAAGGAGCATCCGGCCGAGTAACAAGTTACTCCCCCAGAGGCTCGGGGACTAATGGTTATATCGTTAATATCTACAATATCTTAAGGAAAACTTACCTCCATCATCCGACGCGCGAGGTTAATTGCCTTGGCGGCAGTATTCATCTGTGCAGAAAATTCGGTGGGACCAAACTTCTCCGGGAGGTCGTCGTTGTGGACGAACTCTGCCTTGTTCCAGTTGTTTACGAATTCAATCAAGGTCGGAGGGTATCGTTCGCCGCTGGGCATGTGGGGCGCTACCAAACCCTTGGCATGCGCTTCCCTCCTGTCAACCTGAGCAAGGCCCGGGCTGGTGTGCAAAACAAGTTGTTGCGCATCAGCTGGCTCAGTAGGGGCGCCCTTCGGTGGTGGAGTCTTCTTCGGGAGCATGGACGCGAGCGTGCTGTCCAGCCTCGACGGGCGCTACCCAGCCTTGGCGGAGTCTTTTTGCCCTTAGGCTGCTGCGAAGTGGAAGTTGTTGCAACAGATTTACCCTTGGGAGCGACCTTGGTGCTTTCTCGCCGAGACTGAAAAGACTCGGACGAGGCGGAGGGGCTTGGTGCTCCTGCTGTTGCTTTTGCTGATGGTGCCAGAGTTGGTGCTGATACTGGTGCGGATACTGGTGCTGGTTGCTTCTTCGGTGGAGGTACTGAGGGAACCTTGGTGGTAGCTGGTTGCGGCGGAGCCGAAGTAGTGGTGGCCGTTGCCTCGGCAGAGCTGGTCTCCCCGTCCAAGGTTGCCCTCTTCTTGACGAGGTGGGCTGGAACCCAGAGCAGCCGCTGGACCATCCGGGATTGGGCTCAACGGGCGTGAATCCTCGCCTCAAGGGGGAGAAGGGCTGTGTCGAAGTGGGGAGGCGATGTCGGATCCACTTTGTGGGACCTCCACCGCGGCCCTGCCAAATCAAACATTGTTGAATAAGAAGATGTAATAAAAGAAAGACAAGAAAATAGTAAAGGGAGAAGAGGCTTACTCATCCGACATCAGGGGCTCCTTGGGCTTCCGAGCTCTCCGAGCTGTGGCCTTGGTTGCAGGCTTGGTGGAAGTTTTGTCTCCGGAGTTCTTTCGCCTTTTGGCGGGCTGAGAAGGTCCGGAGGAAGAGGTTGATGCGGCTCCCCTTTTCTTCTTCGGCGCAACCGGAACAGGATCACCCACGACAAGGGGAGGATCTTCATGGATCTGCCCACCGGGGTTAGCTGATGCCGGACAGCATAAGAAAGGGGGACAACGTCAAATGCTTCCATCACCTCAGCATCCGAATCATCCTCATCGTCGGGCCAATCTCTAATAGAAGAGAGTTTACCAGTAGGTTGCTTGGTCGCGTCCAACATCAGAAGGAACATCTCCTAATCAGGTTCTTCCTCGTACGAGGTGTCCCGGTCAGGCGCCCATTAGATGGTAGGGTCGGTGCCATCCTTGATGGTTTGCTGAAGAAACATCTAAGGAAAAGGAAAGGAAACAGGATTAAAATCTACAACAAAAAGACCGACATATGATTCGATCTAGAAGAGAGTTTGGGGTGCGAGACTTACCAAAGGAGGAAGCCTATCCCGGCAAAAATGTTCAATCCCCCACGTCCACTCATAGGAGAAGTCCTTGTGGGTGGTGAACAAGGCCTTGACCCGGCGGTAGATCTCTGTATTGCTTAACTCGAAGGACGAGGTCCGGTTGGGGTCACGGCCCCAGCTCATGTGGCACACTTTGTGTGTGCTTTTCTGGAGGGGGAGATCCGGTTGCGGATGAATGTGATCATGGCGTCCTCATTGCGCAATCCGAGATCCTTCAGCTCCTTGAACCTCTTGTTAACTTGGTTGGCCAGCACTGTGGGCTTCTTGGGGATAACGTCCCACAACTCCGGGTTAGGAGGACCCGGAGTATATGGGCGCAGCCGGATCAGATCTTCGGTGGAAGACAGACAGCCTCCAGGGAGAAATTAACGCAGCACCAAACTGCGTGAGTTCTTTGTCCTCCGGATCTAGTTCTACATTCAGAATTACATTCCGGCAGAGGCCAAAGAACCGGATCAATAGCTCCTTTGTGGGCCATAATCCAGCATAGCCCTCGATGGTGGAGGCGAAGGCGGAAAGAGATGTGATGGCGTTGGCTAGAAGGTGATGCGGCTAGAGCTCGTATGTGTTCAACCAGTCGTGGAAAAAATCGCTAACTGGCAAACCGAATCCCTGCTGGAAGTGTGATAGGAACACAACGTACTCACCCGGATTGGGTGAGGGGCAAGCTCGAAGGAGGCGAGGCGCGCGACAACGCCCTCCGGGATGCGCCTGGTCCGGTAGAGCCAGTCCAGGTCATCCTGGCAGACCCAGGAGCCTGCCCACGCGCCGCGGTCAGCGCTCGTAGCATCTTCCTCCATCTCTTGCTCGGCGACGGCGAGCTCTTCTTCTATCATCTCGAGGTCACTGCTCTCACTGGCGCTAGCGGCGGTGGGTGGCAGCGGCCTGGACTGACGGGGACCCGTGGCGGAGGAGATGCGCAGAGGCGACAGCGACGCATGTGCGCGCGGAAGCAGAGCGGCGGCGGCGCAGCTACTTCAACGCGGTGGTGGCGGCGCTGTCGCAGGGAAAGATGAGGAAGAAGATGGGGCAGAGGGGCACATAAGTGAGGAACAGCCCCAAGGGGCGCGCCCCTCCCCTATTTAACCGCTCCCTCAGAGGAGTAGTGGGATCGCATTTGCGGACGGGCCACACCGTGTGGCCGTGTACAATCCGGATTGACCAATCAGCATCGAGCCACACGGAAGGCCACAGAGCGCAGCGGATCCCATGACGTGACGTTATGATGCGGATAACGAGGAGGTAGGCATGATGTGACATGCGCTACAGTAATAACTGACAATTACTACGGTGGTTACTGTGGCTGGCCCTTAAAATGAGGCGATGTGATGATTAGCCTCCACATGGGGAAGCGTACAAGAGAAGGAAGAGAAACCCGGATGAGTATGTGGTAACCCGGCCAGCAAGTAAAAACTTGGAATGTGCCAAAGGAAAGTAAATCCATAGAATTCGAGATAACAGGTAACTCGAAAAAGGAACGCAGAGCTCGGTGAAATTGAACCTGCTGTGGCCTTAGCGGCTAAGGCAGCTAAGACCGCACCAGCTTCGGGGACTAATGTTGGGGGGATACCCCCGGGTAGGGTCACGCCGGGGTATAAATGCCGAGTTAGCCGAGGTTCGGCAAGGTCAAAGCAGATGCTGGCCGAGTCACCTCAAGGCAGGTCGGATCATGGAGTAACCCGGACCAGGGACGTCCACCTTACATGGTCTCAACCGACTTAAGCCGTAAGTCGGTAAGATATATCGAACTTGTATGCAGGAACAGGTATGTCTGGATCTTCGATGCAGGATCCGGGTTATATCAAGCTTGCAAGAGAAGGAAGTTATCACGCTGGTCAAAAGGTGGCTGCTATACGTGGAGCGTGAGCAAAGCGGACAGAGGTCGGACCACCGAGGCGTGGCCGACAAAGGTGACGAAGCCAATGTTAGGTGACGCAGGCGCCGCAGAGGCTCACGTAGCCTCTGCATGGGTGACGCGGGGGAAAAGTAACCCGGTCGGCTTACAATTTTGGGAGGAGGCATATTCCCTGGAATATGCCTCCACGTATGCCCTAAATGGAGACCTAGCCACCCCTATATAAGGAGGGCTAGGGCTTCTGTAGAGGGGGGTTGGTTCTTGACTGGTTGATTTCTGGGAGATTGCTCTGAGGGCTTGCTAGAGGCGAGAGGAAGAGAGTTCTTTCTTCCTCCTCTACCCAATACAGCTCTAGGAGCATTTGTAACCTGTGAAGGAGAATACAATACAATACAAAGCTTATCTGTGTGGAATCACCACATTATCCCTCCCTGGATTCCCCTAGTGCATTTAGTCCCCACATTTAGCCTATACATGGCATCTGCCGTGACACCACCACGACAGTTCGTGTTTTTTGGGTTGAGGGTTTAGGGATTTAGGGTTTATGGTATATGATTTAGGATTTTAGGGTTTAGGGCTTAGGAGATTAAGGTTGGTATTTAGGGTTTTCTAGGTTTAGGTTTATGAATTTTCAATAATAATGTTCAAGCTTATATATATTCTTATATATATATATTCGTGGAATAGACTCGTGTTATCGCACTTTAATAAAAGTATCTTGGATTTTGATCTATAAGTGCATCATACCTCCTTGGTAAGGGGTTGAGGGTTTAGGTATTTTATGGTTTTGGGGGCTTAGGTGTTTAGGGTTTAGTTTTTTTTTGGGAATTTTCGATAATGTTCAAGCTGCTTTATATATGCTTATATTCATGGAATTGAATAGCGTTAGCACAATTTGAGGAATGTTTATCTGAAATTTTGATCTACAAGTGAATGTGGTACCTCATTTGCCAATGTCGTTTAGGCGGGGTTGAGGGTTTAGGGTTTTAGGGTTTAGGGCATTTTCAATAGTGTTCAAACTTTATTGTTATATTCGTGTTATAGAATGGCGTTACCGCAATTGAATGGAAGATCGAATATCAAATTTTGATCTATAAGTCCACGATACATGTTTGGTTAGAGTTTATATGGGTCGAGGGTTTAGGGTTTTATGGTTTAGGTTTTATGGACTGAATAGGGTTTAGGGGGTTTATCGAATTTTCAATAATACTCGAGCTTTATGCTTATATTTGTTGAATAGAATATGGCGTTACCTGACTCAATGAAAGTATCTCAAAATTTGTTCTATAAGTGCATGATACCTGATTGGTTAGGATTTATGGGTTGAGGGTTTGGGGTTTTAGGTTTAGGTTTTATTAGGGGTTGTTTAGGGTATTTTCGATAATGCTCAAGATTTATGCTTATATTCATCGAATAGAATGGAGTTACCAGTTTAATGAAAATATATCAATTTTTGATCGATAAGTGCATGCTACGTGCGGTGTTGAGGGTTTAGGGTTTTAGGGTTTAGGGCATTTCCAATAATGTTCAAACTTTATTGTTATATACGTGGAATAGAATGGCGTTACCGCAATTTAATGAAAGATCAAATCTCAGATTTTGATCTATAAGTCCATGATACCTGCTTGGTTAGGGTTTATATGGGTCGAGGGTTTGGGGTTTTAGGGTTTTACTATTTAGGTTTTATGGACTGAATAGAGTTTAGGGGGTTTATCAAATTTTCAATGATACTCAAGCTTTATGCTTATATTCGTTGAATAGAATATATATGGTGTTACCTAATTCATTGAAAGTATCTCCAAATTTGATTTATAAGTGCATGATACATGTTCTGTTATGGTTTATGGGTTGAGGGTTTGGGGTTTTAGGTTTAGGTTTTATTAGGGGTTGTTTAGGGTTTAGGGTATTTTCGATAATGCTCAAGATTTATGCTTATATTTATCGAATAGAATGGAGTTACCAGTTTAATGAAAATATATCAACTTTTGATCAATAAGTGCATGCTACGTGTTTGGTAAGGATTTTGGGTTTAATTAGTGTTTAAATTTTAGGGTTTCGGGAATTTTAAATAATGTTCAAGCTTTATGCTTATATTCGTGGAATAGAATGGCGTTACCGCAATCTAAGGATAGTATCTCAAATTTTGATATGTAAGTCCACGATACCTGCTTGATTAGGGTTTATGGGCCGAGGGTTTATGGTTTTACATTTTAGTTTTATGGGTTGTTTCCAGTTTTGGGTTTAGATAATTTTTGGTAATGCTCATGATTTATGCTTATATTCGTCTAATAGAATGGAGTTACCCGATTTAATTAAAATATCTCAATTTTTGATCTATAGTTGTGCGATACCTTCTTGGTCAGGGTTTAGGTGTTTAGATTTTATGGTTTAGGATTCCGTGAATTCTCAATAATATTTTCAAACTTGATGGTTATATATATTCGTGGAACAGAATGGTGTTACCGCAATTTAATTGAAGTATCTAAAAAATTGATCTACAGGTCGATGATATCCTGCTTGGTCATATTTCTTGTTAAATAAAATTGAATGTACCCGGGTACTAAAACAAGGGAGAAACAGGAATAAAATTGAATGTACCCGTGTTTTTGGCTTTGTTTTTTATTTTACTCTGACATAGTGGAATGATAATATAAGCTAGGTTGGATGTTTTAATGATTTTATCTTGGTTTAGTGAAAAATGTTTGAATTTTTAACAACAAGTTATGGGAATCTCTATTGCCCGTAATTCTAGCACATTGACATGTGGGTCACTTGCATAGTGGGTCCAAAAAGTCGGTGTAGGTCGGAGTGGGCGGGCAGGTAAATATTGAAGAAGGGTTGGGAAACGTGGATGGGGTGCTGCACTTGGGAGAATACAAATTTACGACCTATATCCCTCTGTTATTGAAGTGCTCCCTCGGATTCTTGTTTCCGGAGCAGGGATAGAAGAGGAATTTTTCATTCTATAAAGAGGTGAAGCATGTTTGAATGGATGCGCGGGATATTTTAATGGATGGGTGCGATGTTTGGGCGCCATACCAAATTTTGAGGTCGAAGCTTCTAGCATACGCTACTTCGGCGTGGGGCCTCTCAGACGCGCTGTCACCGTCTAGGCCCACACGCCAGCGAGAGTTGCTTCCTAGCATTTAAACGAGTTTCTAGGTATTTGCTGAAATTTTCGAACAATTTAAGGCTTTCAAGAAGATGACCATCATAAAAAAAGGTGACCAAGGTCATGGAAATAGTTTATGACGACGTGTTCGTATTTGGTAGATCGGTGCATCTTTGCAAATCAACTAATATGTCTGCTTCCAAATTTGAAGTTTGTTTTCGAATTTCCAAGTAACAACAATGTGTTTTGTTGTGAAGCAACTACAAAGATGATGGCTCAAAATGCCACCGCTCCCTCTTTTCACACAATGTATAATGCCCTTTCAAGCTTCCAGGCTAAATTTGTGCAATAAAATAATTTTTGGGGCTGGATGGTTTTTTGGGGGGCTGGATGTTTGAATGGGTGGGCGGGATATTTTGGCACTCTGCTGAAATTTTGAAGTTGAAGCTTCTAAGGTACGCTAATCCCAGTTGGGATGATGTCCCTGTCAGATAGACCCACATGCCTGTATGCTTTCTAGCATTTAATGAGTTTATAGACATCTGCTAAAATTAATGAACATTAATTCAAGGCTTTCAAACAAGAGGAGCAAGGTCACAACCATAGTTTCTGTACCTTTTTCATCTTTTGTACTACTCCGTACATTGAAGCATCTTCGCCAACTAAGCTTACAAACCTGGCCATATTTGGTAGATCGGTGCATCTTGGCATTTCAAGCAATTGTTTACATAGGAGATTCCAGATTTGATGGATAATGCCATACTTTCATGAGTTTCCAAGCTTCCTAGCTAAATATGCTGAAATTAAATAACTTTTTGACATAAAGCCATTCATTCACAAAGTGCAATGCTATGTGCATTAGTTTCCATGGTAAAACATAAACTTGTATATTGACAAGTTTGGATCAATTTTGATCTATGGTGACTGGCAGGTGGGACACGTATATGGTGGTGCCCAAAGCAAGGTAGGTCAGAATTTCCAAAGTTATCCCTCTGTAGTCCGCACCACTTCGCGCTGTGTATTAACTTCCACCCTCCGTTGCCTAGGCCTCACCCCTTCCCCACAAAACAGACACGCTTACGACCGCTCCTCATCACCAACATGCGGGAAGAAGCTTTCCCTACCCATCGGTCTTTTTGAGATGCACCGGTGGGCACGTCGATCCTATAGTAGCCCTTCTATCTATAGCTCGATCTGGTTGGCATTTTTATTGCCCTTTCAAATACTCCTATGTAGTTTAATTTGTCCTCAATCTTCATGGTCATAGTTTATTCTGCGCTAGATCTTTGTTCCTAAATACCTTCGGAGATTTTTGCTGTCAATATGTTTGCTGAAACGCATAGGCATATATAGTTTTTGTACTTCATCTATATGTTTCGTGCTTTTCCTTTAATAATAAGCAACCTTGTATGTCATAATTAAACAGATGGGTAGATTTTGGATAGATATTGCTCCATTAGGCAGCGCTAAACGTATCCTTGATGTTCTACGATTTATGGGATTTGTTAGAGCTCATTGCGACAACTCAAAGGTACATTGCCCCTGCCGGTTGTGTGCCGTAGGGTGCTGCCTCAAAGTATAGTGGAAGACCATATTTTTACATATGGGATGCTTAACACATATGTTAGATGGGTATTTCATGGTGAACCATATGATCCTCCATCTGAACCAGGGGAAGAACATCTTTATCATCAAGATCAAGTAGGGGAAGCAGATGTTGACCAACTAGATCAACTGACAGAGGCGGCTCCTGAGCATCTAGATCAACTTGGAGAAGGGGGAGGAGAGAAAAAGCACAAGCTGCATGAAACAAGATTCATTTCTGGTACTACCACTATGCCAGATGACAAGGTATATATATAGAACGACAAATGTTCAGGTTGTGTGTCTTTGATGTTTGTCTATAAACATATCTGTTAATCTACTAATCGCAGAAGCAGACGACCGAAGAGGACTTTGATGGTAATGACGATGACCTGTTCATTGATGAGCCTGTACCTGAGGCTGTGGATCGGGTACACTGTGTCTGGATGGATTTGATGCTGGGCTGCTGATCATCAAGGGTGTACTTTTGGTGTCGTTCATGACCACTAGCCCAGCTGCAAATTTCTTGGGGTGTAGAGCTATCCCATGATTGGTTCGCTACTATCGTAGTTCTGTAATATGGAGCTACCTTATTATGATTTCTAGGCCTTTGTTAGCAGAACTGTAATTGGAAACTATTCCGTATATTAGTATATACGGAGTATAGGTTTGTTTGTGTGTGTGTTTCTAGTCTGAAATCCGAGCTTATTATTTAATGGGTTCCTAAACTGTTTTTGAGGCCCCAGCGCTGGTGCCCTATGCTGCAATTACCACCGTCTTGTCCACTGCTCCGTGAGACGAATCAACTGAAGGATAATAAGCTGGGACCAATTTGATTCGAAGAGGGGCGATTTTCTCTGTCCTTGGAGAGGAACCCGGGAGAACTAGTACTGGTACCAAGGGAAGGAGGAGGTTGGCTCGGTCAATTATCTCACCCACTTGATGTGGGACCTGATTTAACTCACCCCTAACGTGGGTCCCGCTTGAAACAGCTGTAGGCCACCATGTGATAGCTGGGATAAAAAATTCGGGATTCTCTCTCGGCAAAATGTTCCCGCCACTGCCACTTAAAAATACTGTAGAAAAAAGTGTACTGCCAAGCCCTACTACTGCTAGTACTACTACTCCCCTGCCCGTGCCTTTCTACGGACGACAAGACAAGAAACCATCAATAGCTAGCTCACATCCGGCAAGAAACTATTGGAATTGGTGCAACCTCCGATTGGGGAGTTCTTGTTGAAATAGGTGGGTGTATTTGCTCACCTCAAAATCCGACTTTGCTTAATTTGCTTCCGATTGGGCCATTGGGGGTACTATTAGTACTAGGAGTAGTAGTATTCGGTATGATTTGATTGTGGAGTTCTTGCTTATTGCTCACCCCGGAATCACCTAATCAGGATATTTTTCCTCTTCTCTAATCGATTGGGTCATTTGGGTGGGGTGGGGGTGGTGGGGATGGGGGCTGGGGGTGGGGGGGAGGTGGTACTGATTTCGTATGGATTCCGGATCAGGGCATGGTCACCGTTGTTCTGATTGGGGCATTTGGTCAGGTTCAATTTCGGTGTTCTTCACTTCTGTAATCTTTAGTTGCTACTCGTAATGTGCAATGGATTTTGCGTCAGATTCTGTATGGAGAACTATGGGTCAGTGGCGCGCATGGCCACTACGGACATGGATGGTCCTGCCAGTTCCCTTAAAAGTTGCCTAAAAAGGTAATGTAGCAGTATATTCATTGCGTTCTTCCAATCTTTCCAATGCAGAAAGTGGTTGGCTGCAACCTGGATGTATCCCTGTGCTAAAAGTTGTCTCCGTCTTCATCCTGTTTTTGTGAAAGCCTTTGTGACACCATATCTTCTTCATTTACTATAGCACGGTGGTACATACCTGCGAACGTGCGGTGCTCCAGGTGCGGCAAACAAGATGGTACCCCCACATGCCACAGGATCCGGCGAGTACCACTACTCACCAAAAAACAAGCACAAGGCCACCGACCAACTGGGAGGGCCCAGCTTAAAGAGAAAGTTATTTGTTCTTAATACCCTTATTACCATGGTGTAGACAGATTTAAGTATTACCCGCTTGGTGTGGTGCATGCTTATCAGATATTCAGAAACATATGTGTGATTTTATTAATTTTGGCACTTTGTTTATGTGAATCTAGATCTGGATCTGTCAGACTGTCTCGTACAATCAGTATATGACTACTATGTACTGTACTCCCTCGTCCCAAGGCTTAGGCATATACTGTATTTTTTGAGAAGTCAAGCGACAGAAAGGTTGACCAAACTTTACATAGTAGTATTGAACTGTTGAGATCTGTTGCTATTTATGCAGATTGAAGGTGCTGCTGCGGAGGCTGAGGCTGCTATAGAGGCTAGTAGATTTCTCTACACAACGAGGAAGCGCCAACATAGTACCCAGGTGGGCAGTGACCTCTCTAAGAAGTGGGTATAATTTGTACATCCACAATTTCACATGTTATGATTGTCCATGTTATTTTTATCAGCTAGTACTATATGTTTACGCTCATTAGAAGTTCACAAAAATAAAATCTGTTTGCTTTACAGGCAATGGTTTTTTATTATATTATTAGATTTACTTGCTCTTTACATAATTTAACCTTTCCACTTAATGTCAATCAGTACCACGCACCAGCTGCTCATCCCTTTCTGCTACCCTCCTCTTATCAAGCTTGTGGATTGAAAGGGGGCCCCTGTATGCCATTCCAAAGGCAGAGGGATGAAAAATGGTGCATGGCCACCCTTTGCAAAGTGTACCCATGGTATCAGGTATAGATTCCAAGTGGTCTAGACTAACTTGATGTAACATCTTGTATCTCACTTTTTTTTGCTGTCGCCTTACTTCTCTATCAATTTTCTCATGAAGGCTGTCCCTTGTGTCGCTCGCCCCATTATAAACAAGATGTTCGGAAACGACAAGTTTCTAACTTTGTATAGCAAGGGCCCAAAAGGCATGTGACAACTATATGATGTGGATGTCTCCCAGACAATGGCCACCACCTATTTGGCTGGCCGAGGTTGGTCCAAGTATGTCCGTGAGAATGGTCTGAAGTAGGGGGACGAGGTAACATTCGATTTTAGCAAGCCTGGGCAGATACTTGCACGCCATCGTACACCTCTTGACCGAAGGGCCAAGAACAGAGGTAGTACTAATTAATTTGATTATGTACTCATCACAACCTCTAATGATTTTCTTGCGACTAACTGTTCTACACTATTGTCTTTACTCATCATATGACCCTGACCACTTCTGCAGTCCGCTTCCCCTTATGTACCACCTAGAAGGGTGCCAGTATCAAGCTGCTGGCACCGGCACCAGCACCGGCCCTAGTTCCTGAAACGACACCTGTTGACCTCAGTAGGAGAAAGAATAGAGGTAGTAACTTAATTCGCTTGTATACTCTCATCTCAGTCTAGGAGTTACTATTGTATAAGAAACCATTTTTCTTGTCCACATCTCATATGCCTCTCTGACCACTCTTGCAGTCCCCTTACCTACCCCTCAAAAGGTAACCAGCACCAAGCTGCTGGCACCCCCAACGGCACTGGCCCTAGTTCCTGCTCCGGCACCTATTGACCTAAGTAGAAATAGTGGAGGTAGTAACTTAATTTGCTTGTATACTCATCATATCTTCTGATCACTGTCTTGTGAGTAACTGTTGTATAAGAGACCATTTTGCTTGTACACTTCTCATCTGCCTCTACCATCCCTGCAGTCAGCTTAGCTACCCCTCAGAAGGAATCTAGCATCAAGTTGCTGGCGCCGGCACCACTTCTGGGCCTTCTATCTCCTGCACCAGCCCCTCTACAATTAGTGGCACCATCTCCTGCACCAGCACCCACCCCAGCACAGGCACCGCACAAGCTCTTTCATCACCCCGGGCAGCACCTTGTCAGACCATATCCTACACATGTGTCATCACAAGGTCGCACCGGATTATGTTTGTAAGTATATGGCAGCAGATAAACTATTCTAAATGTCTTCTCAAGTTTCACATGATTCAGTGCATCGCTCTTAGTAATTATGCGTCTATCTCTTGCTTTGACTCAGAAATTGCCTAAGAGTGCCACAAAGCAACTCTAGGCCAGACGAAAGGGCACAATAGTCTTCACGATGTAGAGCGAAAATTGCTTATCGAGGGATGCTACGCCATTAACTCGACTGATGGGCGCTTGGCAGCTCCTTCTAGGTGGATCAAGTTTCGGAAAGCAACCAAACTTACTATTGGAAGAATGGTCATGGTCGATGTATCTCGCTGCCCTGAATGCGGCATGTTGTTCATGAACTTCCTAGCTGTCTAGCTCTTTGGCCGCATGCTATTGTAATTAATTACGTGGTTGTCTTATCTCCACTGATCATATATGGGTGGTAAAACTGTGATAACCTTTTGCTGGATTGGAGCTATGACTAGTATGTACTGGTATGGTATATCTGTATCTATATGAAGGTTCCCTATATGAGCAAATATTATGACAATGATTGTGTTGTGATGGAGTGTGTTTGGAGAAAAGGGCAAACTGATCGCGTGGCATGGTTTTTAGAGCTGAAACAAGAACTGTCTCTCTCTGTAGTGATATTGAATTTCAGTGTTTGTATTGCTGAATTAGTCACTTTGAAATGCTTCTGAATTGGTCAAGTGCTGCTGAATATGAACTAGAAATCTGTCGATTTTTTATGTCTTATTATTCTGTCCTCCTTAATATTTCAAATGGTATTGAATTTGTCAAAAGTTCTGTCGTTGCTACTGGCTGCTTGCTCTAGAGCTTTTGCCTTTGTGTCATCAGAACCGTTGGATGCATTTTGCACAGAGATGAGAGGGTAAAGATATACAGCGTGATTTCACCAAGTGAAGTCATTGGATACTAATGACCCACAAGTATAGGGGGTGTATCGCAGTATTTTCGAGGGAAGTGAAACCCAATTTATTGATTCGACACAAGGGGAGCCAAAGAATATTTATCAGCCTTAACAACTGAGTTGTCAATTCAGCTGCACCTGGCAACAATCTTGCTCATAGCAGTTTATCAGTAGCAACAGTTTTGTAGTAGGAATAGCAAAGTAACAGCAGTAGCAAAGCAAAGACAGTAGTAACAAAAGCAGTAAACAATGGGATTCGAGTGCGGTAGGCATAGGGATGGATGGACGGGTGTTGCATGGACAAGACAATTCACATAGCAATCAGAACATAGGGCAATTGCAGATAAATAAGATAAAGCACCCAAGTACTAGACAATCCTAGGCATGTGTTCCATATATAGTCATACGTGCTCGCAATGAGAACTTGCACAACATCTTTTGTCCTGCCAGCCCGTTTGCAGCGGGGCCTCTAGGGAACTACTGGCAATTAAGGTGCTCCTTTTAATAGAGCACCGGAGCAAAGCATTAACACTCCATGAACACATGTGATCCTCACATCAAAGCCTTTCACTTCCGGTTATCCCGATTTCTATCACTTCGGGGCCATAGGTTCCGGACAACAACGTGTCTATAAAACTTGCAGATAAGACCAAGAACAATACTATCATAATGAATCAATAATAAGTTCAGATCTGAAATCATGGCACTCGGGCCCTAGTGACAAGCATTAAGCACAACAAGTCGCAACAAAGTCATAAAGCACTAATAAAAGATACTAGGCACCATGCACTAACAATCTGATGCCATTACATGAACGATCTCATCCAATCCCTACCATCCCCATAGCCTACAACGGAGGATTACTCACTCATAGATGGGGGAAACATGGATGGTCGATGGAGATGATGGGGAAGATCGCTAGAGATGGTTCCGGGGACACTTCCCCGTCCCGACAGGGTTTCGGAACAGAGACTTTCTATCCCCCGAATCTCCCCTTCGGTGGTGGCGGCGCAACGGAATTTTTCATGGAAAACGTCGAACCCCCCGGAGTTTTTAGGTCAGAAGGCTTCTTATAGGCGAAGAGGGAGGCCGAGGGGGTGCCTAGGGCCACCACACCATGCCCTGGCGCGGCTAGGCCCAGCCCGCGCCTGGGGGTGGTGTGGCCAGGCCCTGGCCCTCCTCCGTCTCGTATTCTGGCTCCGTGAGTCTTCTAGAAAAATAGGCACTTTGGCTTTTGTCCCATCCAATTCGGAGAATATTCATTTTCTGACTTTCTTGGAACCAAAAATAGCAGAAAACAGGCAGCTGGCACTGTGGCTCTTGTTAATAGGTTAGTCCAATAAATCATATGAAAAGTACTCCAAAGTGTTGACAAAATACAAGAAAGTGGATAAAACCAAGCATGGAGCATCAAAAATTATAGATACATTTGCAATGTATCAGATACCAGCCCTGTTTTGGCGCATGTGGTGTGTGTTCATTAGATATTTTTACATGAATATCTGTCAAAGGAATTGTCACTTTTTCCCCCCTCGAAGAGGTATGTGTTTGAATCTGGCAAGACGCAGCCTAGTAAAATTTGAGATAGGAGCCCATTGACCATAACCCAAAAACTTTTTAATTTGGCCTTTTTGGCAGTGCCCCCCACATCTAAAAAAAACACTGCCTACCCATGTTTTTAAGAAACTAATCCATTATGTGGCTTTTTATAAATCGAGGTTCCAGTAGCACTGCTCTTTTATTTTAAGAGAGATAACACGGAAACACAAAAATATTTTTTAGAAGACTGATACATAAGTTGTAGTACTAATACATGTTTAATGATTCAATTTCTACTAGTATTTTTGGTATTGTGGCAAAACACTCAGTTTATGTCTATTTGATTTGATTTGAAGGTCTTTAGTTCGAATCCACTTTGTGTACATATTTATATATATATCTTGGTTTACTTTTTTAGAAAGGGTTTACTTTTTAATATCGCATTACGGAGGGGCTGACATCGCGGACCCACCAGCCTGCAACATCCCTCGAGTTTAATGGTCGGGTTTGAAAAAAAAGGTTAAATACTTGTACAGAGAGGCTAGCATCAGGGTCCCATCGGCCAGAACATACCAGAGAGGGTGACATGGGGACCTCAGCAGCAAGACCATACACGACTGCCACATCGAGCAACGTTGCCAAGGTCAAAACAGCGGAGGCGGCCGAAAAAAAGTCCATCATACGCAGGTTTGATATACAGAGAGACCGACATGTGGGACCCAGTAGCGCGGCCTTATACAGGTTCTGCCTTGAGCGACATTGCCAAGTTCGAAACAGGGAGGCGCGAGCAAGAAAAAAGTCCAGCATGCACACCTTTCTTATAATGAGAGGCTCACATGGGGGACTCAGCAGCCTGGAAAAACGGCTGATGCATCTAGCAACTATCAAGTTCAATACACGGGGGCACGAACGAGAGCAAAAATTCCATCATACACACGTTTCTTCTTATGAGTGTATGACATGTGGGGCCCTGCATCATGATTAAACGATAGATACAGCGAGCAATGCTATCAAGTTCAGAACACGGATGCGCGACCGAGGGAAAAAATTCTATCCTACACACGTTTCTTCTAATGAGAGGATGACATATGGGGTACAAGAGTTTGATTAAACGGCTGATGCAGCGAGCAAAGATATGAAGTTCGGAACAAGAAGGCATGACAGAGGGTAAAAAATCCATCATACACACGTTTCTTCTAATGAGAGGATGGCATGTGGGGCTCAGGAGGTTGGTTAAACGGTAGATGCGTCGAGCAGCGCTATCAACTTGGAACGGGGTTAGCGTGAGCCAAGAAAAAAATCCATCATACACACGTTTCTTCTAATGAGAGGATGACATGTGGGGCTCAGGAGGTTGGTTAAATGGTAGATGCGTCGAGTAGCGCTATCAACTCGGAACGGGGTAGCACTAGCGAAGAATAAAATCCATCATACAGATGTTCTTCTAAGGAGAGGATGACATGTGGGGCACAACATCATGATTAAACGGTAGATGCGTCGACCAACGCTATGAAGTTCGGAACAGGGTAGCGCGAGCCAAGGAAAAAAAATCCATCATACACACATTTCTTCTAATGAGAGGATGACATGTGGGGCTCAGGAGGTTGGTTAAACGGTAGACGCATCGACCAACGCTATCAACTCAGAACGGGGTAGCGCCAGCAAAGGAAAAAATGCCATCATACACACGTTTCTTCTAATGAGAGGATGACATGTGGGTCCCATGAGGTTAATTAGACGGTAGATGCATCGAGCAGCACTATCAACTTTGGAACAGGGTAGCGCGAGCGAAGGAAAAAATCCATCATGCACATGATTCTTCTAATGAGAGGCTGACATGTGGGACCAAAGAGCCTGACTAAACGGCAGACACCTCGAGCAACATTATCGAGTTCAAATCAGGGAGGCGTGACCAAAAAGTATGGTCCGCTAGAGACACTGACGTCCGGGACCCACACACCTCAAAAGATTTCGGCGAGTCAAAATCGCGCGAGGAAATGAAAATCTTGCTTCTGCCACGCGCTGGCCGAGCTTCCTCCACGTTTTTAGCAGATCCGTCGTAGTAGAGGGCCGCGAAACCGGAAATTTTTTTTTTCCATCGGCCACGACCGAGCTGAGCATTTGGTCACGGAAGACGCGCCTTCTACGACGACCGTCGGGCCAATTCATTGCGGAAGTAAACTTTTCTTGTAGTGCTATTACACCATCACCGGAGTCCGAATCAATCTATATCCCGACACTCTCCGGGTTAGAAGCTACACCAATGTAGATAGATTGGGGAGGCACCTCAGCAAACCCGGGGACTGTTCAGCCAGACCTGGCAAGAGTTATGTCGGTGGATGCGATGGAAATTGATGAGGAACCTTTTCCTGTCCGGGCTATACCAGCTTGGGCCAAGCCAATATTTGACTTCCTGAAAGAGGGAATCTTGCCGGGTGATGAGGTACTCTCAAGGCAGATCTAGAGAAGAGCAAAGGCCTATACTATTATAAATGCTGAACTATACAAAAGAAGCATAACAACAGTGTTGCAGTGATGCGTTGACCCGGAGGAAGGACTTGATATACTCCGGGATATCCACCAAGGGGAATGTGGCCACCATGCATCCTCAAGGGCGTTAGTAGAAAAAGCTTTCCGACATGGATTTTATTGGCCAAGTGCTGTGGAGCAAGCAGAGGATTTGGTGAGGAAATGCAGTGGTTTCCAAAGATATGCCACGAAAAATCACCTGCCAATGTCGGAGCTAAAAACTATTCCCATTACTTGGCCATCTGCTGTATGGTGCCTTGGTAGGACCATTTAAGATGACGAAAGAAGGAATGACCCATATCCTAGTGATGGTGGACAAATTTACCAAGTGGATTGAAGTAAAGACAATCAAGAAATGTGATGGGGCAACAACAGTAAAATTCCTCAAGGATATAATCTTAAGATATGGCACTAATTTTGCCGAAGGAGCATTTGTGAGGTTCTGCTGGGAAAGGAAATCCCGCTAGATGTTGCCTCAGTGGCCCACCCCACATCAAACGGGCAAGTGGAAAGATCCAACGGACTAGTTCTGTCTAGGATAAAACCCCGGCTCATAGAGCCGCTGCAAAGATCAGCGGGGTGCTGGATAGAAAAACTACCAGTAGTACTATGGAGTTTAAGAACAACTCCAAATCGATCAACAGGCTATACGCCATTTTTTCTAGTATATGGGGCAGAAGCCGTATTACCGGCCGACATAGAGCATGATTCGCCAAGGGTCACCCAATACACAGAAGCCGAAGTGCGTGAAACCCGGCAAAATGATGTTGATCTGCTAGAAGAAGCAAGAGAACCGGCCTTGTCCAGATCCTCCATATATCAGCAAAACCTCCGACGCTACCATAGTCGGAAAGTAAACCCCCGAGTTTTCGGGGAAGGTGCTCTGGTACTTCGGCTCGTGCAGCGCAACGCTGGCATGCATAAGTTGTGCCCTCCATGGGAAGGACCATTCATTATGAGCAAAACTTTGCACAATGATTCCTACTATCTTATCGATGCACAGCCACATGAGAAGAACAAGGCGGATAGGTCCGGAGAAGAGTCTAAGCGACCATGGAATGTAGCACTACTTCGTCCCTTTTACACCTAGCAAAGAGGTGAATGTATCCGAGCCTCTCGTATGTCGGTATGTATGTCGGCAACGAGCTTATCAATGAAACTTTGGCACCCCCAGTAGAAACTCGGGGACTACCATAATAACTGTCTTTCTTGTTTTACTTCATTCGTTTTTATATGCTGGCTGACTTACAGTACTTGTACCTTAACCAGATTAGTAATGTGTGTGCACCAAAAACCCAACTCTTCGACTTTGCTGTTTTCCAACAAGAATTAGCTTCATGACAAGCAAGAGAACAAGTTTGGAATTGCAAAGCACATGAAAAACGACTAAGGGAAAGAACCTAAGCGAGCCGACGTTTGTTTTTTGGACTAACCCTTGTTTACTTTATTCGTCTACCGCCGGATTATTCTGAGCTGATCTCGAAGTTTCAAGTAGTGTTAAGTCAATTTTTTGAACCTCGGACTCGTAAGTCAGAAAACCGAATCAGGGTAGACGCGAGCCGAGTCAAGAATTGGGGGAACAAGAAAGGGAAACTTGAGGACTTTGCCCACGATAATCCGACATTAAAAAACTTAGTAGCAAAAAACAATAATTGTAGCGAAACCAAACCATAGTGCTTAAATACATTACCACCTGGCATTCCAGGGATCTGACAAATTTGGTTATGTGTTTTTATGCTCACGGAGTAGGGGCAGAAGCCGAATCATTGGCTGGACGTGGAGGTACTTCGGAGTTTGTGGGTGGGGGCGCTAGCCTTGGTCCCATCTTCGGGGTTGGCCTCTCCATCCTCCGGATCTTCAGCTTTATCGCCGAGTTCGGAGGCTTCGCCCTCGCTTCCCTCATCTTCCTCATCTTCAGAAGCGTCTTCAAACACATCAAGGTAGCTTGGCCCCTCGTTCCAAGCATGGCAGAAGGAGTACTGGATAAGCTTGTTGGTAGAGGCTTTGCGATGCGCAACCCACTCCGGATCTTCGGACCACCTGGATCCGGTGCACATGCGGGTGAGCAGCCCCACGTCTATCCCTTCATACCAAGACAGGATGAACTGCAGTGCAATGTCAGCCCCTGCTCGGGCAATAGATTCTCGCCACAGGTGCAGCTGAGTCTCGCACTCCATCAGTTTGGCTATAAGTGCCGCATTTCCTTTGGGAGTGGGCTCACCGGGCCAGAGGGAGTTTAGCATCCGCATTTCCACCGGCATGATATCCGCACCATAGTTATTTACTAGCTCCTTGTGAGCAATGAGGCTCACCAGCAGATCTGCCGTCTCGTAAGGGATTGGCCCGGCGACATGACCTATGGCAATACCACGTTGCTGGCGAGCTTTGGCCACAGCACTGGCAACAATGGTGTCACCATCTAGAAACTTGCCTGAGAACAGAACCATAGAAAACATTAAGCAAGAGCACTAAATCTAGAGAAGATGAAAATTGAGCAGGGGAAAGGAACTCACGAGAAATCTGGAAGAGGAGACGCTGGAGTTTGGCATGGACATTGGCCCTGGAGGCCTCGAGTTTCTCATATTTTGAGGTCACCGACGTAAGTTTTACATCGGCCTACTGCAGTAAGTCCTGGTCCTTGGAAATTTGTGTGGTCAGATGCTCCTTTGCCTTGGCAAACTCCTGGTCATCCTTGTCTAACTCAGATTGGTGGAGGTCCTTAAGCCTCTAGATTTCGGCATGCAGCCGAGTAATCTCCGAGTCCTGAAGGCGCAGCCGAGCTATGTCGTCATCCTTCTTCTTCAGTTCAGTTTGATGCTTGCCTTCTTGTTCAAGAAAATATGTCATCATATCAGGAATAGGAACACTATCTTCAAGGGAAACTGCAGTAATAGGTTAATCTGACGGAGCCAAAGTATAAATGTCTACCAAGTCAAGGAAAGAAGTGCACAATGGTCAAGAGAACAAGATAAAATACCTTGAATTTCCTCCAGATTTTTCCGCAAGATAATATTCTCAGCCTCAACCTTGGCTGCATAATTGGAGTAATAAGTTAATACGGATCATGGATAACTCGAGGGAACGCAAGTGGAAAAGGAAACATCTTGAGTAAATAAAGTTACCTTTCCTCTGGTGATCCTCTAAGAGCTTTCCATAATGGGCGCGAACATCTTTGTAGGAGTCCAGCAGGCGTTGGAACTCAGCAGTTCGGCGGTTAGTGGTAATCTGAAAAAATAAGACAATGCTAGTTCAAGGGTAAATTGAGGACAATTCGAAGTCTACAAAATCTGGGCCAAGTGGAACTTAACCCGGCTCTAGGTGTGTGGATATTTGAAGTATTCAAGATCCAGGCCAAGGGGAACTTAACCCGGCTCTAGAAGTGAGGACAATTCGAAGTCTACAAAATCTGGGCCAAGTGGAACTTAACCCGACTCTAGGTGTGTGGATATTCGAAGTATTCAAGATCCGGGCCAAGAGGAACTTAACCCGACTCTAGGTGTGTGGATATTCGAAGTATTCAAGATCCGAGCCAAGTGGAACTTAACCTGGCTCTAGGTGTGTGGATATTCGAAGTCTACAAGATCCGGGCCAAGTAGTACTTAACCCGGCTCTAGGTGTGTGGATATTCGAAGTTTACAAGATCCGGGCCAAGTGGAACTTAACCCGGCTCTAGGTGTGTGGATATTTTAAGTCTACAAGATCCAGGCCAAGTGGAACTTAACCCGGCTCTAGGTGTGTGGATATTCAAAGTATCCAACATCCGGGCCAAGTGGAACTTAACCCAGTGATACGTCCAAAACGTATCTACTTTCCCGAACACTTTTGCTATTGTTTATCCTCTATACTTCTGTGATTTGGATGCAACTAATGTGAACTGACGCTGTTTTCAGCAGAATTTCCTTAGTGTCTACTTTTTGTGCAGAAAATCAACTATCAGGAAAAATCCCAAAAAATATGCCAAAAATCCTATTTCACCCGAAGACTCCTGGAGCTAGAATACGAGACGGAGAAGAGCCCTGGGGTGGCCACACCACCTGGTGGCGCGGGCTAGGCCAGGCCGCACCAGGGGTGGTGTGGGCCCCCAGGCACCCCCTCGGCCTCTCTCTTCGCCTATAAGGAGCCTTCTGACCTAAAAACTTTGGGGGGTTCGACGTTTTTCCAGAAGGAGTTCTGCTCTGCCGCCACCACCAGATTCCACGAAATAGCACCAGAAACTCCGTTCTGGCACCCTGCCGGGATGGGGCATTGGAGGAGATCATCGCCATCATCATCACCATCGCTTCTCCATCGACCATCCATGTTTCCCCCATCTATGAGTGAGTAATCCCCCGCTATAGGCTATGGGGATGGTAGGAATTGGATGAGATCGTTCATGTAATGGCATCATGATTGTTAGGGCATGGTGCCTAGTATCTTTTATTAGTGCTTTATGACTTTGTTGCGACTTGTTGTGCTTAATGCTTGTCACTAGGGCCTGAGTGCCATGATTTCAGATCTGAACTTATTATTGATTCATTATGATAGTATTGTTCTTGGTCATATCTGCAAGTTGTATACACACGTCGTTGTCTGGAACCTATGGCCCCGAACTGGCAGAAATCGGGATAACCGGAAGGGAAAGGCTTTGATGTGAGGATCACATGTGTTCACGGAGTGTTAATGCTTTTCTCCGGTGCTCTATTAAAAGGAGCACCTTAATTGCCAGTAGTTCCCTAGAGGCCCCGCTGCAAACGGGCTGGCAGGACAAAATATGTTGTGCAAGTTCTCATTGCGAGCACGTATGACTATATATGGAACACATGCCTAGGATTGTCTAGTACTTGGGTGCTTTATCTTATTTATCTGCAATTGCCCTATGTTCTGATTGCTATGTGAATTGTCTTGTCCATGCAACGCCCGTCCATCCATCCCTATGCCTACCGCACTCGAATCCCACTGTTTACTGCTTTCGTTACTACCGTCTTTGTTTTACTACTGCTGCTACTCTGCAATTCCTACTACAAAACTGTTGCAACTGATAAACTGCTGTGAGCAAGATTGTTTCTAGGTGCAGCTGAATTGACAACTCAGTTGTTAAGGCTTATAAATATTCTTTGGCTCCCCTTGTGTCGAATCAATAAATTGGGTTTCACTTCCCTCGAAAATACTGCGATACACCCCGTATACTTGTGGGTCATCAAGACTATTTTTTGGCGCCGTTGCCGGGGAGCATAGCTTTATTTATCAAGTTCACTTGGATTCTCTATTGTTCGCTGCTACTCATCCATCATGGGTAAGTCTCGTGATGGAAAGGTTCGTATTTTACCATCCACTACAAGAACAGGTACGGTTCTGAACACCTCTACTGCTCTTGATTCATCGTATGTTTTGAGTAAGTTTCTTACACCACCACATACACATGCTACACACACTGATACTAGTGCTAAATCTGAAACTTCTGATACTTATGATGTTGCTTCTACTGTGCTTGATAAAAGTGGTTCATTAGGTCCTTTCCTAGATGCTACGATTGCTAGAACTATAGCTGGAAATACCGAAACTCCTAATGAAGGCACTGCCACACATGTTATCTCACCTGAGTCTAGTAAGAGTTATGATGCTGAAGAAGATTATGTTGAGATGACTGATGAGTTTATTGAAGAATGTAGGAACACCCATGATAGGAGCGCTGCTAAGAGTCTCCTTGAGAGGCGTACTATTAGACCCAAATTATCTCTTGATGCTAAATTTGCTGCTTCTCCAATAAACATTATAAATGAAGATTATGATTTCTCTCTCGATCTATCTTACATAGCTATTGCCGAGAAAGAACCTTTTTGTGGGACTAAGAATGAAAGTGCGGTAGCACATATGAATAAACTTTCTACTATGAGTGGCTTGTTTTCTGATGATATTAAGATGCGTACTTATTTTGTTGCTAAGATTTTTCCTTTTTCACTGAAAGGAGAAGCTAAAACGTGGTTTAGTAATTTACCTCCTAGATCTATTGATAGCCCTGAGTGCTTGATTAGTACTTTCCTGCAGAAATATTTTCCTCCCAGTGCTAGACATACTATTTTGCAGGAACTTTTTGATTTTAAACAGGGAGAAAAAGAGGTATTGCCCGAATCTTGGGCAAGGTTTTGTGCTTTGATTCATGCACATGCTGGAAGTCCTTTACATAAGAATGAGCTTCTTGATATATTTTATAATGGACTGACCAAGGAATCTAGGACATACCTAGATAGTTGTGCTGATTGTGTTTTCAGGAATAGGACTCCAAAGGAAGCTTAGGAATTAATGGCTAAAATAAGCAAGAATTATGAAGACTGGATTCCTCCTAAACAAGCTATACCTGAAGTAATTGAACCTGAACCATCTATTCCTATGCCTATTCCAACATCAAAGAAGAGGGGAGTTATTGAATTAAATGATGAAGTGATGAAGGAAGCTAAGAAATGTCTTAAGGAGAAGGGAATTAAAGCTGCAGATGTCAAGAATTTACCTCCTATAGAAGAATTATGTAAGCCTATTCCCTACTCATCCACTATTGAGGGACACTCTCTCCAACACTTTGATGAAGGTGATATCCCTTATTTGAAACCTCCTGATCAATGCTTAGAAGAATTTGATATCTTTATTGTTAAGCAAGATAACTTTAATAAAAGGGTGCAAAATCATCTTATGGAAAACACTAGAGCTATTGTTGAGTTGAAAGATATTGTGGAAAGAACCTCCAATGATGTTAAAATGATTGTTAAACACTTTCAAATGGTTCAAACTCAAATAGATCAACTCGTTAAAGTGCAAAACGACTTGCTAGTTAATGCTGCTAAAGAAAAAACATGCTTATGAAATTAGAACTAAAAGTGGTGCTGCTACCCAGGATCCTCTATATCCTGAGGGGCATCCCAAAAGAATTGAGCAGGATTCTCAACAAGCTGAAAATAGTGGTTCTACTCGTAAGAAAAGGAAAAAGAAACATAAAACTGTTGTAGAACCCTCTGAACCTGCTATAGATCCTAATAGTACATCTATCTCTGATGCTAAAACTGAAAGTGGTAATGAAGAAAATGAAGTTCCTAATGAAGAAAAAGTTGAAGAAGAACATGAAAACCACACTAAGAATACTAAATACACTAAAGAAGATTTTATTGCTAAGAAACATGGTAGTGAAAGAGAACCTTGGGTCCAAAAACCTATGCCTTTCCCTGATAAGAAACACAAGTCTAAGGAAGATGAACACTATAATAAGTTTTGTGAGTGGATGAAGCCTTTATTCTTGCAAATTCCTTTGACTGATGCTATTAAATTGCCTCCTTACTCAAAGTATATGAAGGATATTGTCTCGAATAAAAGGAAGATCCCTAATGAAGAAATCTCTACTTTGCTTGCTAATTATTCTTTCAATGGTAAGGTTCCTAAGAAACTTGGAGACCGAGGGATTCCAACTATCCCTTACTCTATTAAGAACAGTTATGTTAGAACAACATTGTGTGATTTGGGAGCTAGAGTTAGTGTTATGCCTTTCTCTCTCTATAAGAGGCTTCAACTTGAAAAATTGATACCAACTGATATATCTTTGCAAATGGCTGATAAATCTACCACTATTTCTATGGGTATATGCGAGGATGTACCTGTTCAGGTGGCTCATAATTTCTTGATATTAACTGATTTTGTTGTGCTTGAAATGCCTGAAGGTGATAATATGTCTATTATTCTTGGGAGACCTTTTCTTAATACTACAGGAGCTGTTATTAATTGTAATTAAGGAAAGGTGACCTTAAATGTTAATGACAAGGAACATACTGTCTATTTCCCCAAGAAGATTGAAAGGACTTATGGCTTGAATTCAATTGAACATGTTGACGGCATTAAAGTTGGAGAAATATATTGTCCCATACCAAGAGAAAAATTTGAAACTATTATGATTGGGACCATTGCTATCAAGGTTGAGGTAACATAATCGTTTGTGGAGTACAAAGTTTTGTCTCATATGCAATTGTTTTGGTAGCAAGACTTGATCAACCTTGCTAACAAAAGGATTCCATTGAACAAAACAATGTTTTCATTATGATTATCTCCGTTTATTTCTATCCTTTGCATCTTAGTTTTTGTTTTCGTTTAGTTTTCTTTGTGTTGTTAGTTGCTTGCATGCTAGAACTTCTGTAGTTCTAGCCTTGTTTTGTCCTTGCATCATGTTTTCAAAAAAGAAAAAGAAAAAAATTTGTCTGTCAGAGAAACCATTCTTCTATTTCTGAAAATGCCCAAAAATAAAGTGTCTCGAAAAATTCCAGAAAATTCATATTAAATTTTTACGTGAAAAAGGGGCAGAGGAGTACCTGGTAGGTACCAGGGGGCCCCACCAGGCAGGCACACCATGTGGTGGCGCGGCCAGCCCTAGGTGGCGCCATGCCCTAGTGTGGGCCACCCCTGGCCCCCCACTACTTCTCTCACCTGCCACTTTCTGCTCTCTCCCGAGTAAGCTCCAGTTCATAGCTCAAAATCGCGTTCTTTCTGTGCTTGCTCTCGATTTCTTCAATCTCTTTGCCCATCCCATCTTTCTTGCTGAAATTTGGAGCAATTGTTCCTTGGTATGTGACTCCTCCCCTTGTCCAAGCAGATTTGTGTTTAGTGGTTTATATGTTGAGTATTTTGCTGCTGTAGGTGACTGGTTATGAGGGCTTGTAAGCTTGTTTCATGCTTAGAGATATAGTTTTGATGCATGTTTAGGCCTCTTGCAAGTCCCTATGAGTAGAATCCTTCATTATATTTACTTTGCAATCACTTGTGTAATAGGTGTTTAAATTTCAGAATAGAAGATGAGTGAACACCACCTAAACCAACATGAGCTTTGGATGCCTAAGGTCATGAAGGTCCATCGGGAGGAGGAAGTTTTTCCCTCCATTTATCCATGCTCTGAGTTCATGAGAGCTGTAGGAATTCTACAAGATTTCCACACTTTGGTTTCTAATGCAGGGTTAGAGCACTTTTTGGAAGATGAACCTTGTCAATTTGTGAAACTAACCATGTCTGTGGTGCAGGACTTCAAATTTAGTCACTTTGTGCCTAACCCCATGGTCCATTACAAAATTTACAATATAGCTGTCGACCTTTCTCTTGATGATTTTTGTGCAGCTATTAAGGTACCTCAATGGGGATCATGTAGGAAGATTTAAGAGAGACCTGAACCACTCATGGATTTATATGCAGAAATTTGCCAAGGGAGTAGCTTCTCGAAGGAGAGTGGAAAAATCCGTAACATTCATCTTCCCTCCATTCGCTACTTTGCCTACTTTATTGCCAAGTGTGTTCTTGCTGGGAAAACTGCCAATAAGTTATCTTCGTTTGGTCTAGCATTTATCACTTCTGCTCTTAAACGAGATAGATCTTACAACCTGGGTGCTTTGATAGCTTTCCGTCTTGCTGCTAACCGTGAGAAAGGTGGAATTTGTGGAGGCCCCATTGCTTCTCGTTTGCTAGCATTGCATGGTTTAGTGCCTCATCATCTAGACCTACAGTTTCCCATAGAGAGGCTTGATTTTAATTCCATGATACAACATAAATTTATTTCCTCATGGGC
The DNA here is from genome assembly GCA_910589775.1 of Avena eriantha. Taxonomy (NCBI): domain Eukaryota; kingdom Viridiplantae; phylum Streptophyta; class Magnoliopsida; order Poales; family Poaceae; genus Avena; species Avena eriantha. The sequence goes on from OU342740.1 coordinate 14,657,198, forward strand.
TAGTTTGAGTGAGTTATCTTATGAAATAACCTTTCTCAAGGCTGGCTGGAGAAAGAGCAAGTCCGAGCATGTTGTTCTTTTGCCTGCACATGTTTTGTTTAACCTTGATAACAGGGAAGGATGGTCCCTCACTGAGGAGGAGCTTGACACGTACCTGGGAGAGCTTTCCCAGTAGGAGCAGGACACTAGAAGGGAGGTCAGGGATGATTCGGTCCTGCCCTCGAATGAGGGAGAGTCTTCATATCAGCAGCCCGCTTATGATTGGGGAGCTTTCTCTTCTACTCATGGGCCCGGCTACGACCATTCTTACCAAGATCCGCCCGCTTGGAACCCCTATTCGTACATGGATTGATACCCACTTAGGCCAAAAGCCTAAGCTTGGGGGGAGGTACGCCGACACCACACTTATCTCCATATCATGTTGCGTCGGTACTTTGTATATTCATGTTTTCGTTCTCTTTTTAGTTTTCGATTCTTCTTTGCTTTTGCTTTCTAAAAACACAAAAAGACCAAAAATATTTTTGTTATTTCTCTTTGGTTTGCTTCTTCTTTTGCCTTTGTTTGCTTTTCCCTTTTTGCTTTGTTTTAACTATTCGAAAAATCCAAAAAGATTTTGCTTTGTTTATCCCTTTTTGGTTCTTGTTTAAAAATCGAAAACACCAAAAATATTTGTCGTTCTTCTTTGGTTTTTGCGAGTTTGCTTCAGGGTTCGGCAGTCCTAAGTGGATATTGGTTTCATATTATTATTCAAGCCACACAAGTGAAGAGCAATAATGAGGATCAATGACAACTTGAGGCGTGGTAAGAGGCTGGTAACGAACTCTATTTGTTTTCATTTTTGTACATATACTCATCACTGTGGGCATGCTTAGTCCGTTCATGTAGAGTGTATGTTTTCTTTGGATGCTTAATAGATCTTGCTTTCTTTTGATTAGCTCCATCTCGCTAATAGTTTGTAGCATGTCTTATGAATGTTTGCCTACATTGCTCTATTCATAAATTGGTATGACACCATGGTATCCTCCTCTGAATGTTTCATTTGATTGACTTGGCACATGCTCACGCATGCTCATGACTGTAATAATCAGTTAAGCCTTGATGAATTATTTTGCCTTGAGGATCTTGAATCACTTTCATGCCATGAGTAGTCTTGTTTTGTTGCATGCATGATAATGATAGCTATTGCTCTCTCGTTTGTCGCTCCCTTAATATTGCTAGCCTTCACTTCCACTGAGTGTTTTACTCATGTCTCCAACTCCGTAAACCAAACATTTCCAAAGTGTCCACCATACCTACCCATTAGCATCATTGGCTACCTCCGTGCATATTCAATGTGCCTTGTTTTCTTCCGAATAAAATGTTTTCTTGTTATGGGAAAATTAGTTAGTAAAGCTCTCACGAACTTGATGGCACACTTTATTTTCCTACACTTAATAAACCTGAACCATTGTGAACTCTCCATGAAAGTTATATGCTTGCAAATTATAGGCTAGGGATTAGCAGAACCGTGCTGTCACGGGGAACACTTTCAATACTTGTAAATATATACCCAGTTGATACCTTGCTCTTTTGTTTGCGGATGTCGTCGGTGTGAAATAAAAGGGGAGCTTGTAAGTCCATGGAGTTATGTATGTGTGTTAGAGAAACGCTTGGGCCGCTGGTCTAATCCATGCTGACATGGTGGAAACCTGCAGTGTAACCATAATGATATCTATGAAGCATTATTCTTATAAAAAAAGAGAGAGATAGCTATTGAGAAAAAGAAAAAAAAAGAGTTTTATGAAAAGAGGAAAGAGAGAAAAAAGCACCATTTTCCCATGGTAATTAAGAAGATTCTTGAGATACTCATTGTCTGCTTGCCTTATCATTTTGATATGGGGATTCTTCCGTATCATCGGGCAAGGGGTACCCCGTTGGCGGTTCTCAATGATACGCACATACTTACGATGACAAGAACTTACCGTTAACTAAAGTTGAGTAGCATGAGGAGCGGCCCTCGTACTCAAGGGACTTGGGATTTTCATTTTATAGTCTGTCAAGCATATAACTCAGATTGGACCTCATTTTCACCTTAACCACATTAAAGATGCTTATGATAGGGGCAATGAGAGCTCAAAGCTAACAAGTACCATACTTTCAGCAATTGGAAGCCTTTCAAAATTATTCAAAACCTTTTTCTTTTACTTGTTGAGTCTCCACATATTCTTTGAGCACCTTCTTGAGAGCATAGTTGTCATTCTTTGTGTTTGTTCCATTACTTGATTATTTGTGTGATGACTTTGATGCTTGTATCTTTGATATCTTTACTTCTAGTCATCACTTGAACTTCAGAGGTGCCTTGGCATTCATAATCAAAGGCAAGCAAGATACCACTCTATCATACCTTTCTATGAGCATTGTAATGTTGCTTATGTTCGTGCTTCATGCTACTTATTATTCTTGAGTTAGAATCTCTTCATAGCTTGCAATGACTATTAAGTAGACTCAGTTGCATACTCTTTATTATGAATTGTCTAAGTAGTTGATCACATTGCTGAGAATATTTACATCATATGAAGCAAATGTGTTTGTGAAAGTTCTTTTATCGCACTCAGTTTTCAACTGAATTGCTTGAGGACAAGCAATAAGCTAAGCTTGGGGGGAGTTGATACGTCCAAAACGTATCTACTTTCTCGAACACTTTTGCTATTGTTTCTCCTCTATACTTGTGTGATTTGGATGCAACTAATGCGAACTGACGCTGTTTTCAGCAGAATTGCCTTGGTGTCTACTTTTTGTGCAGAAAATCAACTATTAGGAAAAATCCTGGAAAATATGCCAAAAATCCTATTTCACCCGAAGACTCTTGGAGCCAGAATACGAGACGGAGAAGAGCCCTGGGGTGGCCACTCCACCTGGTGGCGCGGGCCAGGCCAGGCCGTACCGGGGGTGGTGTGGGCCCCCTAGGCACCCCCTCGGCCTCTCTCTTCGCCTATAATGAGCATTCTGACCTAAAAACTTCAGGGGGTTCGACGTTTTTCCAGAAGGAGTTACGCTCTGCCGCCACCACCAGATTCCACGAAACAGCACCAAAAACTCCGTTCTGGCACCCTGCCGGGACGGGGCATTGGAGGAGATCATCGCCATCATCATCACCATCACTTCTCCATCGACCATCCATGTTTCCCCCATCTATGAGTGAGAATCCCCCGCTGTAGGCTATGGGGATGGTAGGGATTGGATGAGATCGTTCATGTAATGGCATCAAATTGTTAGGGCATGGTTCCTAGTATCTTTTATTAGTGCTTTATGACTTTGTTGCGACTTGTTGTGCTTAATGCTTGTCACTAGGGCCCGAGTGCCATGATTTCAGATCTAAACTTATTATTGATTCATTATGATAGTATTGTTCTTGGTCTTATCTGTAAGTTGTATACACACGTTGTTGTCCGGAAGCTATGGCCCCGAAGTGATAGAAATCGGGATAACCGGAAGGGAAAGGCTTTGATGTGAGGATCACATGTGTTCATGGAGTGTTAATGCTTTGCTCCGGTGCTCTATTAAAAGGAGCACCTTAATTGCCAGTAGTTCCCTAGAGGCCCCGCTGCAAACGGGCTGGCAGGACAAAAGATGTTGTGCAAGTTCTCATTGCGAGCACGTATGACTATATATGGAACACATGCCTAGGATTGTCTAGTACTTTTTTTCGGCCGCCTCCGCTGTTTTGACCTTGGCAACGTTGCTCGATGTGGCAGCCGTGTATGGTCTTGCTGCTGAGGTCCCCATGTCACCCTCTCTAGTATGTTCTGGCCGATGGGACCCTGATGCTAGCCTCTCCGTACAAGTATTTAGCCTTTTTTTTCAAACCTGACCATTAAACTCGAGGGATGCTGCAGGCTGGTGGGTCCGCGATGTCAGCCCCTCCGTAATGCGATATTAAAAAGTAAACCCTTTCTAAAAAAGTAAACCAAGATATATATAAATATGTACACAAAGTGGATTCGAACAAAAGACCTTCAAATCAAATCAAATAGACATAAACTGAGTGTTTTGCCACAATACCAAAAATACTAGTAGAAATTGAATCATTAAACATGTATTAGTACTACAACTTATGTATCAGTCTTCTAAAAAATATTGTTGTGTTTCCATGTTATCTCTCTTAAAATAAAAGAGCAGTGCTACTGGAACCTCGATTTATAAAAAGCCACATAATGGATTAGTTTCTTAAAAACATGGGTAGGCAGAGTTTTTTTAGATGCGGGGGGCACTGCCAAAAAGGCCAAATTAAAAAGTTTTTGGGTTATGGTCAATGGGCTCCTATCTCAAATTTTACTAGGCTGCGTCTTGCCAGATTCAAACACATACCTCTTCGAGGGGGGAAAAAGTGACAATTCCTTTGACAGATATTCATGTAAAAATATCTAATGAACACACACCACATGCGCCAAAATAGGGCTGGTATCTGATACATTGCAAATGTATCTATAATTTTTGATGCTCCATGCTTGGTTTTATCCACTTTCTTGTATTTTGTCAACACTTTGGAGTACTTTTCATATGATTTCTTGGACTAACCTATTAACAAGAGCCACAGTGCCAGCTGCCTGTTTTCTGCTATTTTTGGTTCCAGGAAAGTCAGAAAATGAATATTCTCCGAATTGGATGGGACAAAAGCCAAAGTGCCTATTTTTCTAGAAGACTCATGGAGCCAGAATACGAGACGGAGGAGGGCCAGGGCCTGGCCACACCACCCCCAGGCTCAGGCTGGGCCTAGCCACGCCAGGGCATGGTGTGGTGGCCCTAGGGACCCCCTCGGCCTCCCTCTTCGCCCATAAGAAGCCTTCTGACCTAAAAACTCCGGGGGGTTCGACATTTTCCATGAAAAATTCCGCTGCGCCGCCACCACCGAAGGGGAGATTCGGGGGACAGAAAGTCTCTGTTCCGGCACCCTGTCGGGACGGGGAAGTGCCCCCGGAGCCCTCTCCAGCGATCTTCCCCATCATCTCCATCGACCATCCATGTTTCCCCCATCTATGAGTGAGTAATCCCCCGTTGTAGGCTATGGGGATGGTAGGGATTGGATGAGATCGTTCATGTAATGGCATCAGATTGTTAGTTCATGGTGCCTAGTATCTTTTATTAGTGCTTTATGACTTTTTTGCGACTTGTTGTGCTTAATGCTTGTCACTAGGGCCCGAGTGCCATGATTTCAGATCTGAACTTATTATTGATTCATTATGATAGTATTGTTCTTGGTCTTATCTGCAAGTTGTATACACATGTTGTTGTCCGGAACCTATGGCCCCGAAGTGATAGAAATCGGGATAACCAGAAGGGAAAGGCTTTGATGTGAGGATCACATGTGTTCATGGAGTGTTAATGCTTTGCTCCGGTGCTCTATTAAAAGGAGCACCTTAATTGCCAGTAGTTCCCTAGAGGCCCCGCTGCAAACGGGCTGGCAGGACAAAAGATGTTGTGCAAGTTATCATTGCGAGCACGTATGACTATATATGAAAACATGCCTATGCTTATTTAGTACTGGGATACTTTACCTTATTTATCTGCAAATGCCCTATGTCTTGATTGCTACATGAATTGTCTTGTCCATGCAACGCCCGTCCATCCATCCCTATGCCTACCGCACTCGAATCCCACTGTTTACTGCTTTCGTTACTACCGTCTTTGTTTTACTACGGCTGCTACTCTATTATTCCTACTACAAAACTGTTGCAACTGATAAACTGCTGTGAGCAAGATTGTTTCTAGGTGCAGCTGAATTGACAACTCAGTTGTTAAGGCTTATAAATATTCTTTGGCTCCCCTTGTGTCGAATCAATAAATTGGGTTTCACTTCCCTCGAAAATACTGCGATACACCCCCTATACTTGTGGGTCATCACCCTACTCTAAATTTATCACCATTTGAAATTGCTAAGGACGTGAACTAAATTCTCTAGAAGCGCTATCAACTCGGAACGGGCTAGCGCCAGCGAAGGAAAAAATCCATCATACAGATGTTTCTTCTAAAGAGAGGATGACATGTGGGGCACAACATCATGATTAAACGGTAGATGCATCGAACAACGCTATGAAGTTAGGAATAGAGTAGCGCGAGCCAAGGAAAAAAATCCATCATACACTAGTTTCTTCTAATGAGAGGATGACATGTGGGGCTCAGGAGGTTGGATAAACGGTAGATGCGTCGAGCATCACTATCAACTCAGAACGGGGTAGCACCAGTGAAGGAAAAAATTCCATCATACACACGTTTCTTCTAATGAGAGGATGACATGTGGGTCCCAGGAGGTTAATTAGACGTTTAGATGTATCGAGCAACGCTATCAACTTTGGAACAGGGTAGCGCGATCGAAGGAAAAAAAATCCATCATGCACATGATTCTTCTAATGAGAGGCTGACATGTGGGACCAAATAGCCTGACTAAACGGCAGACGCCTCGAGCAACGGTATCGAGTTCAAATTAGGTAGGAGCGATCGAAAAGTATGGTCCACTAGAGACACTGATGTCTGGGACCCACACACCTCAAAATATTTCGGCGAGTCAACATCGCGCGAGGAAATGAAAATCTTGCTTCTCCCACGTGCTGGCCGAGATTCCTCCATGTTTTTAGCAGATCCGTCGTAGTAGAGGGACGCAAAACTGGAAAAAAGTTTCCCATCAGCCACGGCCGAGTCGAGAATTTCGTCACGGAAGTCGTGCCTTCTACGGCGACCGTCGGGCCAATTCACCGGAGTGCTATTACACCATCACCATCACCGGAGTCCGAATCAATCTATATCCCGGCACTCTCCGGGTTAGAAGCTACGCCAATGGAGATAGATTGGGGAGGCACCTCAGCAAACCCGGGGACTACCTCAGCAAACCTAGGGACTGTTCAGCCAGACCCGGCAAGAGTTATGTCGGTGGATGCGATGTAAATTGACGAGGAACCTTTTCCCGTCCGGGCTATACCAGCTTGGGCCAAGCCAATATTTGACTTCATGAAAGAGGGAATCTTCCCGGGTGATGAGGTACTGTCAAGGCAGATCTAGAGAAGAGCAAAGGCCTATACTATTATCAACGCTAAACTATACAAAAGAAGCATAACAACAATGCTGCAATAATGCGTTGAACCGGAGGAAGGACTTGATATACTCCGGGATATCCACCAAGGGGAATGTGGCCACCATGCATCCTCAAGGGCATTAGTAGCAAAAGCTTTCTGGCATGGATTTTATTGGCCAAGTGCTTTGGAGCAAGCAGAGGATTAGGTGAGGAAATGCAATGGTTGCTAGAGATATGCCACGAAAACCCACCTGCCAATGTCGGAGCTAAAAACTATTCCCATTACTTGGCCATTTGCTATATGGAGCCTAGATATGGTAGGACCATTTAAGACGACGAAAGGAGGAATGACCAATATCCTAGTGATGGTGGACAAATTTACCAAGTGGATTGAAGTAAAGACAATCAAGAAATGTGATGGGGCAACAACAGTAAAATTCCTCAAGGATATAATCTTAAGATATGGTTATCCTCACAGTATCATAACTGACAATGGCACTAATTTTGCCGAAGGAGCATTTGCGAGGTTCTGCCGGGAAAAGAAGATCCGGCTAGATGTTGCCTTAGTGGCCCATCCCGCATCGAACGGGCAAGTGAGGAAAGATCCAATGGACTAGTTCTGTCCGGGATAAAACCCCGGCCCATAGATCCGCTGCAAAGATCAACGGGGTGCTGGATAGAAAAACTACCAGCAGTACTGTGGAGTTTAAGAACAACTCCAAATCGATCAACGGGTTATACGCCATTTTTTCTGGTATATGGGGCAGAAGCCGTATTACCGGCCGACATAGAGCATGATTCGCCAAGGGTAACCCAATACACAGAAGCCGAAGTGCGCGGAGCCCGACAAAATGATGTTGATCTGCTAGAAGAAGCAAGAGAACTCTCCTTGTCCAGATCCGCCATATATTAGCAAAACCTCCGATGCTACCATAGTCGGAAAGTAAACCCCCGAGTTTTCGGGGAAGGTGATCTAGTACTTCGGCTCGTGCAGCGCACCGCTGGCATGCATAAGTTGTCCCCTCCATGGGAAGGACCACTCATTGTAAGCAAAGCTTTGCACAATGATACCTACTATCTTATCGATGCACAACCATAGGAGAAGAACAAGGCGCACAGGTCCGGAGAAGAGTCTAAGCAACCTTGGAATGTAGCACTACTTCGTCCCTCTTACACCTAACAAAGAGGTGAATGTATCCGAGCCTCTCGTATGTCGGTATGTATGTCGGCAACAAGCTTATCAATGAAACTTTGGCACCCCCCAGTAGAAACTCGGGGACTACCATAATAACTTTCTTTCTTGTTTTACTTCATTCGTTTTTATATGCCGGCTAGCTTACAATACTTGTACGTGAACCGGATTAATAATGTGTGTGCACCAAAAACCCAACTCTTCGACTTTGCTGTTGTCATGGCAAGCAAGAGAACAAGTTTGGAATTGCAAAGCACATGAAAAACGACTAAGGGAAAGAACCTAAGCGAGCCGACGTTTGTTTTTTGGACTAACCCTTGTTTACTTTATTCGTTTACCGCCGGATTATTCTGAGCTGATCTCGAAGTTTCAAGTATTGTTAAGTCAATTTTTTGAACCTCGGACTCGTAAGTCAGAAAACCGAATCAAGGTAGACGCGAGCCGAGTCAAGAATTGGGGGAACAAGAAAGGGAAACTCGGGGACTTCGCCCACGATAATCTGATATTAAAAAACTTAGTAGCAAAAAACAATAATTGTAGCGAAACCAAACCACAGTGCTTAAATACACTTCCACCTGGCATTCTGGGTATCTGACAAATTTGGTTAAGTGTTTTGATGCTCAAGGAGCAGGGGCAGAAGCCGAATCATCGGCCGGAGGTGGAGGTACTTCGGAGTTTGTGGGTGGGGTGCTAGCCTCGGCCCCATCGTCGGGGTTGGCCTCTCCATCCTCCGGATCTTCAGCTTCATCACTGATTTCAGAGGCTTCGCCCTTGGTTCCCTCATCTTCCTCATCTTCAGAAGTGTCTTCAAACACATCTAGGTAGCTTGGCCCCTCGTTCCAAGCATGGTAGAAGGAGTACTGGATAAGCTTGTTGGCAAAGGCTTTGCAACGCGCAACCCACTCCGGATCTTCGGACCACCTGGATCCGGTGCGCATGCGGGTGAGCATCCCCAAGTCTATCCCTTGATACCAAGATTGGATGAACTGCAGTGCAATGCCAGCCCCCGCTCGAGCAATAGATTCTCGCCACAGGTGCAGCTGAGTCTCGCACTCCATCAGTTTGGCTATAAGTGCCGCATTTCCTTTGGGAGTGGGTGATGGCTCAATGCAGGGCGCCTAGAAAAGTGCTTGGTGCGTGGTGTTGATGTAGAGCTCGTTGGGAACACCAAAAGGAAGGTATGATGAGCACAGCAACAAGTTTCCTTCAGTTATGAAACCAAGGTTTAATCGAACTAGTAGGAGCAAGGAAACACCTCAAAGGTGTTACTAGCTGAGCTTTGGCAGGGCGCACTACCGGTGCTAGCAGCAACGTGGAGACCTGCACAACACAACCACAGAACTTTGTCCCCAACTTGCGATGAGGTTGTCAATCTCACCATGTTTTGCGGAAAACAAAGGATTAAACGTATCGAATGGAAAGAAGTAAAAGTTTGTAGAAAGTAAACACAAAACAGTAAACAGGTGTAGATTGTATGTAAAGAAAAAGGACTGGGATCCATAGTTCACTAGAGGTGGATCTCCTTAGATAAATAACATGTTGGGTGAACAAATTACAACGGGGCAACTGACAAACACCGAGAAACCAATACATGCATATACTAATCATCTTGACTCCTCTGAGACTTGATTGGGCATTGCAACATAATACATAGACCGCCATCCAACTGCATCTATGACTAATAATCCACCTTCAGGTTATTATCCGAACCCCCTCTAGTATTAAGTTGCAAGCAATAGATTATTGCTTTACGAACTGCGTGTAAAGTAAACAATACGATTGTTCTATGAACAAAGGATTGTTGTTTTCTCCCTAGTAGCAACAGCACATCTAGTACCTTAGAGATTTCTGTCACTTCCCCAGATTACCAGAGGCATGAACCCACTATCGAGCGTAAATACTAACTCTTGGAGTTGCTAGCACCTACTTGGCCAAGATAGCTACTAACAACGGAAAGCATGCAAGATCTCAAATAACAAAGACATGATAGAATCAATAATCAATCCGAAATAGCATCTCAATATCCATCGGATCCCCGCAAACACAACATGTATGGATTACAAATAGATGATCTTGATCATGAACGGAGCTCACAAGATCTAAACATGAAAGCACAAAGGAGGAGAAACCAGCCATCTAGCTACTACATGGATCCGTAGTCCAAGGATGAACTACTCACGCATCACACCGGTGGCTTGCATGGTGATGAAGAAAGCCTCCAGGGTGAATTCCCCTCTCCGGCAGGGTGCCGGGAAGAGCTTTAGATCCCTCCCGATCTAGGGATGGAGATGACCGCGGCTACAGACTCTTTCATGGATTTTGATCGGGTACTTAGGGTTTTCATCCCAAGGGCAACTTATAGGCGGAAGGAGAGGCCGAGGGGGTTCCGGGAGCGGCCACACCACCCCGTGGCACGGGCCAGGCCTGGCCGCGCGGCCAGGTGGTGTGGTGGCTCCCTAGCCCCTCTCCGTCTCGTATTCTGGCACTTGATCACTTCCGAAAAAATAGGCACTTTGGCTTTTGTCCCGTCCAATTCCGAGAATATTCATTTTCTGACTTTCCTGGAACCAAAAACAGCAGAAAACAGGTAGCTGGCACTGTGGCTCTTGTTAATAGGTTAGTCCAAGAAATCATATGAAAAGTACTCGAAAGTTGGAACAAAACACAAGAAAGTGGATAAAACCAAGCATGAAACATCAAAAATTATAGATACATTTGCAATGATCAGTGGGCTCACCAAGCCAGAGGGAGTATAGCATCCACATTGATGTCGGCATGATATCCGCACCATAGTTCTTTACTAGGTCCTTGTGAGCAATGAGGATCACCAGAAGATCTACCGTCTCGTAAGGGATTGACCCGGCGAGCTTTGGCCACAGCACTGGCAGCAATGGTGTCACCTTCTGGAAACTTGTCTGAGAACAGAACCACAGAAAACAGTAAGCAAGAGCACTAAATCCAGAGAAGATGAAAATTGAGCAGGGGAAAGGAACTCAGAAGCAATCTGGAAGAGGAGACGCTGGAGTTCGGCATGGACATTGGCGCTAGAGGCCTAGAGTTTCTCATATTCTGAGGTCACCAACGTAAGTTTTATGTTGGCCTCCTGCAGTAAGTCCTGGTCCTTGGAAATTTGCGTGGTCAGATGCTCCTTTTCCTCGGCAAACTCCTGGTCAGCCTTGTCTAACTCAGATTGGTGGAGGTGCTTAAGCCTCTGGATTTCGGCATTCAGCCGAGTAATCTCGGAGTCCTGAAGGCGCAGCCGAGCTATCTCGTCATCCTTCTTCTTCAGTTCAGCTTGATGCTTGCCTTCTTGTTCAAGAAAATGTGTCGTCATATAAGGAATAGGAACACTGTCTTCAAGGGCAACTGTAGTAATAGGTTAATCCGGCGGAGCCAAAGTATAAATGTCTACCGAGTCAAGGAAAGAAGCGCACAATGGTCAAGAGAACAAGATAAAATACCTTGAATATCCTCCAGATTTTTCCGTATGATAATATTCTCAGCCTCAACCTTAGCTCCATAATTGGAGTAATAAGTTAATACAGATCATGGATAACTCGAGGGAAAGCAAGTGGAAAAGAAAAGTATTGAGTAAAGAAAGTTACCTTTCCTCTGGTGATCCTCTAAGAGCTTGCCATAATGGGCGCGAACATCTTTGTAGGAGTCCAGCAGGCGCTGGAACTCAGTAGTTCAGCGGTTAGTGGTAATCTGAGAAAACAAGACAATGTTAGTTCAAGGGTAAAGTGAGGACAATTCGAAGTCTACAAAATCCGGGCCAAGTGGAACTTAACCTAGCTCTAGGTGTGTGGATATTCGAAGTATTCAAGATCCGGGCCAAGGGGACTTAACCCGGCTCTAGAAGTGAGGAAAATTTGAAGTCTACAAAATCCGGGCCAAGTGGAACTTAACCCGACTCTAGGTGTGTGGATATTCGAAGTATTCAAGATCCGGGCCAAGGGGAACTTAAACCGGCTCTAGGTGTGTGGATATTCGAAGTATTCAAGATCCGGGCCAAGTGGAACTTAACCCGGCTCTAGGTGTGTGGATATTCGAAGTCTACAAGATCCGGGCCAAGTAGAACTTAACCCAGCTCTAGGTGTGTGGATATTCGAAGTTTACAAGATCCGGGCCAAGTGGAACTTAACCTGGCTCTAGGTGTGTGGATATTCGAAGTCTACAAGATCCAGGCCAAGTGGAACTTAACCTAGCTCTAGGTGTGTGGATATTCGAAGTATCCAAGATCCGGGCCAAGTGGAACTTAACCCGGCTCTTACTTTATCACTATTTGAAATATCTAAGGACGTGAACTAAATTCTCTAGGAGCATCCGACCGAGTAACAAGTTACTTCCTCAGAGGCTCGGGGACTAGGGGATATATCTATAAGCATTCAACATATAAAGTACCATCGCAGAAGAAAAAAGTTACCTCCATCATCCGGCTAGCCAAAGAGATGGCCTTGGTGGCGGAGTTCATCTGAGCGCTGAACTCCGCAGGGCCGAACTTCTCTGGAAGATCATCCTTAGGATCAATGAATTCAGCGTTGTTCCAGTTGTTCACATACTCAAGGAGCAGTGTGTTGTAACTTTCGTCACTGGGAATGACTCTCCACCAAGACTTTAGTATGGGCCTCTCGCCTCACAGATAGAGCAGCTGCAGGACTGGTATGCAAGACCAGTTGTCTACTGCCTTCTGATCCGGCAGCGGGAGACCCGGAAGTAGTGCCCTTGGCTGGCCTGGCAACTTTCTTGATCTTGCCGAATGACGAAGGACGTGGCAGAAGATCAAAGGCTGCTGATCTGGACGGTGCCTAAGAAGCTGGTTGGAAGATGTCTGCAATAGACAACGTTGATTCGGAGGCAGTTGATGGAGCTTTCCTCTTTGGAGGCTTGGTGGAGGCTGTTGCTGCTGCTGGCTTTGGTACCGAGGTTGGTGCAGGAGCTGATGTTGTTGGTGTTGCTGGTGCTGGTGCTGTTGGTGCTGCTGGTGCTAGTGCTGCTGGTTCAGAGGAAACTGGAGCTGAAGAAAAACTTGATTGGGGCGGTGCCGATGAGACTGGCACCTCAGAACTGGGCGCTGGCACCGAAGAGGAGGTAGGATGATCCGACATAGCTGTATCCTGAGCTTCCCCACTACCCCTCACGCTGACATTGCCCTCCTCATGGCGAGGTGGGCTCCGATCAGGCATAGGCGCGGAGTCCTCTTGAATAGGACTAAGCGGGCGAACATCGTCGTCACGGGGGGGGGGGGGGGGAGGGTGGGGGAGAGGGGGGGAAGGACTGCTCTAGGTCAGAAAGGCAATGCCGGAGCCGCTCTAGGGAATAACCCTAGGAGTTCTGGAAAATGGAAGAACACCAAGTCAAGAGGAGAAAGAATAAAACAGATAAGAAGCAAAGGTAAAGCCAGAAAGGGAAAGACCCAGGAGCAAACACAGAAAGACTTTCTCATCCGAGGTTGGAGGTGCCCGAGGCTTGGGTGCCCTCCGGACCATGCTCTTGGCCACCGGCTTGGCCGAGGCTTTCACCCCGGACTTCTTCTGCCTCTTCTTGGGCGGCGGCGCCTCCGAAGCTGTGTCCGAGGTAGCCACACGCTTTTGGGAGGGAGTAGGGACCGAGCCACTTGTGGCAAGCGGATGAACCTCTTGGACCTGACTGTCGTCGGATTGAGGACAAGTACGCCATGAGGGGGTCCTCGAGGCGTGCGGAAGAGAGGGGTGTGAGTCGTACGGTGTTCCGGGACGGTGAGCACACAAGTTTACCCAGGTTCGAATCCGCTGGCTTTGGACGAACCCTACTCCTGCTAGCAATCCAGTAATACGGCAGAGCCGAAATATGGGTTACAATGGTATCGCCTGTGCGAGTTGAGGGTCTAAAGTATTGGGTGTTATCTGGTGCCCTAAAGGCTCTCCCTAGGACGGCGTATATAGATATCCGGCCTAGGGTTTACAGGAGAGATCAATCCGGCTACGACTAAGAGTTGGTTACAGATTACATCTTGAACTACAAGTAACATTATGGGCATAAGTCGGTAAGTCTTCTGGGCCTTCCCGTAGCCGGATTGGACTCCGTCTTCTCTCTCTAACTGGGCCGCCCGTAAAGCAAAGCTCTAACCCGAAGTGGGCCACCATGGTCAGTGAGGAACTGTGAGGATACCCGGAAAGTATATCCCCAACAGCAGCCCCCGGAGGCCTCCAAGATCCAAAGTCGGATTTTATCATCATCTAGCTTGATCTTCGGCTTGTAGAATCTTAAAGGGTTCCTAAAACTTCACAACAAAAAATACGATCCGGGTCTTACAAGTAAGTCGGACTTTTCAATTGGTTACTCAGATTTTCCAGCTCGCTTTTTAAACTAAGCTGGAACTTGGTCTCTAACGCCACCTGACACAAGTATGTTCAAGTCACGTCATCTGACAGACGTTCCGTTAGCAAGACCGTTGGTGGGTCCGCGGTTCGTGGAACCGAGGCACCATTTCAATGCGTGTGTGGAGATCGAGGCGACGCAATCATCGTGCGGGCCATCCCTAGTTCTTTCCACGACGCGTGGCGGTTACACTGTAGCGTTTGCACGAATCTTGGCACAGGTAGGTGGATATAAGGGGTTTAGATTTCTTCTACTCCTCTCCACCAGTCCTTTGCCGTTCCTTCCTTCCCAATCCTCCTGCGCGCCCAGAGCCTCATCGCCCTCCTACCACAGAGCTCCTAGCGCCGCCACTTTAAGGTCACCTTTTCCACCGGAGAAAAATGACTTCATCTTCTTCTTCCTCTGGTTTGGCGGTGGGCAGCGGCGGCGGTGTCGGCGGAAGTAGCTGCGGAGAAGGAGAGTTTCCGGGGAATTTGGATTCCCTGCGCCCTCGACGAGGCAAGCCTCAAGAACATGGAGAAGGAGGGGCTTATCGCCGCCGGCGACTGGCGGACCGGCCTCGGCGAAACCTCGGCAAGGGCGAGCGTGTCCAGTTCGGCACCCATCTGGACCGAGGTTTGTCCTTTCCTCCCTCGGAGTTCTTCTCCGAGGTGATAGATCACTATGGAGTTCAACTCCACAATCTTCCTCCCAATTCTCTTCTAGAAATGAGCGCATATGTTGCGCTTTGTGAGGGCTTTCTCGGCATTAGGCCGAGTTTGCTTCGACTCCGGTACTATTTCCATGTCCGGAGAAATTCCATCACTGCCGGTGTTCCTTATATCACCGATACCATTAGTTTTTCTGTTAGACGAGACCGGGCCTATCCCAAAATTTCTGCCAGTGACTCGGTCAAACAATGGCCAGCCACTTTCTTCTACCATAGGGATATTCCGGCTCCCGGCAAGCTACTGCTTTGCCGGCTTTTGTCGACGGAGCCGCCACAGCCTAGCCTTCCTGGGACGAGGCTGCTCTGGCTCTCATAGACGATCTGATCCTCGCTAAGAGGCAGATCGAGTATTTGATCAAGCACAAGGGTCTGAAGGGATCCGACTTGGTCCATTGCTGGGTCTCACGTCGGATCTAGCCACTTCAGTACCACAGGGACAAACTGATGCACTCCATCACGTCTTCCAAAAAAGATTCCCTCCGCATCAGCCCGAAAGCCTACACCGCCCAGGGTTACATAAGCCAGATTAAGTGGCTGATTAAGGAGGGGATCGAGAAGAAAATTACAGAGGTTTCTCTAGACATGCACACGGCGGAAAACCCCGTAGTGTCGGTAAGCTTCCATCAGTACACCTTTTATGTGTTTCAATCTTTAAATTATATACTGCAATGCTGATATGCTTTCCTGTTTTCAGCTTGCTGACCTCCCCGAGTCGGAGCTTGCTCCACTCGAAGGATATCCTCCTAAGTTTTCTCAGGAGCCCGAAGTAGTCCCATTGCCGGATCTTGCGCTCAAGAAGCGTAAAGCTCCGACAGTGGCAATTGGCACAAAGGAGGTGCCAGTTGTGAAAAGGTAACCTTTTGTCACAACATTTTCGTCTTTGTACTTTACTCAAGTTTCTTTCCGAGATGTAATGTTTCCTACTTTACTACTTTCTCAGAGCAAAATCTATCATCAAGGGCAAGGGGAAAGGGATTCCTTCGAAGCCCTTGCGACAAACGAAGCTTACCATAGCTTCCCCTACCACGGCTCCTCCGACTCCTGCCCCTCAACCTTCTACAACACCGGCGATTACTCCTTCTCTGGTTGTTATAGAAGATCCGGCTCCTCCAACGGCGCCTGTGATCCTTGGGTCACACACTGACGTCACCGTGGGTGCGTCAGCTCAAGATAAGGGTGAACCCTCTTCGGGTAATGATCCCTCGGCTGAAGTCTTCGCCGACAACCTCCTCAGCAATCCCGTACTTGCCAAGTTTGGCTTGTCCCGGAAATCTGCAGAGGAGATCCAGGGGCTGGCCAGGCAAGTCCTGGACAAAAGCCATCTATCCCCCGAAGAGGACTCTACTAGGAAACAGCCTATCTGTGGCGCATGAAAAGGGGACTTCTGTGGCGCATATCTTTGTCGCCACTGTTACCTCGCCACTGATAACTACTTCCTGTGGCGCATATGGATATGCGCCACAGAAGTTCCAGACTTCTGTGGCGCATTCCTTCATATGCGCCACATGAAGAACTTCTGTGGCGCATTTACGTGTATGCGCCACAGATATGCCATGCGCCACTAACTATATAATTATATGCGCCACTGATTGTGTAACATGTATTCGAAGTAAAATACTTTCCTGGTGTATAATCAGGTATTTATACAGGATTTATACAGTATTTATCCAGATGAGTATAAAATACATTGCACAAGTAGTAGATGCATGAAAACCAACATATATATAATACAAACACTTAGAGCCCGATCGAGATACATATATAGTGTCAAGTGCCAAATTTGTACACAAGCGCCGAATACAAAGTTCATATCATCTCACATTACAAATATGAAGTGGCCACCGCCGCCTACACTAGGATCCAATAGAATACAACTGTGGTAATGGTGAGCAAGAGCATTAGCCCGACCAATATCTTCATCCGGTTCTTCTTCCACAAGTGGTTCCTCCACTTGGCTATCGCCTCCTCTCTAGTCGCGTATCCTTTGTAGATGTTGCCGCTGAACTTGTTTGTGGCAATCCTCCCACTCCTCGTAGACTCCTGGAACCCTACCCATGTACACCACATACCACCTCGTCGCCATCTCTATAGACGATAAGGCATATTAGTAAAAATACAACGAAAAGAATGAATAAAGGGTTCACATCCATATATATATATATATGTTCATAGAATATAAAACAAAGGATCCATAAACCTAAAAGTTAGATCATCATAGAAGCAATAAGTTCAACGACAGCACGACCACAAGGTAGTTTAAGTCTAACAACAATGACCATTTCGACCACGAGATAGTAAAGTTTATGACACACACACACTAATACAGCAGGCGTCCATCAAGAATATACACACACTTGATCATGCTAGAGGCACACATCGATCATGATGAAGACTTCCTCTTCTGGCACGGCTTCGGGAATGGTAGATAGCCCTCTTTCGTCATCCACGTCCTTGTGTCACCCTGCTTACGGAGGCATTCTTCGATCTCCCTCTTACTCAACCCTCTGGCTTGTTGTAGGGCACCGCCCCTTGTGTTGACATCTTCAATGATGATTTGCGACAACTTCATCTGAATGCGATGGAAGTCTTCTCTAAGATCAGCATCGTCGATTTTCGCCAAAGTTTCGGCCCATCCTCGGAGACTAGATGGCAGCGTTAGGTTATGGCAATCCCGAACATAGGCTTTAAGGTGATGGAGGACGTAGAAGGCCTCCTTAGTACCAGCAGTCGACTGCTTGACGCAGGGGAAGTCGAGCACGTGCTTGAAGACGTGTTTGCCATCCTTGATACATTCCCCCAATCTACGAAGGTGCACCCCTTCTTGGTGTAGCCCTCGAGAGCCTCATTGAGAACACCCCTTATTCTGGTGTAGTCTTTCTTCTTCGTCAAACTCCCCGAGTCGAAATACGTGGCTAGCGAATACCTCGGGGCAAGGACGATGAGTGTGCAGTATTTGTCTCTATGCAACACAATTGGAACGGAATGTTGGAAAAAGATCAAAGGAAAGAAATCTATAAGAAATGCATAAGTTATGGTGACGATGAGCGAGTGTGTGTACTTACTCGGGAAAGAAAGGCAAAAGAAGTGTGCCCTTCCTCTTGTTGTCCACCATGAACTTCTTGAGGTACGCTGTCGCCTTGGTCCGTGTCTCTGATCCTTCGACCAACTGGCTGTCCCGCATGTAGTAGGGATCCACTATCGCGATTTCCGGGGTACTTTCTCTCTTGATCGTGAGCGCCAGATTGAGCGCGTATAGGCGGACCAAGTTATAGTCCAGCCGTTTCGTGAGAAACAGCTTGAATATGTCCTCAAACGGGATGAAGAATATATCTGCGGGGGGTTCATCGACGAAGCCCACGTCCAATGGCACCTTGGCCGTGAAAACCGGGTAATTTGGATCGTCCTCTTTAAGAAGGAGGGCCTCTAGTGTCTTGACACCCTCGTGCAAAGTTAACATGGCTCCAACCGCAATGTGGATCATATCCGGAGTCAATATCGGATCACCAGCTACATGCACTCGGGGCAAGAAAAATTGTGTGGATGGTACGACGACGGCGTCCTGACCCTGGATCCTCTTCGGAAGAGGCTGGCTCGCACCCTTCTTCTTCTTATTATTACCTCTCTTCCTGTAGTGCTTCTTCTTCACAACAGTGTCAGCCACTGCCATCTGCTCATCGGTCGCCTTTCGGAGTGTGTTGGGGCTGAAAACCAATCCAGGTTTCTCTTGTGGTGGATCGGCGGCCAGAGGCGTCTCTTGAGAAAGACCATGGAAGACCAGGAGTTGCGTGCATGTATTGGGCCGACCAGCTTGATGGTCGTCGCGAGCTGCGAAGAGTTCTTCATCCACAAAAGGCATATACAATCCTTTGGCGGCACCGGTGTTGATGAAGTCGTCAATGTTGACCAATTCGTCATCATCTTCATGGGTGCCATCATGTGGTGGTGGTAGCGGGGGCGACGGCGGTTGCGGCACAACCTCTTTGCCATGTGGCGATGCACACGCTGCCAAGAGTGGATGGTGATGGCTGGTGGTGGCGACAACGGCGGCTACTGGCTTCCGAGGTGGTGGCCGGGCGATGATCGGTCGAGAGGTGGCGCCGGTGCTCCCCCCGCAAGACGAATCTGGGTGTTTGGCAATGTCAAGGGCCAGTTGTAGCATTCCCCAAGGGTCTTGTGTTCGTCGGCTCCCTGAGGTTGAAAGGGGGCGTCCATGTCATCGCACCCTGGCAACACCCGAGCCAACCTGACCCTCATCACGTCATCATCCATTGGATTGTTGTGCATCGTGCGGCTCGCCGGTTGTATAAGAGTGCCCTTGGCAACATCCTTCAACTCACCGCCGACATCTTTAAGCAGGAGTACACAAGAAGTGTCCTGAGGCAAAAACATGTTGTTGGGCGTCATGAGATGGCAACAGTCATGCATCAAAGGCATAAAGGAGATGACGTGCACTAACTAATTAGTTACCTTGGTGATGGCGTGGATCTCGGCTAATGTAGAGACACGGCCGATGCCGGCGGCTGGCCTATCATCATCTGCAATCTCCCGCTCGGGTGCCTCACGAAGCACCACCGCCGTCGGCTGCGCCTTATTGGTATCTTTGGCGGGAGGGGGCGTCGGTGTGACCAAAACGAGGGGCTGCGTCCCGACGTTGATGGTCGGCGGGGTCACCAGGTCCGGTGACATGGTAACATTGATGCCCGAGTTGCTGCCGCTTAAGCTGGACAGATGTACCGGCCCATGTCGACCTCCCGCATTCCAAGTAGTAAGCCCCTCGAAAAACTCAGGGGGGATCATCGAGCGGAGCTTCTCTTCCACTAACTTGTCCACCGTTTTCTGTTCTACCGCCTTCTCCTCCAGTGTCTGCACCTTCATCTTCAGCTCTACAACAGCGGCTTTATCTTGGTTCTTTCTCTCCCTTCTTTTCTTGGCGTCCTCTTTGTAGAACTCCTTGAACTTCATGCTCGTACCGAAGCCAGACACACGGCCAGCTGAGGACGGCGGCAACCCCTTGTCCCTCTTCTTGTAAACATTGGTCGCCCTGTTGAAAACCGTGTCCCACGGCTCCATCGAATCCTGGGACGACTCTCTGGCAGTAGAGTTCAGCTCCTCCTCCTGCAGAGACAAGGAAAGGTGAACCCATTTAGATTCTTGGCTTCATTATCTTAATTAGAACGCAATAGACTTGAGATCAGCGATAAATTCCTTACCAGATTCTTCTCGAATTCCTTCACCTCCGGATCGTTGGTGATGAACTCCCCTGTTTCCTTGTCCAGGTAGTAGCGGGCCTGAACAAATTGCCTAAGCTACAAGTCCATGATTTTAAGCCAAGGGTTGTCTTTACCAAGGCATTCAAGCTCGGCGTCCTCCTTGTCCCAAATGGCCTATTTCCCCCTGTAACCACCGCTTCCAAGGTGGTGGTTACCTATGTTCTGTTCCCGCATACTCCTTCCCCATTGAGTCCATTTGATAGCGTCAGCGGTAGCTATATCCGCCTTGAATATCTTAAACTCCTCTTTGTCGAGCATCGGATTTTTCTTACTAATAACCTCCCAGCTTTCACCTTTGTCAATGCTATTCTTCACCTGGGTTTTCCAGCTGCTCAAGGCGTTGCTCATCGTCGTGAGGGCTAGTTTGTTCACCGGGTTCTTATTTCTCTCGAGGTTTCTAAACTGCTCTGGGAATCTGTATCGCTTGTGAAGCTTCTAAGGAGGTTATCGACCAAAGCTGCATGGTCAGCATGTCTGATGTACTTCGTGTTGATCGACATGCTTTCCCGGACAATGCACCCGAGTTGCAGGCCATACCCTTTAGCAATCGCCTCTGGCGCAATGGGTTGGCCACTTTTTGTGACCTCAGTGAACTCATCGCAGACGGTGGCGAGCACTGGCACCTTCTGCTCCTTCTGTTCCTTCTTCTTCTTCTTCTTCTTCTTCTTCTGAGAAGCGGCCGGGTTGCCGCTACCGCCATCCGTGCGCTCGCCGCCATCGGTGGTGTCATCCTCTTCGCCGCCGCCTTCACTAGTTCCATCGTAGTCGTCTTCGTCCCCCTCGTAATCAGGATCTCCGCCCTCATTGGCCCCAGCAGCTCTGGCGACGGTCGCCTCCTCCTCCGGTGGTGGTGTCATCCTCATTGCCTCCTCCTCCTCCTGTTGGGACCCCTGCCAGAATGACTAGTTGGCCTGTCTAGCTTGTTCTTCGACGCTCATCATGTGCTTAGAAGGGCCAGACTCCTTGTTGCCCGACATGTTTGCACTACTCAGGCAAAAAGTTAGCACAAATCTCGGCCGAAAAATTCGGCATGACCTTTGCTAATTTTTTGACCTAGGAGTGTCCATTTCTCAACTGAAACGGAAGTGAATCGACACTTCGGGAGAAATGGGCAACTCAAATGAAGAAATATATCCCTGCAAGACAAAAGACCCCATCCCCCCATGCATTGACCCCAGTATCCATCATCCATCATCCATAGTACATTTCAATAGCAGGTACCATCATCCCCATACAACATGTATAACAGATATTAACTAGAATGCCTAGTATTTCTCATACAAGACAGAATAGTATGATCATAAAAAGAATTCTATAGTGCTCAGAAATCTGCAAATCTGCAGAAATAATCAGTATATACGGCAGCAGTACATGTCCTTCAGCAGTGCATAGTTTAATCTAGAAATAGCATAGGAAGGACTTGGACTTGTGGCTGCCCATGTATAGGTACTTGTGGCTTCCCATGTATAGGTACTTGTGGCTTCCCATGTATAGGTAGAAGTAGCATAGAAATAGCATAGGATAGATAGTACACAAAGTACACAAAACTTGTGGCTTCCATGAAGTACACTGAATATTTTCTACCATGAAGTACACTAAATATTTTCTACCATGAAACTTGAGTGCACTCATATATTGCTTGTGCAATGTGCACACACAGTAGTTATTTAAACAGTAGCTATTTAAACAGTAGCTATTTAAAAAAGAGCTCTAGCTATTTAAACAGTAGCTATTTAAAAAAGAGCTCTAGCTATTTAATCTAGATGAATCAAAGTGCAAGTTAGATTTTTCAAATATCATGCTCTTTGGATTTTTTCAATAAGATAAAACATAATAGAGTTTTGAGTCACAAGGGGGTTGATTGTAATCCTCTAGTACATGTTTATTCGATTCTTTTTGATGTTTAATTTGCATGGATGAAGTGTGTAGTTTTCTCAACTTATCTCTCTGAAAAAGATGTCTCTTGTTCCTCTGATTTTGGGGGCGGTTTGATGTCCCTGTTAGTTTCTTTAACTGAACTGTGTTTGTCCTCGCTGAGCTAATTTCTGGGGGAAAGAACCTCTGTGATTCCTCTGCTCTTGGGAATGTTCCATTTCCCAGTTCATTCTTACATCTACTACAAGTGAAATTCAAGTTAACTGATGTTTTGACCATAGCAGAAAACCATGCATGCAATTCAGGCAACACCGCTTTCCTATGACAATAGAGACAAAAATTCAGGCATTTTCTCAGTGCAATATTCAATTGATGGTAACAAATTCAGGGCCATAATCATGTATGCCATGGATTCATGCAAACAATGTGTGGAGTAGGAGACATGTGTCCATTTTGCAGCGGATTTTGTCCGTTTTTTCTTGGATGTGGACACATTTGTCAGTGAGAACTAGGGTTCAGAGGGAGGGTGGGGGTGGGGGGACGAACCGTGCACGCTGCTGCTGCGGTGGTCGACGACTACGAGGGTGGCGGGCTACGGTGCGGCGGCTCCTCCTCCACTGGTTCGCCAGGCGGGCGCGGCGGCTCCTCCTCCACTAGTTCGTCGGGCGGCTCCTCCTCCACTAGTTCGCCGGGCGGGCGCGGCGGCTCCTCCTCCACTAGTTCGTCAGGCGGCTCCTCCTCCACTGGTTCACCGGGCGGCGCGGCGGTGGCTAGGGCGGTGGCGGCTCCGGCAACAGCGGTGTGCGGTGACGTCTAGGGCTAGCGCGCGGCGGTGTGACTGAGAATGGGGAGAAGGGGTGAAGCAAACAGAACCGTTTATTTCGCTAAGTCTTGAGGTTCTGTGGCGCATTTCGGCAATATGCGCAACTTCTGTGGCGCATATTGCCGAAATGCACCACAGAACCTGTGGACTTAGTACAAAGCGGCGTGCGTGGTAGTATGACAAGATCACACACTTGCCTTAGTGGTCTCTGCTGCTTGCTTGTGCCATTCTAAACCTGAGGCAGCCAGGTTCGAATCCTGGCTGTCTCACACTTTTTTTATTTTTTTAAAATATATTTTTAATTATAGATCTGTTTAAAATAAGGCAAGAACATATACAAACATTCATATTTATTCAAAAACTCTCTCCACGAACATATACAATCATGTAATGTGTTTTTAATTATATATGTCTAAAATGAAGCAAGAACATATACAAACATTCATATTTATTCAAAAAACTCTCTCTTCGAACATATCCAATCATGTGATGTGTCGAGCTAGTGTCTCTTCACAATCTTCTTGCCCTTTTTCATCGCGGTTGAATATTTTAGCCCATGCACTTTGAGATTTCTTCTTCTGAATGGACAACCTTTAGTAGGCAGTGTGGTCTTCCTTCTTACTTTAGTAGTAGTAGGCATGTCGAAGTACTTGTTGATTCCTCTTCGATCTTCGGGTCGCCGTTTTTGTCAAAGTTTTGCTCGTTGGCGGCTCCTTCCATTCCGATGATGCTCCTCTTGCCCCTCCTAACTATAACACGGTTGGGCTTTGATGGGTCGGTAATAAAAAAGCATTGATCAACTTGGCTAGCGAGTACCCAAGGCTCAGTT
This sequence comes from Avena eriantha, assembly GCA_910589775.1. Lineage (NCBI taxonomy): Eukaryota > Viridiplantae > Streptophyta > Magnoliopsida > Poales > Poaceae > Avena > Avena eriantha. Next base: position 14,681,301 of record OU342740.1, read on the forward strand.
TTTGCGGAGGCATTCTTTGTTGATTTGGCATCTGGTATAACCATTGTGGTGAAATAGCGGCCTTCTTTTTCCACGTTCTTGGCCCATCTAACACAGAACATCGGTACGATCTCTCCACAGTAGTCGAGCTCCCATATGTCCTCGATCCTTCCGTAGAATCTTTCCATTACAGTAGTCTCGTCATCAGCAAAGGATAACATAGTTACTCCTGAGTTTGGATATTCACTATTCTTGTCCTTTTCCTCGGTGTAGAATCTGTAACCGTTTATGTCGTATGCCTGATAGGTCCTTAGGTTGTGCCCTGGGCCCTGCGCCAAGGAGAATATGAGTTTTTGATCTTCCGTAGAAGGCGTTTGTGGGGGATTGTCCAGTTGCCTTTTCTTGAACCAACCCGTGAAGCTAGAGTTGTGCTCTCTGGTTACGTCTCCCTTCTTCCTCGGTCGGTCCTGGTGGACGTACTCCTGCTCGATTAAGCTTCTGTGCTCTTCGACCCAAGGGCCGACCACTTCAATGTGTTGTAGCGTGACTCGGTGTGCCCTTTCAAAATCAGTGCGTCGACCATCAATGCCGACATGTAGTGAGCGGCAGCCCTCGCGGTGACCGTATCCACCGAGCCTGCCAAGGTGCTTCTTTGTGGGTATTCCAACATCCTCTTTCTCGGTGGTTAGATAATTCTGGCAGAAGGAGATGCACTCGTAGATCAAAAATCCCTTGGCTATGCTTCCATCTAGACGAGACCTGTTTTGAATGAATCCTTTGTTGACACCGTTTATCCTTTCAAACGGCATCATGTTGTGCAGGAATGTCGGCCCGAGCTGGATGATGTCGTCCACGACATGTACAAGCGTATGCACCATGATGTCGAAGAATGCGGGCGGGAAGTAAATCTCAAGCTCGCATAGTATCATCACGATCTCTTCCTGTAGCCTGTCGAGCTGCTTCACACCGATCGACTTCCTAGATATGACATCGAAAAAGTTACAGAGGCCAAACCACGTCTCACGGACATGCTCGTCCATTATCCCATGGATCGCAACAGGGAGTATCTGCGTCATCAGCACGTGACAGTCGTGAGACTTCATACCGCTGAACCTCTTCTTCGCCACATCCAGATATCTGCTTATCTTCCCCGAGTAACCGTGAGGAACTTTCACTCCTAAGAGGCACCTGAAAAACTACTCGAGCTCCTCCAAACTCAGAGTGAATCAGGCAGCACAAAGCACCACCTCATTCTTCTTAACTCTTTTATGGCGACCTTGAGTCCCTTCCTGATGATGATGATGATCATCATCATCATCACTATCAGGGGAAGCAATTTAAGGTCCTTTCTTGCTTTCGGCCCATCCTTGGTCCTCTCCGGCATGTTCAGTAGAGTGCCAAGAAGACTCTCGGTAACGTTCTTCGTGATGTGCATTACATCGAGGATATGGGGAGTGTGAAGGACCTTCCAATACGACATGTCCCAGAAAACAGACCTTGCTTTCCATACACCTAGCAGCGGCTTTGTCCTCGGTCGTTTTTTTCTAGGCGCAGGGCAATCTACCCAATTATTCAAAAGCTCCTCGATTTCTTCGCCGCTCCTCGGACGCGGGGATCTTTCAAGCTCGTCCTTACCATTGAACAGGTCACCATGTTTTCTCCACGGGTGATCCATCCGGAGCCACTTTCGAGTACCTTGGAACACGGTTTTCGAAGATCTGGGATCCCTTGGTAGCTGGAGATGCGGTGTCTCATCCATGCACTTGACGCATGCATTGTGTCCGTGGTTCACCTGGGCCGATACATATGCATAACCAGGATAGTCCTGCACGGTCGTGAGCAACGCAGCTCTCAGATGGAAATATTCTTTAGTGTAGGCGTCCCACGTACGGGCCGACGTCTCCCACAAGCTGGCTAACTCCTCTCCCAATAGCCCGAGATACAGATGCATATCGATACCTGGTTTTTTCGGCCCCTGAATAAGAATGCTCATGTGTGCATACCTTTGGTTCGTGCATAGCCACGGGGGGAGGTTGTATGGCCATACAAATGTGGGCCAGGTGCTATGCGCGCTACTCTGGTTTCCAAAAGGATTGAGTCCATTGGTGCTCATACCCAGCCTGACGTTCCTTGCATCGCCCCCGAACTCTTCGAACTCAATGTCTAATGCATTCCACTGGCTAGCGTCTGAAGGGTGTGTCAGGATGTTGCCCTTCTCTAGATCATCTTCGGGTTTCTCTCTTTCCGCGTGCCATTGCATGAGCTTTGCTTCCTTAGGATCTACGAAATATCGCTACAAACGAGGGGTGATAGGAAAGTACCATACCACTTTTCGAGGAACTTTCTTGTTCCCTCTCTTGTACCGTCCTTGGCCACACACCGGACAAGTGGTTCTATCCGCGTACTCGTTCCGATAAAGTGCGCAATCATTGATGCATGCATGGTATTTAATGTGTGGTAGGTCGAGAGGGCACACGATTTTCTTGGCCTCCTCGATACTTGTTGGCAATGTGTTCCCCTTAGGAAGTCGGTCGTGCCAGTATTCCATGTTCGCGTTGAACCTCACATCGGTCCATTTGTGTTCGGCTTCATATCTAGAGCCTTGAGCGTTACACTCAAACGTGTATCCTCGGGGCGACACCTAGGATACAATGGAGTCATCCCATCTACCTCAATTTGGGCCTGCTTGGCTTTCTCTCTGGCTGCAGCTTTGTCGTTGCTCGTCTCCTTGAGGAGCAGTTCTTGAACATGAGGGTCCTGCAAGATCGAAGTTAGCAGCGTCTGTGTGTTCGCGTCTTCTCCTTCTTCATGATCATGCCCGTCGTCATCTCCTTCTCCATGCTGATCATGCCCGCCGGCATCTCCTTCGTCATGATGATCATGCCCGCTGGCATCTCCATCGTCATGATGATCATGCCCGGTAGACTCTTCGTCTTCTCGCTCGCCCACGTCTTCATGACCACCACCATGTCCTGCCGGCGCCTCATTGAGGTCGCGCATGAAACCGCGCCTAAGCAGGTGACCCTCCAATTGTCCAGATTCAGGGTCGATCCAGCGCTATAGTTTGCATGTTCGACATGGACATCTTATCATGGTCTTGTTGTTCAGAATCATGTCCTCCTTCACGCCTTTCTTGTACCTAGCAATTCGAACTTCGCTCATCGTGAGGACCATGGTTGCCTGAGCGGTCAAAACAGAGAGTATAGGTGAGAACCACACCATATGAACACACACATGCATGAATGCTAGCCGGAAAAATTTCGGCATGACCTTTCCTAAAATTAGGACATATGGGTAGTGCAAAAATTTGCCGAAATGGAAATGAATCAACATTTCGGCAAACATCCATGCAACCACACCAGCCAGGCCCGACAACAACAAGCAAACAACAAAAAACTTCCTCCCATTGCAAACATTCATGCACCACACACAAACATCGTCTCGCCATGGATCGCACACACACACCGCCCGCGCGACAAGCTTCACCTACATGTTCATGATGGCCAAGTACTCACCTATAGTAGACACAATAATAGCGAGACGAGACCGCGCGATGAGAGAGTGTGGACAAATAGATCTACAATGCAAGTTGGTGGAGAGGAAATTAGTAAACAAATAGAGAGATGTGAGAGAGAAAAGTAAGGAACTTTTAGATCTAGAAGTTGGAGCGAAGCTTCCACTTACCAATCTATGGATTAAAGTAGGTTTAGATATAAGAAAATTGAGAAACTATGGGCAAGATGGGGTGTGAGGGAGGAGGAAGACGAGTTGGGAGGAGGTAGAGATGTGAAATGGGTGGTGGTGGATAGATAGATAAGAAAGCTAGCTCTATTCACCTTTTAACATGGATCTGGACGCCCTCATCTGTGGCGCATATGGAGGAAATGCGCCACAGATGCTGAAACTTCTATGGCGCATAAGTCCATATGCGCCACAGAAGTGGGTGAATAAGATTCCCTATGTGGGCCCACCTCCAAGTTCTGTGGCACATGTTGGACTTATGCGCCACAGAAGTGAAACACATCTGTGGCGCAACATGCGCCACAGAACTTGGGTGAATTAGATTCCGTGGTGGGGCCCCCTCCATGTTCTGTGGCGCATGAGGAAATATGCGCCACAGAAGTTGCCTCTTCTATTGTGCATATTTCAGAATGCGCCATAGAACTTGGATCATCCCCCCCCCCCCCCGCCGGCGGGTCCCACCAATCTTTTGTTGCGCATGCTCTGGACAATGCGCCACAGAACTTCCAATCTTCGGTGGTGCATGCTTTCTGGTGCGCCACTGATGTTTTCCTGTGGCGCATAGTTTGGCATATGCGCCACTGATGTTTTCCGGAAGCACAAGAAGCAGAGGACGTCAAGTTCTCTGACCTTCTCGCTCAAGTCCGCCTTCGTGACGAGAGAATCAGGACTGGTGTGCTTCCAACAGCCCCAGTAATTCCACTTACCCTCGCCGAGAAGGTGGCAGCTGAAGTGAACGCGGGGTTAGACAAACTCACCCACGAGCAATATGTTAGTCGGAATTCCAACTCTTGTTTTTACATTATGTTATATCATATCCTCTAGCCCCCAAGCATGAAGTAGGATATAGAAATACGGGTTTATGCTTTCATTAGGATGCCAAAGAACGAACTAGTGTAGCCCCCAAAGCTCGTGCTGATATTTAGCAAAAAATATTAGCCCGAGTCTTAAGTAGCTTTTCTGACTTTGGGTATTCTGACTTACAGAAAGTATGTTCCTATAACCAGGAATTATTAACCAATGTCTGTGATAAGCGGAGAGAGATAAAAGCTCTCCATCTCAAAAATGCTGAGCTCAAGGTAGCCAAGGATGAAGCCGAAGGTAAACTTTCCGAGATTCAAACCTTGTCTTTTGCTTTTTTCAATGTCGAATTTTTTTGAACTATTGTTCTTTTTGACTTACAGCGTTGGTGAAACAATCCATCGCTATGATTGAAGAGGCCGAGAACCTCAAGACCCTAGTGGTGGAGAACAAGGGACTTCGCCAAAAGCTGGATAAGCTCAAGGCGGATCGTGAAAGGAGCATAGCTCAAGTCCTTGAATCCTCCTCCATGGCCACTAAAGAGCGCGATGGCAAGATTGTCGCTCAAGATAAAGTTATCTCGGACCTCAAGAATGAGCTTGGCAGAGAGAAAGATCTCTCTGAAGCGCTCCGGGCTGAACTCCAGAGTCTCCGGGAGGAGAAGACCAAGATCGACGACGTCATTCTTGGTACGGTCCATCTGTTTGATTTATCATTTCTTTGACTTTCATCAATGTCGGATTTTCCTTGACTTGTTTTGTGTTTAGGTCCTCTGAACTTGACGGACTCTTCCTCCTCCGAGCCCCGCACCCACTGGCTTACCCAAGTTGGTGATCTTCTGCATGTCTTCCGCTAGTCTATTGAAGACATTGGCGAGTCCCTGAGGATTCTGGACATGCCAAGCATGTCGGATTTTCAGGTGCGGGACAAGGCCAAGGAGATGCCGCAGCTTGTTCAGGACTAGAACATGTCCTATGCACGGACTGTTGCGCAGGACGCTCTCACCATGGTCATGAGCCACCACGGAAAACATGGAGATATGGCAAGTGACTAGAGGGTACTGCAAGGTAGACGAAGACGGCCAGGAGCAAGACCTTCAAGCCATCATGCACTCCTGCGCCGGATATGGGTGCCACGTAGCTGATCTGACCAGCTATGAGATCCCCTTCTTCACCGCGTAGATACCCCGCCACCTCCTCCAGAAGAAACCAAAGAAGTTTCCGATGATGAACGGACCACCTCGGATCCGGACATCTCGGAACGATATCAAGGCGGACTAACCAGCGAGCCGGTAGCTCCTTCATCTCCTCCTGCATCATAGACCACAAACTTATGTATTATTCTGTGAAAGAACATGATGCGCTTGTAAATATTAAGTACTATGACTTTTGCTAGTGCTAAGTTATTTATCTATTCAGCACTTTTGTCTTAGATTTTTTGCGTGCCTAAAATGTTTTCATAAGCACTTGAAATTTTTCCGTCTCTACTTATCATTTATCTGGCTTTCCGCCTCGTCCCTTTCGTGAGCCGGCCAAACCTTCAGCCGGAAACTTTGCCGAGCAACGGAGCTCAATTGCTAAACCAGTTTAAAATCGGAAACAAAGCCGGCTTCCAGTACCAACAATTCACTACTTGGAAGATACCCGCATCCAGCAATCAGACAAATAACCAAAGTAAAGACTAGAATTTTTAGAGTTATACCCGAAGGTAGCAGTTTTAGAATCGGAAATCTAAACCAGAACGAACATGAGCATAAAATACTTTCAAGCATTCTGGGATTTTCGACTATGACATGATCATTAGGAAATAAAATGGTACTTCTTAGTAGCTGAGCAATATTCCACGGTCTGTCTAACTCATCCGTATTTGTACTGCCTCCAGCTCTCTTTCTCTTCTTAGTAGCAGGTCTTTCTTTGACTGGCCTCATGTTAGTTAAGTAGTATGATCCATTGTGCAATACTCGACTAACTAAAAAGGGCCCTTCCCATACTAGGGAATGTTTGTGCTTTCTTTGTTGCACAAGCCGGAGAACCAAATCACCTTTATTGAAAGATCTAGTTCGGACTCTCTGGCTATGATACTTGTGTAACTTCTGCTGATAGGCTGTAGATCTCATTTCAGCAACGACGCGAACTTCTTCGACTAAGTCGAGATCATTTTGTCGAGAAATCTCGGCATCCTCTTCGATATACGCGGCCACTCTGGGAGAAGTATGAATTAAATCGCTAGGAAGATCTGCTTCTGCACCATCGACCAAGAAGAAAGGTGTGTATCCCGTTGACCTGTTCGGAGTTGTTCGTAAACTCCAAATTACAGAGGGTAATTCCTCTGCCCAAGCCCCCGCAGCATGTCGTAGTGGTGCTTCGAGTCTTGGTTTCAAGCCATGTAGAATTAAACCATTTGCTCTTTCGACTTGTCCGTTAGCCTGTGGATGTGCGACTGACGCAATGTCAAGCCGGATATTTTGCTCATCGCAGAATTCAGCCAGTTCTCCCATGGAAAAGCTACTCCCATTGTCCATGATAATACTATGCGGATAACCATACCGTATTATAACATCCTCAACAAATCTTTTGGCTGTTGCTCCATCACAACTAGTGACAGGTTTAGCCTCGATCCACTTTGTGAATTTGTCCACCATCACTAAGAGGTGACTGAATCCACTTGGGGTTCGTTTAAAAGGTCCTACCATATCAAGCCCCCAGACCGCAAAGGGCCATGTTATAGGTATTGTTCGCACCTGATCAGCCGGAACATGAGCTTGCTTGGCGTATTTTTGGCAGCCTTTGCATGTCTTGACTAATCGTTCGACATCTGCCTGAGCTGTAAGCCAGCAAAATCCATGTCAAAAAGCTTTTGCCACTAAAGATTTGGCTACAGTGTGGTGACCACACTCTCCTTCGTGGATTTCCCTTAAGATTTCCACTCCTTCTTCCGGAGATACACAGCGCTGAAAAATCGCAGAAACACTCTGTTTATGCAGCTCACCTTTAACAATAGTATAGGCTTTTGCTCGTCGGATAATCTGTTGGCTCAACACCTCGTCTTCAGGTAATTTGCCATCTACCAAGTAATCGAGGTAGGGTTGAGTCCAGCTGGGAATTACAGCCAGAACTGCTATCAAAGGTGAGTCGGATTTGGTCGGATATTCCTCATCTACTCCCTTTATCGAGGGAACTTTGAGGTGCTCTCAAAATGCGCCATCCGGGACCTCTTTCCGCGTAGAGCCTATTTGAGATAATGCATCTGCTTCCTCATTTTCTGTTCGAGGGATGTGTTGAACTTCAAACCCTTCGAACGATTTAGATAGATCATCCACGACAACTTTATATCCTGCCATGTGCTTATTTGCATTACAAATATCCGAGACTTGCTGAGCAACAAGATCCGAATCTCCGTAACACATTAAACGTCGGATGCCAATACCCTTAGCAATCCGGATTCCATGCAGCAGTGCTTCATACTTGGCAATGTTGTTTGTCGCTGTGAAGTGGATCTGCAACACATATAAAATTTTATCTCCTTGGGGTGATTTGAGCACCACGCCAGCCCCCTCGAGCCTTAGACCCATCGAAAAAGAGGACCATGTTCTCCTTGGTCTCTGTCCAATCAGCGACAAAGTCGGCAAGGATCTGGGATTTGATTGTTGTCCGGGGTTTGTACTCAATATCGAAAGCTGCAAGCTCTATGCCCCATTTGGTGACGCGTCCTGTGGCATCGCTATTGTTGATTATGTCTCTCATGGGAGCTTTGCTCACCACGGTAATTGGATGCTCCTGAATATAGTGTCGTAACTTACGAGATACTAGAAAAACACCGTAAGCCAACTTTTGATAGTGCGGATACCGCTGTTTTGATTCTGTCAGGACCTCGCTGACAAAGTACGTCGGACGCTGCACCAGGTGTTCCTGACTTTCTTCTGGTCTCTCCACTACCATAACGATACTGACAACCTTATTTGTCGCAGCAATGTAGAGCAACATCGGTTCCTGAGGTTCCGGCGCTACAAGGATAGGAACAGATGAGAGTACTTTCTTTAGGTCTTGTAGTGCAGCTTCAGCTTCGTCAGTCCAGACAAAATCCTTGGTCTTCTTCAGGAGTTTGTATAATGGTGCGGCTCTTTCACCAAGCCAGCTTACAAATTGACTGACCGCAGCAATGCAACCAGTTAATCTTTTTACGTCCTTCAGGCGAGTTGGCCTGGAAATGTTGAGAATAGCCTTGATTTTGTCACGGTTTACCTCTATGCCTCTTTGAGACACGATGAAACCTAACAATTTTCCGGCTGGTATTCCAAAGAAGCATTTCTTCGAGTTAAGCATGATGTTGTATTTTCGTAGATTGGCGAACGTTTCCTCCAAGTCAGAAATCAATGTTTCCTTCTTTTTGGACATGACCGCGATATCATCCACGTATCCATGTACATTGCGTCCGAGTTGATCATGGAGGCAACGCTGCATCGTGCGCTGGTACGTAGCTCCTGCGTTCTTCAGCCCGAAGGGCATCGTAACAAAAAAGAAGGTTCCAAAGGGGGTTATGAATGAAGTTTTAACTTTGTCAGATTCCTTCGTCCGGATTTGGTGATAACCGGAATATGCGTCGAGAAAACAGAGGAGTTTCGAGCCTGCCGTAGAATCGATAACTTGATCAATTCTAGGCAGAGCGAACGGATCTTTTGGACAAGCCTTGTTCAAGGCAGTATAATCAACACACATCCTTAAATCAGTGGTGTCCTTTTTAGGGACCATTACAGGGTTGGCCGACCAATCAGTATGGATGACCTCTTCTATGAATCCGGCTAACTCGAGCCGCGCTAGTTCCTTAGCTATTGCCTTATGTTTTTCATCACCAAACCATCGTAAGGACTGTTTGACGGGTTTAGCGTTCGGGTTTACATTTAGAGAATGCTCGGCAAGTTCCCTAGGTACTCCGGTCATGTCAGATGGCTGCCATGCGAAGATACCTTGATTTGCTTGGAGGAACTTGACGAGCGCGCTTTCCTATGCGCTACTTAGGCCTACGCCTATCTGGTCACCTTGGAGGGGTCATCATCCTTCAATGGCGTCGTCTTCGTCTCTTCTGATGCCTTGAACTCCGGATTTGGCTTTGTGACCTCCTTCTTTGTTGCGGGCATCTCGAACGGATCTATGCTCTTCTTGATCTCCTGGTACTCCTGGGCGTGCAGCACGGCTTCGGCAAAGGCGGCATTTCCATCTTTGCACTCTCGCGCCTTCTTCGGGTATCCCCTGATGGTGATCATGCCGTTGGGACCTGGAATTTTCATCATATTGTAAATGTAACACAGACGGGCCATAAAATCCCAGTAAGCCGGATGTCCGAATATAGCGTGGTATATTCTTTGGAGTTCATATTGAATGGGACCACTTCGAAGGAAAGTGCCTCCGTCCGATAATTCTTTGGAGTTCCAAAAGTAACATCCAAAGTGATCTCTCCCAGGGAATTAGCTTGTCTTCCTGGGACAACTCCGTGAAAGATCACACAGCTATGGTTCAGTTGTGTTTCCGAGATCTTCATCCGGCGTAGTGTTTCGACATAGAGAATATTGATACTGCTACCACCGTCCATGAGGGTCTTGGAGAAACCATAACCGTCAATAAGTGGATTGACGATTAAGGCGTATTTTCCTCGCCTATGCAGCTAAGGCAGATGATCAGCACGGTCAAACGTTATTGCCACTTCCGACCAGTCCAGATACTGAGGAACAGCCGGAACTGTTGCGTTGAGCTCGGGGAGAACTGCTTTCTTGACCTTTGCTGGTTGAGATCCGAGGAAGGTGACGTAAGTGTCCTTCTTGGTGGGAAAAGTTTTCTTCCCTTCCGACTTGGGATTTGAAACATCGGCTTCCTCCATGTCGGAATCTTCCTTGGTCCCTTTGTCCTTTTCGGGATTTTTCTTTCCCTTCTCCCGCTTAGCTTTGTAGCCCGCGATATCATCTCTCTTGATGTCATCATTAAAATGACACTCAGCGTTGGTGTGGGACGAGCCCCCATTGGCGTCCAAGTGATGCACACATGGGTTATTGGCGATGTCGGCCCAAGTGTAGGTTTTGCTTGGTTGTTGCTCTCCTCTACCTTGGACCCTTGATGTCCCACGGCCACGCCCGCGGCCTCCGCCACGTCCTTCTCGTCTTCTAGACCCGGAAACAGTAGTGACTACTGCTGTCTCTGCGTTAGGTTTTTCTTCCGAGGTATTTTTGCGCTTCTGAGCTTGTTGCTTTGGTTGTTTTGCCGACTGAGGCACAGCCAGGACATTGAGTAATCCCTCTGCATCGTCGTCAGCATCTACATACTTGCTCGCTGTTTCTATCATCTCTCCCAGATCAATAACCTTGTCACACTTCAAGCGATGGTGCAGTAAACAAATTGGGAGACTTGCGATGAAAGCTTCAATCGCAGTTTGATCATTTACTCCTTCGTAGGAGTTCTTGGTGTCAATCCATCGTCCGAGGTAATCCCTGCAAGTATCTCCGGCTTTCTGGGTGCAACGTTGTAGGTCTCCAACCGTACAGGGCCTCCGATATGTGCCTTCGAAATTCCGAAAGAACGCACTTTGTAAATCATACCAGTTATGGATGGTGTTCACCGGAAGTTCATTGAGCCATGATCGTGCCGTCTTCTGCAACATAAGTGGGAGATATCGGGTTGCGACCAGGCTGTTTCCGCCTTTGGCGATGTAGCAAGCTTGGAAGAAATCCTGTAACCAGGTGTCTGGCCGAGCAATGTTGTCGTAGTCTTGGATATGTCTTGAGATAGCAAATCCTTCTAGGAACTTTGTAGCTCTGATGCGTGGTCTGAAGCATTTTGGGCCCACGTATACATCATCGTTTTCATAGCGCTGAGCCTCTATATTGGAGTTGATCCTGTGCCTTGCGTCGTTCGGGGATAGGGATCGTCCCGAATGTCGGTTGTGGCTGCGGTGCCTTGGAGCCGGACTTCGGCTTCTTCCACCACCTCCTCCGCCATGTCGTCCTCCTTGACCTCCTTGGGGTCCATTGTGATAACTGTGTGGTGGAGAGGGTGGTGCAACTAGATAGTTTCTGGCTGATCGCCGGCCTCCGTCCGGAGCGTCATTATTTCGGCTCCGGGAAGGTTCTTGACTATGACGAGCCCCCTGTCGGCTTGTTCCAGCGTGGTTTCCGTTGTTCCTTCGTCCGTCGTTCCCACCATGGTGAGGCTCAGCCGGATGGCTTTCATGTCTAGGAGGTGGCATTCTCTGACGATCCTCCTCCCGACGTTTCTCTTTATCTTCTCCCTTTCGGGGAGGATTCCTCGGATTCAGTGCAGCGATCGCGTCTTTCTCGGCTACTGGAGTGAGATTGCTCCAGTTATGTGTAGCTCTACGGTGCTACCCCGATGATCCGGTTCTTGAATAATTGTCTTCCTTGTGTTCGGGTGATGATATTGTGCCCGAACATAGTGGGATCTTACGTCAGCCCATGCCGGATCTGTGCGACATTGGTCGGAATCCGAGACAAGCTTTTGACTTCCAGATAGGGCGAACTTTTGCTGCTCCAGTCCCTTATTGAGTAGCTTGATACCCAAACGTATCTCCTCTGGTCCTGGATTACCGATAGAATTTCACGAGCTGCCACGGTATTTTGCACTAGTGTTGGGTAAACCCAATCTCCGTTGCTATCCTTCCGTGGCTTAACCATCTCATCTCCAAAAAGGACGGCACAGACACATGGGAATTGGTTGTCATCTATGTGACGCTTCCGTGTCTTCTGATGCAGACGGGACATGTACTCCTTCTTTGACATACGCTTCTTCTCCACCTCGATGTTTTTGGCTTCATCAAGGAGTTGTTGACGACGCGCTTCTAGGGCCTGGGCCCTTTCGTCCAGCTCATCTGCAGTAAGTTCTGCAGCTGTAGGGATAGGTGTGGTTAATGCGGCATCGATGAGTTTACGCGCACCTTCAGTGATCACGTGTCCATCCACCGATGCTTCTTTTTTCGGCTCGTCTGGGATAAGTGCTCCATCCGAGTCTTCTTCGTATTCCTCGGCGATTACCTCCTCTATGAGGGGGTCTTTTGCCGGGGTCTTGTTCTTCTTATTCTTCTTCTTTGCCTTCTTGGCAGCGCCGGTAGCAAAGACGGCTTTGGGTCCGTTTCCTGGAGTCAAGCTCTGATCGGTACTTTCGGACATCTGGACCTCAGGATTATCTCCGATGTCCATGTCATCCTGCGCTTTGGGACAGTGTTCCCCGGATCCTTCATCCATGGCTTCTCCTTCTTCTACAGCTTTGGAGTTGTACTCCTCTTCGTATGTTGCGGAGAACTTTCGGAAATCTGCCGACATCATAGATTCATTCGAGGATGCGGGAACATCGGCGTTTGTTCCAATTGCCTCTAGCACCGAGTCGGTGTTTTCTCCAGCATCGGCAGAGCCGGATCCGGATCCAACATATTCGACGAAGTGCGATGCGTGCTTCTTGAGGTACCCGCGGCTTTCGCGATCAGCCATATCGAAACTTTTAATGGTTTCGAGGATTGCATCTGCGCTAGCGCCTTGCAGTATCATACGTCTTAGTGTGTACCTGAGGAAAGGCCTGTCTGTCCCGGCATCGTCAGAGCCGGAATCAGTGTCGTTGATATGCTCCTCCTGGATTTTGACTTCCATGGGTGGGTCGATCTGGGATCCGGCTTCTCTAGGGAGATCGACTCCAGATTCGACTTGGACCGTGAGGTCTTCTCCAGGCTCAGATTTCTCCACTATCTCCGCAACTGGTGCGGGCTAGGTGGGATTAGGGTTTTATGAGATCCGGAACTCTGCCGCCTCCACGGACAAAGGGGACCCAGAAGATTCTTCTGCCTCTATCATCACCGCTGGGGTGGGTTGGGAAGGTTCAGCGAAACTGATGTAAACATTGAGCTCGCCAAAAGACATGATAGTATAGGCAGTCACGGCCTCCCTAGCCGGAATCCAAGTCTTGTCGAGAACGATGAGAGGGACGTCGCTGGCGTAGAGGATGCGCCCGACGGGATGGTCTTGCCGATTCCGATTCTTGCAGATTCCGCTCGGAACGCAGATCCGAAGCTCACTTGCCCCACGGTGGGTGCCAACTGTCATCGGATTGAGGACAAGTACGCCATGAGGGGGTCCTCGAGGCATGCGGAAGAGAGGGGTGTGAGTCGTACGGTGTTCTGGGACGGTGAGCACACAAGTTTACCCAGGTTGGAATCCGCTGGCTTTGGACGGACCCTACTCCTGCTAGCAATCCAGTAATACAGCAGAGCCGGAATATGGGTTACAATGGTATCGCCTGTGCGAGTTGAGGGTCTAAAGTATTAGGTGTTATCTAGTGCCCTAAAGGCTCTCCCTAGGACGGCTTATATAGATATCAGGCCTAGGGTTTACAGGAGCGATCAATCCGGCTACAACTAAGAGTTGGTTACAGAGTACATCTTGAACTACAAGTAACATTATGGGCCTATGTCGGTAAGTCTTCTGGGCCTTCCCGTAGTCGGATTGGACTCCGTCTTCTCTCTCTAACTGGGCCGCCCGTGAAGCAAAGATCTAACCCGAAGTTGGCCAGCCTGGTCAGTGAGGAACTGTGAGGATACCCGGAAAGTATATCCCCAACACTGACCGACCAGGTTAGCTGAAGATCCGGACATAAGCGGAAATGCGTAAGAGAGGGGCATCTGGTCAAGTACCTCAAGAACCTCAACATCCGAGTCATCGTCATCCGACAAATCCCTTCAATAAGAGGCCTTACCAGAGGTACGTTTGACAGTATCCGGAGTGGGCAGAAAACTCTCCAGATCAGGCTCGACCTCATCTACCTCGGCACAGTCTGGCACCGAGTTGCTCGCCAGCTCCTGGCCATCCTCCAATGGTTGCTGGAGGAATCGCTCAAGACAAAGCAGAGGATGTTAAGTTAAGAAAGTCATCTGACATACAAAGAAGACCCGGAAAATTAGTAAGAGAGAAATTTACCTTTGGAGGTGGGTTATCTCGGGTATAGGGCGCAAGCCCCCACTCCCAAGCCTCGGAGAATTCCTTATCCACGTTAAAGATGGCCTTAACCCAGCGGTATACCTCCGAGTTATCGAGCTCGAAGGAGGAAGTCCGGTGGGGGTCGAGGGGGGCGCTCAAGTAGAAGATCTTATGGGCATGTTTCTGCAGGGGGGAGACCCGACTGTGAACAAAGGTGATCATAATATCCTCCCCCCCCCCCCCGCAGTTTATCCTTGAGCAGATCCTTGATCCGGCGGTCAACCTGGTTCGCAAGAGCCGTGGGTCGCTTCAGAATGCTCTCCCATAGGGAGGTGTCCGGAACTTCGAGCTTGAAGGGGAGGAGCCGGATTAGGTCCTCGTTTGTTGTGTTCCGGATGTAGAAGAAGGTCCGAGCCTAGCCTTTGCAAGACTCGAGCCCGATGACCCAGGGAAATGCAGAGTTCTTGCAGGGAGATATGGAGGCTCCACCACATTGGGTCAGGTGTTTCTGAGCCGGAGTAAGCTCTGGATCAGGGACGACATTCTTCCCCAGACCAAGAAACTTGATCCACATCTCCTTGGATGGCCAGAGGCTGATATACCCCTCAATGCCGGAGGTAAAATAAGATAGAGAGGTGATGGCATTGGCAGGGAGATCATGTGGTTGAATTGGTAGGTGGAGATAAAATCGAAAAAGAAATCGGAAACAGGGAGGCCGAAGCTACGCTGAAAGTGGGAAAGAAAGACGACGAACTCCCCTGGATCTGGAGAGAGGGAGAAACCTCTTCGGCGGCGAGGCGGCAGGCGACTCCTGCGGGAATGCGACGCGCTGAATACAGCCAATCGATGTCGCTCTGACAGACGATGCTGCTGTCCCAGCTGCCGTGCTCACGGGCTTCGTCCTCTTCCTCTTGCTGCGCGACCACGGCTATTTCTTCTTCGGTCAAGGCGGCTTCGAGCTCCTCAAGGATGTAGTCGGAGTAGAGGTAGCTGGTAACAGGGAACTTAGAAGCACATGGCCGCATGGTGGAGAACCAGAGCAGCGACGGCGTGATCGCAAGGAATGCCTGGGCATGGACGCGGCAGCGCAGCGCAAGCACAGAAGCATTGGTGGCGGAGGCGTCACAACAAAGAAGAAGGAGGCAGGGAGTGCGCTAAGTGTGGGGAAATCCCCCAAAAGGCCCATGCCCTCTATTTAACAACGCGTGCAGGCGCGTAGTGGGATCGTTTGCGGTGGCCAAACCGCACGGTGTGGCCATGTACGCAGCAGAGCAGCCAATCAAATGTGAGCCACAGAAAGGGGCACAGGGAGCAAAGGATCAAGTGACGTGACACGATGATGTGGTTAATGAGGCGCTGCAATGAAGGGACGTGCGTAGCAGTTATTCCTGACATCGCAATAGTAACCGGTGCAGTAAACGAGCGTGGCCCTTAAAATAAGGCAAGATGATGATTACCCTTCACGTAGGACGTGGGGAAGCGTATGAAAGAAGGAAAGGTAACCCAGATATGTGAGAAAAGACCCTGCTAGCGAGAAATAACTCGGAATGAGCCAAGGGAACATAGAAGAACAAGGTCCGGGTTACAGATTAACTCAGCCAAAGAAGTCAAGATCCAGATGAAGGAACCTGCTGTGGCCTTAACAACTAAGATAGCTAAGACCGCACCAGCTTCGGGGACTAATGTTGGGGGGATACCCCTAGGTAGGGTCATGCCGGGGTATAAAGGCTGAGTTAGCCGAGGTACGGCATAGTCAAAGCAAGTGCTGGCCGGGTCACCTCAAGGCAGGCCGACTTACGGAGTAACCCTGCCTGTGGGGCAACTATTTAACATGAACCCAACCGGCATAAAATATATGCCGGCCATGTTTGTCTATCTATCACGCAGGTACCCTCGTAGTCGGGTTAGCCATGTGCTAACCGGACTACCACTTGGCTTCCAAGAGAATGAAGGAATATCCTGCTAGTCAAAAGGTGGCTTTGGCTAGCTGTAGTGTGAGCGAAGCAAAGCAGAGGGAAGGACCAGCAGGGCAGGGGCGACCAAGGTGACACGGGTGTGTCGGCTGATGTAGCCTGTGTTTGGTGACGCTTAAAGGCAAGGATTACACAATGGGTTATGTCCAAAGTCCGGACGAGCCGTTAAAGAGAATAAAGAAGCATCTAGCTTTGGCCGAGGGGCATATTCTGGGAATATGCTGCCACGTGTGCCCTAACATTGTAACCCGGGCTTCCCAATATAAGGAGCACAGGGGCCTTCATAGAGAGGGATCGATCATTTTCTCTGTCCAAGGAAGAACTCTAGAGCTAGGTTGTGAGGGGTAAGAGACACAGTCTCCTTCTCACGAATAGCTCGAGCATCACTTGTAACCACCATTGATAGAGGAATTACAAGAACATCTGTGCATGGAATCACCACATTTTCCCTCCCTGGATTCCCCTAGCACTCATTGGACCCATCATTAGCCTATCCATGGCATCTGCCGTGCCACCACCATGACAAATAGATACTAGGCACCATGCCCTAACAATATGATGCAATTACATGAATGATCTCATCCAATCCCTACCATCCCCATAGACTACATCAGGGGATTACTCACTCATGGATGGCGAATGATGGATGGTTGATGGAGAAGCGATGGTTATGACGATGGCGATGATCTCCTCCAATTCCCCATCCCAGCAGGGTGCCAGAACGGAGTTTCTAGTTTCAAATCGCGGTATCTGGTGGTAGCGGCGCAGTGGAACTCTATCTGGAAAAACGTCGAACCCCTCTCTATTTTTAGGTCAGAGGGCTTATATAGGCGAAAGGAGAGGTCGAGGCGGAGTCCGAGGCTGCCACACCACCCCTGGTGTGGCCTGGCCTGGCCCGCGTGGCCAGGTGGTGTGGGCCCCTCATGGCTCTTCTTCGTCTTATCTTCTAGCTTCGTGACTCTTCTGGTAAAATAGGAGTTTTGCAATATTTTCCGGGATTTTTCCTAAAAGTTGATTTCCTGCACAAAAACGAGACACTAAGGCAATTCTGCTGAAAACAGCGTTAGTCCGCATTAGTTGTATCCAAATCACACAAATTAGAGAAGAAACAATAGTAAAAGTGTTCAGGAAAGTAGATATGTTTTGGACATATCAACTCCCCCCAAGCTTAGCTTATTGCTTGTATTCAAGCAATTCAGTTGAAAACTGAGTGTGGTAAAAGAAACTTTCACGAACACATTTGCTTCATAAGATGTATATATTCCCAGCATATGATCAAATACTTAGGAAATTCATAATAAAGAGTATGCAAATAAGTTTACCTAGTAGTCATGCAAGCTATGAAGAGATTCCAACCCATCAATAATAAGCAACATGACACATAAGCATATGTAGGATTGTAATGCTCATAAGAATATATGATAAAGTGGTGTCTCGCTTGCCTTTCTCATAAATGCCAGGGCACCTATGAAGTTTAAGTGAAGACTAGAAATAAAAATATCTGAGATTGAAGTGTCAAAGTTATGTCATAATTAACCATGTTTTGGGACAAGCACATTAAACTAAGAATGACAGGTATGCTCTCGGGAAGGTGCTCAAATAATAAATGGTGACTCAACATAAAAGTGAAAGAAAATATTTGAAAAGTTTGAAAGGCTTCCAAATGTTGAAAGTATGGTAGTCATTAGCTTTGAGCTCTCATTGCCCCTATCATAAGCATCCTTAGGTGATTAAGGTTAAAGTGAAAAAATATGAGGATATGCTTGACAAGTTATAAGTTGAAAATCTCATGCCCCTTGCTTACGGGTACCGTTCCTCATGCTACTCAACTTTAGTCACAGGTAAGTTCTTGTCATTGTAAGTACATGTGTATCATAGAGAACCACCAACGGGGTACCCCTTGCCTGATGATACGGAAGATTCCCCATATCAAAATGACAAGGCAAGCAGACAATGAGCATCTCAGGAATCCTTTTATTTCCTATTTGCATAGGGTCTCTTTTTCTTTCTTATTTGCATAGGTTTTTTTCTTCTTCTTCTTTTTTCTCTTTTTTTATTGAGGATGCTTCATAGATTGCTCACTATGGTTATGCTGCAGGTTTCCACCATGATTAGGCATGGCTTAGACCAGCTGCCCAGGCGTTTCTCTAACTCATATACGAACTCCATGAGCCTTACAAGTTCCCCTCTCATTTCACACCGCCGGGATCCATAAGCAAAAGAACATGATATCAACTAAATAAAGTGCAATGTTGAAAGCGTTCCCCATGATACATGGTTCTACTAATTCACAACTTACGAAGTGCAAGCATATACGCAACGTAGATTGCCACAATGGTTCAAGTTTATTAAGTGCAAGAAAGTAAAGTGTGCCATCAAGTTCGTGAGAGCTTTACTAACTAATTTTCACATAACAAGCAAACATTTTTATTGGAAGAAAACAGAGCATATTAAATATGCAAGGAGCACCAATAATGCTAATAGGTAGATATGGTGGACTCTTTTTGACAACTTTGGTTTTAGGAGTTGGATGCACGAGTAAAGCTTATACTCGGCACAAGTGAATGCTAGTAATAGAAAGGGAGCGACAATCGAGAGAGCAGTAACTCTCATAATCATGCTTGCGACAAAACAAAATTAATAGTGGCATAAAAGTGACACAAGAACTCTAAGGCAGAATAAATCATCGAGGCTTAACTGACTTTTTGTTTAGTCATATGCATGCGTGAGCATGTGCCAAGTCAATTCAAATAGAACATTCAGAGGAGGACACCACAATATCATACGAAGTTATGAATAGAACAATGTGAGCAAGCATTTATATGACATGTTATGAACTATAATGGATTGGAGCGATCATAAGAGGGAAAGGACCACTAAGTATCCATTAAATAACATACACCTTACATAAACAGACTAAGCATGCTCACAATGATGAGTATATGTACAAAAATGAAAACAAATAGAGTTCATACCAACCTCTTACCACACCTCGAGTTGTCATAAATCATCATTGCCTTCACTTGTGTGACTTGAATAATAAGATAAAACCAAACTCCAAGGAGTCACTAAGGACCGCTGAACCCTGCAACGAACTTTACAAAACCAGAGAAGAACAACAAATATTTTTGGGTTTTCGATTTTTAAAGGCAAGAACCAAAGGGAAGAGCGAGCAAAACGAAATCTTTTTGGGTTTTTTCGAATAATCAAAACAAAGCTAAAAGGGATGAAGCAAACCAAGGCTAAAAGACAAAGAAGCAAACAAAGAGAAATAACAAAAATATATTTGGTCTTTTGTGTTTTGGAAAGCAGAAATAAAGCAAGAATTCAAAACTAAAAATAAAGCGAAACATGAATATGCAAAGTACCGATAGAAAATGATATGTAGATGAGTGTGATGTCGGTGTACCTCCCCCCAAGCTTAGGCTTTTGGACTAAGTGGAGATCAATCCCAAGCTGGCCAAGATGGAGCGCCTCCATAATATGGCGAAGAAGTGCCTTCATCCTGATACGAACTCAAGGACGCCTCGACATAGTGCGTAGAGTAGTCGAAAGAGGGCACATCCCCTTGGTGCTGCCTGTGGAAACCAAGCAAGCGCAGCTGCTTGTCCACCTCCTCCTTGGAGCGCGACCATGGCATCCTAAAATACTGAACAAAGTAGACTATGGCAAGGGAATTTCCCTCCCATCTCCGTCAGTAAACAACATCCTGTAAACTAAACTTTCCGTACTAGAGTTAGCTGTAACAAAGCGATGTGTTTTCATAGCGGCAAGATCAAGCCTTTGCGGGGTTAGCACAATATCATTAGGATCAACAAAAAGTTCCAAGGAAGCAATCATGCGTGCAGCAATAATACCCCCATAGATGGGTCCTCTAGCAGCTAGGCGGCGAGCAATGAGAGAACCAAGATTATACTTGGTACTCCCTCCGATCCATAATACTTGTCATTGAAACGGATGTATCTAGTACTAAAACATGTCTAGATACATCCATTTCTACGACAAGTAATATGGATCGGAGGGAGTATCATTATTAAGTGCAGCAACAAGAAAGGCTAAATGATAACTAGAAATATTACTAGTGTTCTCCCTACCAAGAAAGCTAGTGGCAAGGTAGTAAGCAAAATATCTAAGAGCTGGGAGTTTAATGTTTCTTATCTTCCCGCGCTGAGCTGTACAGTCATCATCATCTGTTACACTTCGGTAGAGCTGCAACAAGTCAGCGGGTTGACCTTGAATCTTCTTCACTGTCCCAGTCATGCCAGTGCCTATAATGCTGCAAAATCTTTCCAATGACATGGTAATAGGCATATTATAGATTTTGAATGAAACAGTTGACCTATAAGGGGTGTTAGTGAAAGTGAAACTTTCAACAAAGGTTTTGGTTAGCGAGGCATATTGCTCACTCTCATCTTCCATGTAAGTGGTCAGACCAACCCTCTGAACAAGGAGTAAGAAATCATCGAGGATCTCTGCAGCTTGCAAAAAGACAAAACACGGGAAGGTAGATGGGTGAGCATCTCCCTCATCTCCTTCATTGCCAAAGCATGGTGCAATAAGATCTTCATTATATGATGTCCTAAATTGAGAAGTTGATCTCGAAGGCCTTGCCCTCCTGGGTGTGTCTCTCTCAAATACTTCTCCAAAAGTGTGGTTGTTCATCTTCGCTATTCTGGAATTTAAACATCCACCACAAAAATGATTGCAAGGTGATTACATAATGAAAGGAACTACTTGTAGGGACTTGCAAGAAGTCTCAACATGCATCAAAACAATTTCTCTAAGCATAGAACTAGCATGCAAGCTCACATAACCTATCACCTATAGTAGCAAAACACTCAAGATATAAACCACTAATCACAAATCTACATGGACAAGAAGAGCAGTCACATACCGGAGAACAAAACAAGCGGAGGAGTCACATACTAGAGAACAAATGCTCCAAATCTCAGCAGCAAAGATGGGCTGAGCAAGGAGATCGAAAATCGTGAGCAGGAACAACAAGAACATGGGTTTGAGCAATGAACTGGTGTTTTCCCGAGAGAGAGAGAAGTGGTAGGTGAGAGAATAAGTGGAGGGCCAGGGGTGGCCCACAACATGGCCAGGCGCGCTCCTGGTGTGGTCGCGCCACTAGGTGGTGTGCCTGACTGGTGGCCCCCCTGGGTCACTCCAGGTACTTCTCTATCCCTCTTTTGACGTAAAAGTTTAATATGATTTTTCGGGAATTTTTCGAGACACTTTATTTTTGAGAAATTTTCAGGTATTGATGAATGATTTTCCGACAGAAAGATAATATTGGAATGATGCAATAACAAAACAAAACCTAAACTTCAGAAGTTCTAAGACACTCTAATATGCAAGCAACTAACAAAGAAGAAAAGTAAACTAAGTGAAAACAAAAATTAAAATGCATAAAATAAAAGTAAGTAAAGATAATCATGGTGAAAGCATTGTTTCGTTCATTAAAATCCCTTTGTTAAGAAGATTGATCAGGTCTTGTTACCAAAACAATTTTATATGAAACAAGACCTTGCAATTCACTAAATGATTATGTTACCTCAACCTTGATAGCAATAGTCCCAATCATAATAGTTTCATATTTTTCTCTTAGTATGGGAGAATATATTGCTCCAACTTGGATGCCCTCAATATTTTCAATTGAATTTAGGCCATAAGTCTTATCAATCTTCTTGGGGAAATAAATAGTATGCTCCTTAACATTAAAAGTTACCTTCCCTTGATTACAATTAATGACAGCACCTGCAGTATTAAGAAAATGTCTCTGAAGAATAATAGACATATTATCATCTTCGGGCATTTCAAGCACAAAAAAGTCAATTAATATCAAGAAATTATGAGCCACTTGAACAGGAACATCCTCACATATACCAACATGAATAGTAGTAGATTTATCAGCCATTTGCAAAGATATATCAGTTGGTATTAATTTCTCCAATTGAAGTCTCTTGTAGAGAGAAAAAGGCATAACACTAACTCCTGCTCCCAAATCACACAAAGAAGTTCTAACATAATTATTTTCAATAGAACATGGAATAGTTGGAATCCCTGGATCTCCAAGTTTCTTTGGAACCTTACCATTAAAGGAATAATTAGCAAGCAAAGTAGAAATTTCCTCATTAGGGATCTTCCTTTTATTAGAGACAATATCCTTCATATATTTGAATAAGGAGGTAATTTAATAGCATAAGTTAAAGGAAGTTGCAAAAATAAAGGTTTCATCCACTCACAAAACTTGTTATAGTGTTCTTCTTCCTTTGACTTGGCTTTCTTATCAGGAAAAGGCATTGGTTTTTGGACCCAAGGCTCTCTTTCACTACCATGTTTCTTAGCAACAAAATCTTCCTTAGTGTATTTAGTATTCTTAGTATGCCTTTCAGGTTCTTCTTCAACTTTTTCTTTATCAGGAGCATCATATTCCTCATCACCACTTTCAGTTTCAGCATCAGAGATAGATATACTATTAGGATCTTTAGCAGGTTCAGAAGACTCTATAATAGTTTTATGTTTCTTTTTCTTTCTCTTAGGAGAAGTACCACTATTTTCAGTTTGTTGATAATCCTGCTCTATTCTTTTAGGATGCCCCTCAGGATATAGAGGATCCTGAGCGGCAGCACCACTTCTAGTTCTAATTTCATAAGCATGTTTTTTCTTTAGAAGCATTAACTAGCAAATCTTTTTGTACTTTAATAAGTTGATCAATTTGGGTTTGAACCATTTGGAAATGTTTAACAAGCATTTTAACATCATTGGAGGTTCTTTCCACAATATCCCTCAACTCAATAATAGCTCTAGAGTTTTCCATCAAATGATTCTACACTCTTTTATTAAAATTATCTTCCTTAACAATAAAGATGTCAAATTCTTCTAAGCATAGATCGAGAGGTTTAGAATAAGGAATATCACCTTCATCAAAATGTTGGAGAGAGTGTACCTCAATAGTGGATGAGTGGGAGATTGGCTTACATAATTCTTATATAGAAGGTAGATTCTTCACATCTTCAGCTTTAATACCCTTCTCCTTAAGACATTTCTTAGCTTCCTTCATCACTTCATCATTTAGTTCAATCATTCCCCTCTTGTTTGGTTTTGGTGTTGGCTCGGGCACAGTTAACTCAGGTGTAGTTGACTCAGGTGTAATTGACTCAGGTGAAGTCTAGTCATCATAATTCTTGCTTATTTTAGCCATTAATTCCTCAGCTTCTTTGGGAGTTCTCTTCCTGAAAACACAATCAGCATAACTATCCAGGTATGTCCTAGATTCTTTAGTTAGTCCATTATAATATATATCAAGAAGCTCATTTTTAGGTAATCGACATCCGGGCTGTGCATGAATCGAGGCACAAAACCTTGCCCATGGTTTAGGCAATATCTCCTTTTCTCCTTGTTTAAAATCAAAAAGTTCCTGCAAAATGGCATGTCTAGCACTAGGAGGGAAATATTTCTGAAAGAAAGTACTAATCAAGCAATTAGGGTTATCAATGGATCCAAGAGGTAAATTATTAAACCAAGCTTTAGCTTCTCCTTTCAGTGAAAAAGGGAAAATTTTATCAACAAAGTAGGTGCGCATCTTAATATCATCAGAAAATAGGCCACTTATGGTAGAAAGCTTAGTCATATGTGCTACAACACTTTCATTCCTAGTCCCACAAAAAGGTTCTTTCTAAACAATGGTTATGTAAGATAAATCAAGAGAGAAATCATAATCTTTATCTTTAATGTTGATGGGAGATGTGGCAAACTTATCATTAGGAGATAATTTGGGTTTTATAGTATGTCTCTCAAGAAGACTCTTAATAGCACTTTTACCATGAGTGTTTTGACATTCTTTAATAAATTCATCAGTCATTTCTATATATCCGTCTTCAATATCACAGCTCTCTCTAGATTCAGGTGAACTAACCGGTGTAGTAGTGTCTTCATTAGGAGTTTCAGTATTTCCAACTATAGTTCTAGCAATCGTAGCATCTAGGAAAGGACCTAATGAACCACTCTTATCAAGCACAATAGAAGTAGCATCATAAGTATCAGAAGTTTTAGATTCAGAAGAAGTAGCAGTATGTGTAGCATGTGTATGTGGTGGTGGTGTAAGGAGCTTACTCATCACATATGGTGAATCAAGAGCAACATAGGTGTTCAGAACTGTACCTCTCCTTGTAGTGGATGGTAAGGAACCTTTTCAGCACGATTTTTACCCATGATGAATGGATAGCAACGAACAATAATGATCCCAAGTGAACTTGATAAATAGAGCTATGCTTCCCGGCAACAGCGCTAGAAAATAGTCTTGATGACCCACAAGTATAGGGGATCGCAATAGTCTTCGAGGAAAGTAAAACCCAATTTATTGATTCGACACAAGGGGAGCCAAAGAATATTTATAATCCTTAACAACTGAGTTGTCAATTCAGCTGCACCTAGAAATAATCTTGCTCGTAGTAGTTTATCAGTAGCAACAGTTTTATAATAGCAATAACAAAGTAATAGCAGTAGTAAAAGTAAAGACAGTAGTAACAATTGCAGTAAACGGTAGGATTAAAGCGCGGTAGGCATATGGATGGATGGATGGGCATTGCATGGACAAGACAATTCATGTAGCAATCAAGACATAGGGCATTTGCAGATAAATAAGGTAAAGTATCCTAGTACTAAATAATCATAGGCATGTGTTTCATATATAGTCATACGTGCTCGCAATGAGAACTTGCAAAACATCTTTTGTCCTGCCAGGCTGTTGCAGCGGGGCCTCTAGGGAATCTACTGGCAATTAAGGTTCTCCTTTTAATAGAGCACCGGAGCAAAGCATTAACACTCCGTCACCACACGTGATCCTCATATCATAGCCATTCCCTTCGGTTATCCCGATTCTTGTCACGTTGGGGCCTTTGGTTCTGGACAACAATATGTGTATACAACTTGCATGTAAGATCATAAACAATAATATCATCATGAATCAATAACATGTTTAGATCTGAAATCATGGCACTCGGGCCCTAGTGACAAGCATTAAGCATAACAAGTCGCAACAATGTCAAAAAGCACTAACGATAGATACTAGGCACCATGCCCTAACAATCTGATGCAATTACATGAACGATCTCATCCAATCCCTACCATCCCCATAGCCTACATAGGAGGATTACTCACTCATGGATGGGGGAATCAGGGATGGTTGATGGAGAAGCGATGGTGATGATGATGGCGATGATCTCCTCCAATTTTCTGTCCTGGTAAGGTGCTAGAACAGAGTTTCTGGTTCCGAATCGCGGTATCTGGCGGTGGCGGCGCAGCGGAACTCTATCTAGAAAAACGTCAAACCCCCTCTCTATTTTTAGGTCAGAGGGCTTATATAGGCGAAAGGAGAGGTCGAGGCGGAGTCCAAGGCAGCCACACCACCCCCTGGTGTGGCCTGGTGGTGTGGGCCCCTCGTGTCTCTTCTTTGTCTCGTATTTTGGCTCCGTGAGTCTTCTGGTAAAATAGGAGTTTTGCGATATTTTCCGGGATTTTTCTAAAAGTTGATTACCTGCACAAAAACGAGACACCAAAGCAATTCTACTGAAAACAATGTTAGTCCGCATTAGTTGTATCCAAATCACACAAATTAGAGAAGAAACAATAGCAAAAGTGTTCGGGAAAGTAGATACGTTTTGGATGTATCACACACCCACTCTCTTGGCAAGGCAAACGCTAGATCTAAACATAGTCATTTCCAAAAATATCCTAACTCACCAACTCCCATCTCTACTACTGTTGACCCTTTAAAATGTGGTGATTCCTTACAAGAAATGGCTCCACGCTGGAGTCCTCCGAACCTAAGGTTCTTTCTCAATCAGTTTGATGTTGCATCTTGTTCTTTCTCTAATCGATTTGATGTTGCATCTTGTTCTTTCTCTAATCGATTTGATGTTGGATCTTGTTATTTCTCTAATCGATTTGTTGTTGCATCATGGTCTTCTCTAGTCGATCTGATGTTGCATCTTGTTCTTTATCTAGTAGATCTGTAGTTGCATCATGTTCTTTCACTAAATTATATGCTATCACTTTAAGATCCACGACAACACAGTCATCGTAGCTCGTTGATGACTGCAAGTGCACATATCGTTTGTAGCTAGTTTCGAAATAAAGATATCAATCCCACAGGGAGCAGGAGTCTGAAGTCTAATAATTCTTGAAATAGTTATCGCGATAGAAATGCTACAAAAATTTCTAAGTAACAATATAAAATGCAAGTATTGTGTAAAAAGGTGTTTTTCGGTGTTGGGTATAAGAGCAATAATAAAGTAAAGCAAAGTAACTTAATACAGAAAGTAAGTATCGCGTATGTAAGAGAGATAGGAACTACAGTAGGGAAAAAGCGTTCTCAGGGAGTAGCGGATACACCACTAGTATTGTGAAGATCTAAGATATAGATTGTCATCATGAACATTCTCAATTGTGTATGTGTGGGAGGAACTCCGTATGTGGACGAATAGGAAACAACCGCTGCTCACATCATCCTCATAACCATAATAGTCAGTAATCGACATCAATCGAATTACTGCGCTATTAAGTGGCGTAATCCCGTAGGACATATCCCATGGCATGGATAGTGTTTCGTGAGTTTCCTCGATTTTCCAAGTTGATATGTAAGGAGTGCC
Source organism: Avena eriantha (assembly GCA_910589775.1). Lineage (NCBI taxonomy): Eukaryota > Viridiplantae > Streptophyta > Magnoliopsida > Poales > Poaceae > Avena > Avena eriantha. Next base: position 14,708,411 of record OU342740.1, read on the forward strand.
AACAGCTTTATAGTCACTGTATGTGCTAGCACGCCTCCATCTACCAACAAGTAGTTCCTGCATCAAGTCCCCGCGAGAGGCAAATATTGAGAGGTCGACTTCTCTCAACATCAAGATGTAGATAACCTAACACATGGTCACAACAATGAATATCGTAATAGACTTTATCTTATTTCAATCTCATACTAGGGTTTCTCCATCTCCCCAAGAACTAATGATCTACTCAGACATGGAGGCAATCAACATCATGGCAATGGTAATGGAAACAATCATCGATGAATAGTACTTGTATAAATCCACAATGAGTATAGGAATTACAAAAAGATCTAGGCAAGATGTAGATGGGATGGATAGAGATGGTGGTGATGTAGCGGTGGATGATGAAGATCGATGCTTAGCCTCCTAGATCTATGCAGGGCGAAGATGGATCCCTTGTGGATGAGTTCCCCCTCCAGATGCCTTCCGGAGGTGAGGTTTCTGTGATTTCTAGGTGTTCTGTATGTCGTCTCTTCGAACCAATTGCACGGGGTGAAACTATTTGACGAGCCGGAGGTTGCGCCAACTATACGGCTGGAGCTATACGGGCGGAAGAAATGCTCCCGCCATATAGTTGGTCGTTGTGCTCTCTGCCTCCTTTGTTCGCTTCTGGTATTATTAATATTTTCCAAATAAGCGATTTATGTTGTTTTTGACTCATTTTCTCGACAGTACAACTACTTCAATAATTGTATCCATTGGATCCATCATCTGTCTTGATCCTGGTGAAAACAGACATAAAATGTCTGTGCGAGCGCCGTAAAATACCAAGATCCTACATCTACAATGCAAAATAATAATGTAAAACATGATGCAAATATGCACTCATCAACTGCCCCAAGCTTAGACTCTTGCTCGTCCCGAGCAAGTTTTTAGCTTGATGGATGTGATCCTCATATTCATGAAGCTGAGTCGATAAAATAAATGAGGCAATTGCAGCATGTGTTTATCATGTATGATACAGGGGAATAAGTTCATGAATAGTACCATACTCGAACCATCTAAATAGCTTTGGAAGGCTTCCACACCTTAGTTATCAATAGTTTATAAAAGATGAATCTCAACATAATGTAAAAGAATCTGGTTCAACCAAATGAGTTAATGAGGTAGTCCCAAGTGTTTTAGGATCAACGTATTCACTTGAGATTCAAAATCTCAAAAGTGTCTCTTTGTCATACTACAATAAAGTGGTATATGCCTATTTGCTCTTTGCTCATTCGCTCTTTTTCTTCTTTCCTTTTCTTTTCTTTTGCATATATGCTCACACTTTTGTTTTAAGTGTTGTGCGAAAGGAGCTAGTCATATATTGCACCTCATGTAGGAATTCAAAGTTCAACGATTCTCAATTATCAAATTCCAACTATATATGAAGCATTCTTATTACTTGAGATTCTACCACGACATGTTCTCACTCTATTTGGATAGCACTTTCAGTTTCCTTTGTTCAAGGTTTCTTTTTCAATTTAATTGTATAGATAATTTTCCTTTGTGAATCAAACCGTAGACTTACAGCATATTGACCAAATTATCTTTTTGTGTTCCATTAATACCAATGGTGTGGAAGACTCCTATTGTTATCATCAAGTGCAAGTAAAATCGTACTCAAGCCTTTTATATATCAATAAAGCAAACACAAACTCAATATTGCTCCATATATAATAATCAACTCGGAATTTCATAAAAGGGATCGACTATTCCTGAAGGGAATTCTAACGATGCAAACTTTTATTTCTAGTTTGAACTAATGCAAGAATAATAATAAAAACTTATAAGATAGATTACAAGGTCATAAAGATCTCCCCAAGCTTGGAATCAAGCCAGGCGGGATCAAATAATCCCTTGCAATTATTTGATACCGTGATTGTTGTAGATCATTGTGGCACCATGGCATGTAGCACCGCGGTGGGTAGCTTCTTGTTGGTCTCCTCCAGAGTAGTTATGCGGCTGTAGCATCTGCGCAGATCAAATTGTAGGGTGTCCACTCTATTTGCGAGCTTGGTCACTGTCGTTGTATTGGGAACGGCAGTACCTGAAGAGGTTAGATAGAGGTGTGGGGACTAGCAGGGAAGCTATCGACGGCATCCGTAGGCGGGATTGCATAAGAGCGAGCATAGCTGGACGCAGGAAGTACCCAGGTTCGGAGCCCTCGTGGTGAGGTAAAACTCCTACTCTTGCCGGATCTGACTAAGTGGGATATACGAACTACAAGTGCTCCTCGAGCTGTATTCTCTAGCTACTGCCTTAAATGCTATGAGACCAACCCTTTATACTGAGGCCTTGCCTCTCCTTATATAGGCAGAGAGGCAACGGTCTCTCTGGCCGATCCGACTAGCGGGCCCCACAGGTGGGTCCCAGCTGGCTGGTCATCTACAGTAACCGATATGGTATGTCACATCGGAGTACGAGCGGTATGGCTGTCATAGGCACAGTGGACGTCGTGCGAGCCCGTCGTCAGCATCGGGCCACTGTTCCCGCGTCATCCCCGCAAAGTCTTCGGTATGGCCGGGTAGTTGCCGGTCTTGTCATTGTACAGGGCGTACCGTGCACTGATACGCACGTCGTCCTGTCTCACTGATTGGTTCCGGCTACGTCACTGTAGCCGACTACTTCTTGCTGATCCGGCTACCATGTGATAGCCGGCCTGTCTTGCCTTGTCCGGCTACGTCTGGCCAGCCGGACACCATCCGACTGTCTTGTTTCTTGTCCGGTTGGGGTACCTGGGGATCATCCCCCTGACACTAGCCCCCGAGCGCGTGTGGAGTCCGCCCTTAGGTGAAATGTGCGCGCGCTCCCTCCTGGATTTGAATTTGCATCCGGCTGTGCTTGGCGATTGCGCTACCCGTGACGTCAGCGCTGACGCCGGCCACGTGCGCACGCGCCATCATTGCACTGCGGTGGGCAGCGTAACGTCCTGTCGCACGTCGCCTGGAGAAGCCGCTGCCCGGCGCTTTGGTTCCTTCTCTGGGATCTTCTACGCATCCTGCTCTGGCACACGGGATCTAGGTGGTAGTTGGGGTGTGGGTCGCCCGGATGGCCGCCACGTGGCGCCGTGGGCAGTTGTGTTTCCGGCCCTTTAAAAGATGCCGCGGGGGAGGCAATTCCCTTTCTTCGCTCCCCCGCTGCAGTTTCCTTCCCCAGTGCTCCTGCCTTTGCGCCCTTGCCTTCTGCGCTCCCTCCTTCCTTCGCTATAGCTCGTTGCGTCGCCCACTCGTCGTCGTCGACATTACGGGCCACCGCCACTCTTCCCTCGCCGCTTCCCCTGCCAGCCAGAGTTGGCCGCCGACCGTAGGGCTTGGTGCGGCTCCTCCGTCACCGAGGACCAGATCGCGAAGTACCACGCCACCCGCGTTCTCCCGTCGTCGGAGGAGGTGGCGGTGCGGTTGGCGCCGGCGGGGGAGGTGTCACCGCACCCAGCGGAGGGGGAGCGCGTCATCTTCCTCTCGCACCTGTCGCGCGGGTTCGCGCTGCCGGTGCACCCTTTCTTCGTCACCTTCCTAGCATTCTTCGACCTCCGCCTCCACCACCTCGGCGCCAACGCGATTGGCACGCTGGCGCACTTCATGGCATTTTGCGAGAGCTACCTCGGGATCTAGCCGGATATCAGGCTATTTTGCCGGCTCTTCCGCATCCAGCCACAGGTGCAGTTCGCGCAAGGGACGCTAGTCGTCTGCGGCGGCGCCTCCATCTACTCCCGCTCACAGACCGGCTACCCCAAGTTTCTTCTGCACGACACGGTACGACTGTGGCAGCAGTCGTATGTCTATGTCAAGAACCTCACCAACGTCGACCGGATCAACCTTCCGGCCTTCCAGGACGTCGAATCTAGCCGGCAGAACTGTGACTTGAAGTTCCACGGCGAGAAGGTGGAGTCGGATGAGATGCTGAAGCGCATGTGCTCCTTCATCCATTGCCGGCTGACCGGCCTGGACGTCACCCTCAGCTGGATGTCCCGGCTGATGATGTTGTTGCAGCAGCGAGCGCACAAAATGTGCTATTACTCCGGCCGGCTGGACCCGACCTAGCTGTCGCGCCGCGATCCCCGCTACCACAACCTGAAGGAGTGGGTGTGGACGATCACTAAGGAGCGGCTGCCGGAGGGCTGGAAGTTCAGTCTAGCACCCTACAGCCGGGAGAACCGCGCGCCTCGGGTAAGTTCCTCTAGCCGGAGGCCTCTTTTGTGCTTCTTGTATTTCTTTCTTGTTTTGCCCGGCTAACTTCTTGTGTTCGGCAGATGTTCCCTTGTATCATTCGCGAGGAGGGCGAGGCTCCCCTTGAGGAGTTCGCACCCGACTTGCCCGAGCCGCGCGCTCGGCGGTCTGGCAAGGAATCGGACGGGGATGGGGATGCCTTCCCTAGCCGGAACGATGAGCTGGCCGCCGACCCCCACCCGGAGGTTGACGAGGAGGAGGCCGCGTCGACCACCGATCTGGCGCCGCACCCTGTGACAGACGGCGAAGCTGGCGGGAGCGACTCTAGCCATTCGGGCTCCCGCCGGTCTGCCGTGGAGGAGCCGGACCAGCACCCTGCCACCGAGCCGCCTTGGCTGGAAGAAGGGGCCGCCTCCAGTTGTGTCGGGGTACGTCTTTCCTCTTCCTTCATCGTTTTCTGTCTGTCTTTGCTCCTGCTTTTCTGCATTTGGCTTATTTGCTTTTCTTTCTTCCCTTTCTTCTTCTGTCCTCTTAGCATGTTGGTTTCTTTTGGAGCCGCGAGCCCGGCACCTGCGCCGACCATGTCGCCACCCGCTGCTCCGACTGCGCCTGCCAGCGCCCCTCCTTCATCCGAGGCGCCGCCTCCACCTCCACCTCGAGCTGAACCGGCTGCCCCAACCGGATCGGAGGGTCCTTAGCTGGAAGCGGAGTCTTCGCAGCCGGATGGCTCTTCCGCGGGCACGCGGGGGGCTGCCGGCAAGGAGCTCGTAGTTATCGGTGCTGACAACTCCGACAAGGAGCCGGGGGAGGAGTGGAGGACGGCGGTGGTTGCCGCGAAGGAATCCTTGGCCGTCAACGTCGTGGATGACGACGTTTACTCCGCCGCCTCGCTGACGGACCTTGCCGCCACACTCGAGCTGGCGGTGAAGGAGATCCGGCTGCTGGAGGCCGCAGCCGGCGGGAACCGGACCCTAGAGCAGAAGCTTGCTGCTGCCAACGGGACCTCCTAGAGTAAGTTTGCCTCATCTGTCTTGCTCTTTTTTTTACTGATAGCTGATTTTGTCGCAGCCATCCTCGTGTGCGCTCAGCACGAGATCGATCGCTTGAAGAAAGCGAACGACCGGCTGAGCAAGTCCAACTCTACTCTGCGGATGCAGAATAAGGATTGGCACGTGAAGGTAGACGGTCTGGAGGCCACCATCAAGGAGCCTTCAACCTTCTCGAGGCCCAGAACAAGGACCAAGAGAAGGAGATCAAACGGCTGGCGATGAAGGAGAAGGCTCTGGTGGAGGAGCTATGAACTGGAGCTTACTCGGGAGAGCAAGCACAGAAAGAACGCGATTTTGATCTATGAACTGGAGCTTACTCGGGAGAGAGAAGAAAGTGGTAGGGGAGAGAGTTAATGGAGGGCCAGGGGTGGCCCACACCAGGGCATGGCGCCACCCAGGGCTGGCCACGCCACCATGTGGTCTGCCTGCCTGGTGGGCCCCCCTAGTACCTACTAGGTACTGCTCTGCCCCTTTTTCACGTAAAAAATTAATATGAATTTTCTGGAATTTTTCGAGACACTTTATTTTTGGGCATTTTTCAGAAATAGAAGAATGATTTTTCTGACAGACAGATTTTTTTCTTTTGGAAGCATGATGCAAAGACAAAACAAGGCTAGAACTACAGAAGTTCTAGCATGCAAGCCACTAACAACACAAAGAAAACTAAACGAAAGCAAAAACTTAAATGCAAAGGATAGAAATAAACGGAGATAATCATAATGGAAACATTGTTTTGTTCAATGGAATCCTTTTGTTAACAAGGTTGATCAAGTCTTGCTACCAAAACAATTACATATGAGACAAAACTTTGTACTCCACTAATGATTATGTTACCTCAACCTTGATAGCAATGGTCCCAATCATAATAGTTTCGGGGAAATAGACAGTATGTTCCTTGTCATTAACATTGAAGGTCACATTTCCTTGATTACAATTAATAACAGGTCCTACAGTATTAAGAAAAGGTCTCCCAAGAATAATAGACATATTATCATCTTCAGGCATTTCAAGCACAACAAAATCAGTTAATATCAAGCAATTGTGAGCCACTTGAACAGGTACATTCTCACATATACCCACAGGAATAGTGGTAGATTTATCAGCCATTTGCAAAGATATATTAGTTGGTATTAATTTTTCAAGTTGAAGCTTCTTATAGAGAGAGAAAGGCATAACACTAACTCCAGCTCCCAAATCACACAAAGCAGTTCTAACATAACTGTTCTTAATAGAGCAAGGGATAGTTGGAATCCCTGGGTCTCCAAGTTTCTTAGGAACCTTACCATTGAAGGAATAATTAGCAAGCAAAGTAGAAATTTCTTCATTAGAAATCTTCCTTTTACTCGAGACAATGTCCTTCATACACTTTGAGTAAGGAGGCAATTTAATAGCATCACTCAAAGGAATTTGCAAGAATAAAGGTTTCATCCACTCACAAAACTTATTATAGTGTTCATCTTCCTTTGACTTGTGTTTCTTATCAGGGAAAGGCCTAGGTTTTTGGACCCAAGGTTCTCTTTCACTACCATGTTTCTTAGCAATAAAATCTTCTTCAGTGTATTTAGTAGTCTTAGTGTGGTTTTCAGGTTCTTGTTCAACTTTTTCTTCATTAGGAACTTCATTTTCTTCATTACCACTTTCAGTTTCACCATCAGAGATAGATATACTATTAGGATCTATAGCAGGTTCAGAGGGTTCTATAACAGTTTTATGTTTCTTTTTCCTTTTCTTACGAGTAGAACCACTATTTTCAGCTTGTTGAGAATCCTGCTCAATCCTTTTGGGATGCCCCTCAGGATATAGAGGATCCTGGGTAGCAGCACCACTTCTAGTTCTAATTTCATAAGCATGTTTTTCTTTAGCAGCATTAACTAGCAAGTCGTTTTGCACTTTAACGAGTTGATCTATTTGAGTTTGAACCATTTGAAAGTGTTTAAGAATCATTTTAACATCATTAGAGGTTCTTTCCACAATATATTTCAACTCAATAATAGCTCTAGTGTTTTCCATTAGATGATTTTGCACCCTTTTATAAAAGTTATCTTTCTTAACAATAAAGATATCAAATTCTTCTAAGCATTGATCAGGAGGTTTCAAGTAAGGGATATCACCTTCATCAAAGTGTTGGAGAGAGTGTACCTCAATAGTGGGTGAGTAGGGAATAGGCTTACATAATTCTTCTATAGGAGGTAAATTCTTGACATCTGCAGCTTTAATTCCCTTCTCCTTAAGACATTTCGTAGCTTCCTTCATCACTTCATCATTTAATTCAATAACTCCGCTCTTCTTTGATGTTGGAACAGGCACAGGAATAGATGGTTCCACTAGTAGAAAATGGGCCTTTGGTTCGGGCCACTAGTCCTGGCCGTGGCTAGGGCTGTGACTAATGGTCCGAACCAGACGGCCTGAGGAGGCCGAGGCACTTTGTCCCGGTCCGTAAGGAACCATTAGTCCCGGTTTGAGATACAAACCGGGACAAATGGGTCTAGGCCAGCGCGCGTGCTCCTGGCAGAACCTTTAGTCCTGGTTTGTATCTCAAACCGGGACTAATGGCTTGGCCCTATATATATGCACCCAGCCCTCCACTCTCTCCTGTTTTTTTCCTATGTGAGAGGTGGGTATAACTTTGTGCTAACTTTGTTTCTTCATATGCACTAGAGGTGTTCGGTGAAATGCCTGTTAGAGCGATGCCACTTGAGTTCACACAAGACAAAACATGATATGAGGTGCCAGAGCGACACTTAAGGTTTCTCCTCTTTGTTTTGAAGTGTCCTAAAAGGTTAGCAACTATTTTCTTGTTTTGACTGTGCGGTACTAATTTAAGCATCGTGATTGCATTTGATATATATGCATGGTTGTATGATGCAGATGAGCCACCCATGGATGTACGGTAACCGACGCTCTGACGCTTACAGAGAAGGCGTGTGTTCTTTTCTCCTTGTGGCCGAGGTGAACAAGTAGCGGGATGGTTTTATGTGTTATCCATGTGTTGAATGTTGGAATGAGCAGGCTCACACTTCCTCAAGAGTCATTCAGAGCCACCTGCTTCGGTCCGGTTTCATGTCCGGCTATAATGTTTGGACCAAGCACGGAGAAAGAGGGGTTATAATGGAAGACGGCGATGAAGAAGAGAACTATGATGACAACTACCGATCTATGTTCCCTGAATACGATGATACCGCAGTTGAAGATAATGAAGAAGAAGGGGGTGAAGAACGGGAACCAGATGAGCCCGTTGTTGATTTTGGTCGGGTCATTAGTGATGCAAGGCGAGACTACGACATAGAAAAGGAGAGGTTGCAGTTTGAGCAGATGTTACAGGACCACAACACATTGCTGTATCCAACTTGTGAAGATGGCCAGAAGAAGCTGGGTAGCACACTGGAATTGTTGAAGTGGAAGGCAGATACCGGTATGACTGACTCGGGATTTGAAAAGTTGCTAGTAATAATGAAGAAGCTGCTTCCAAGAAATAACCAATTGCCCTCCAGTACGTACGAAGCAAAGAAACTTGTCTGCCCTCTAGGGTTAGACGTCCAGAAGATACATGCATGCCCTAATGACTGCATCCTCTACCGCGGTGAGAAGTACGAGAATATGGATAAATGCCCGATATGCACTGCATTGCGGTATAAGATCAGAAAAGATGACCCTGGTGATGTTGAGGGCGAGCAACCCAGGAAGAGGGTTCCTGCCAAGGTGATGTGGTATGCTCCTATAATACCACGGTTGAAACGTTTGTTCAAAAATAAAGAGCATGCCAAGTTGTTGCGATGGCACATGGAAGACCGTAAGAAAGACGGGATGTTGAGGCACCCTGCTGATGGTCGGCAGTGGAGAAAAATCGAGAGAGACTTCCCGGACTTTGCTCGTGACGCAAGGAACTTATGGTTTGGTCTAAGTACCGATGGCATGAATCCTTTTGGGGAGCAGAACTGCAGTCACAGCACCTGGCCCGTGACTCTATGTATCTACAACCTTCCTCCTTGGTTGTGCATGAAGCGAAAGTTCATTATGATGCCAGTGCTCATCCAAGGCCCGAAGAAACCCGGCAACGACATTGATGTGTACCTAAGGCCATTAGTTGATGAACTTCTACAGTTGTGGGCCAAACCAGGTGTACGTGTGTGGGATGAGCACAAACAGCAGGAATTTGACCTACAAGCGTTGTTGTTCGTAACCATCAATGATTGGCCTGCTCTTACTAACATTTCAGGACAGACGAACAAAGGATACAATGCATGGACGCACTATTTAGATGAGACTGAAAGTATATATCTGGATCAATGTAGAAAGAATGTGTACCCGTACAATCGTCGTTTTCTTCCGCCCAGTCATCTCTTAAAGAAGAAAGGCAAGCATTTCAATGGCAAGGCAGAAACTCGGACGAAGCTTGTCCCCAGTAGTGGTGCTGATGTATTTGGTATGGTTAAGGATTTGGATGTAATCTTTTGAAAGGGTCCTGGAGGACAACCTGTTCCGAAAGACCCCATTACCGGACACGCACCCATGTGGAAGAAGAAATCTATATTTTGGGAGCTACCCTATTGGAAAGTGCATGAGGTCCGCTCTGCAATCGACGTGATGCACCTGACGAAGAATCTTGGCGTGAATATTCTAGGCTTCCTGGGCTTGTATGGGAAGTCAAAAGATACCCCGGCAGCACGGGAGGACCAGCAACATCATAAAGGACGAGACGGCAAGCATCCAGGGCAGTTTCAAGGGCTTGCTAGCTACGCTCTTACCAAAGAAGAGAAGGAAATCTTTTTTGAAGTCCTTTTCAGTATCAAGGTCCCGTCTGGCTTCTCGTCGAATATAAAGGGAATAGTAAATATGAAAGAGAAAAAATTTCAAAACCTAAAGTCTCATGACTGCCATGTGCTTATGACGCAATTTCTTCCCGTTGCATTGAGGGGAATTCTACCAGAAAATGTTCGACTAGCCATTGTGAAGGTATGTGCATTCCTCAATGCAATTTCTCAGAAGGTAATCGATCGAGAAAGTCTATTAGGGTTACAGATTGATGTGGTCCAATGTCTGGTCAGCTTCGAGTTGTTGTTCCTGCCATCCTTCTTCAATATTATGACGCACCTCCTAGTTCACCTAGTCGAAGAGATTAGAATTCTCGATCCTATGTTTCTACACAATATGCTCCCCTTCGACAGGTTCATGGGAGTCTTAAAGAAATATGTTCATAACCGTGCTAGGACAAAAGGAAGCATCTCCAAGGGCTATGGAATAGAGGAGGTCACTGAGTTTTGTGTTGACTTTCTTCCTGACCTTAAGTCGATTGGTGTTCCTGAATCTCGGTATGAGGGGAGGATGACTGGAAAAGGCACACTAGGAAGGAAATCAATGGTATGTAGGGACGGGCATTCTTTCACTCAAGCACACTACACAGTTCTACACAATTCCACCGTGGTGGCTCCGTATATCGAGAAACACAAGAATATTCTACGCTCCGAAAACCCGGGGAAGCCTGAAACCTTGATTAAAGGGGAACACGAGAAGAATATTGGCAATTGGTTGCAGACACATCTCATGAATAACACCACTATTGGAGATGAGTTGTACTCGTTGGCCAGGTTACCATCTTCAACTATATGTACTTTCCAAGGGTACGAGATAAATGGGAATACATTTTACACGATCGCCCAAGATAAAAAGAGCACCAACCAAAACAGTGGTGTCCGCTTTGATGCAACATATGACAATGGGTAGAAGGACACATATTATGGGTACATAGAGGAGATATGGGAACTTGACTATGGACCTACTTTTAAGGTCCCTTTGTTTCGGTGCAAATGGGTCAAGCTGACAGGAGGCGGGGTACATGTAGACCAAAAGTACGGCATGATAACAGTGGATCTCAACAATCTTGCGTACATGGATGAACCATTCGTCCTAGCCAACGATGTGGCTCAGGTTTTCTATGTGAAGGACATGTCTACCAAACCGAGAAAAAGGAAAGATAAGCAAAAGAGTACAGAATACGATGAGCCAAAGCGCCACATAGTTCTTTCAGGGAAAAGAAACATCGTGGGAGTGGATGACAAGACAGACAAGTCAAAAGATTACAATAAGTTTCATGAAATTCCGCCATTCAAAGTGAAAACTGACCCAAGCATCCTGTTAAATGATGAAGATTCTCCATGGCTACGGTGTCGAAGAAAACCACAACACTAGATGTTGGTGATGTGTAATAATGTATTAAACCTTTTATTTGAGACATAAATCTATGTAATGTATTAAGCCTTTTATTTAAGACATAAAGGTCGCCTTTCATGTAATACATCTTGCTCAATCAAACTAGACGTTGACGACCGGGTTCTGAGCCGCGGGAGGTGATCACCTAAAGAGAAGGAACCATCACAAGAGAAGGAACCCACAAACACTAAGGATAAATGGCACAACTGAAAATTAAGATACATAGCACAACTAAAAATTAAGAAACATGCCTAATGTTTGAGTGATTCAGTCATGCTCCTGCCTAGCCCTGTAATACACGCCACTGTAGCCGTCGTAGTCACCGGCGCCGTCTGCGCTGTCGTCGTCGGGGTCGCCGTAGTCGAACCTTGAAGGTTGGGCACGCGTGGGCTGGATTTTAGGGTACCGCGGGTGGGGGTTATTGTCGGTCGTGTTGTAGGCCATGACACTCTGGAGAGTCCGGCCGCGCCACCACAGCCGACGGCTGGCCTTGTTGAAGTTCGAAGGAGGTGGGCCGTCCTCCTCGTGCCTGGCGAGCGCCCTCTCACACTGATTGATGAAGAAGGCTTCCCAAGCCGGGAAATAGTCGGGATGCCAGTTGGGATTCCTCCGCTGCTCTGGCGTGAGCTCGAGGTAGTAGTGGTTCGTGATGGCCATCCGGTGCTCCACACCTAGAGGGACAGGAGGGACCGGCACGCCTCCGGCGCTCAGCATCCAGCCGGTGGGGACGCGGTAACCCGGTGGGCAGGGGTAGTTTGAGGCGCAAAGCGCCTCCGCCTCCCGGGTGGTTAGAGATACGATGGAAGCCATGGGAAGAGAATGATGAGTCTAGATGTGATATGTAAATGGAGGCCAAGCATACATATATATACTGAAAAAATGGCGGGAAGACAGAGGTGGGAACCGGTGGAAAGCGCGGGAACGCAGTGGTGAGGGAAACTTTCATCCCGGGTGGGGGCTCAAATCGGGACAAAAGATGGGGGAGGCTTATCTGGGAGGGCCTTATCTAGGGGGTGGCTAACCTTTAGTACCGGCTGGTGGGTGCAACCGGGACTAAAGGTGGTTTCTATGTCATCTAACAAAACTGTCGGTGGAATAAGGACGCGTGGGTAACCTTTAGTACCGGGTGGGGGCTCAAACCGGGACTAAAGCTGTCGGTAGGATAAGGACGCGTGGGTGGATGCACTGCTCAATGAGATAAAGCATGTAGCGCACGACGCCCTGTCGGAGGGAGAAGACAAAGTAGAAGCGGCGACGTGCCTATAAAAGGAGCATCGATACGCCATGGCAAGCAACTCAACAAGCCAACATGGATGGAGAGTTTCATCCCCATGGATGGAGAAAAGGGTTGGGAAATCTCCCGTGGTGGAACTTCTCGAAGATGCCCTTGGTGCACACGCCCTATGGCATCTTCGGAAGTTCCGCCTTGGAAAATATTTTCCTGCTAGCCCGTGAAAGACTCCATCTCCGCCTCCCTGGGGTTAGAGGTATGGTGGAAGCCATGGGATAGAGTGGGGAGAGGCGACAGATATGAGTCTAGATGTGCTATGGCAACGACCAAGCCTACATATATATAGTGAGAAATGGCGGGAAGTCAGAGGAGGGAAGCCTAAACCCTAAACACTAAACCCTAAACCCTAAACCCTAAACCCTAAACCCTAAACCCTATACCCTAAACCCTAAAACCTAAAGGGGCTAGCCTCGTACGGAGAAAGCTATAGGGGTAGACGATCCGGGGCCCCCGGTCTAGGGTTTCGCTGGAGGAAGACCACCGGAGCGTCGGAATCACATGAAAATAGCAAAATGGTTAATCGTTTGACTAGTTAGAATAATTATTTTATAAAACAGAAAATGGATTTGAATCTCTTATTCAAATTCAAGCATTTTTTATGTTAAAAATTTAGTGAGATTCAAAAATATGCAAAATATAATAGTTAATGCATTTTAAAATTGGAAATGGCAAAATGGTTATTATTTTCACTAGTTAGAATAATTATTTTATAAAACAGAAAATAGATTTGGATTACTTATTCAAATTCAAAAACTTTTCATGTTGAAAATTTTCTCAAATTCATAAGTATGCAAAAACTGTATAATTCAAATGTTTAAAAAATCTAATAGCTACAAATTGTAATATTTGAAAAAACAGGCGCCAACTTAGGCCCAGCGCGCGCAAATTTGGGCCTTTAGTCCCGGCCCAGAACACCATCCAGGATTAAAGGCTCTGCATGCGAAAAGGCGCCCAAAACTTTAGTCCCGGTGCGTGGCTGGAACCGGGACTAAAGGGTCTTTAGTCCCGGTTCCAGCCACGCACCGGGACTAAAGGGTGGGGGGTACTTAATGCGCCGCTTGTTCCCCGGTCGAATCCATCGAGCGAAGGAAGCACATCGCGAGAAGCTGCGTTACGCCGCCAGGCTGCCAAATCTCTGGCGCCGTCCTCGGCCGCGCCTCCCCGGCTGACCTCCCCTCACCGCCATGAGCTCCTCCCCGCGTCGTGCCTCCCCGGATGACCGCCCCGGCCACCATACCTCTCCACGCCGCCACGAGCTCCGCCACAGCCCCGGCCTCGCCCCTCCCCTCGCTGATCGCCACCGCCACCGATGGTATAGAAAAATATTTGTATATAGGAAATTTATTTTTATATATAGAAATATTTGTATATATGAAATATTTGTATATAGGAAATATTTTGTGTATAGGAAATATTTGTATATAGAAATTTTTTGTATATAGAAATATTTGTATATAGGAATTATTTGTATATAGGAAAAATTTTGTATATAGAAATATTTGTATATAGGAATTATTTGTATATAGGAATTATTTGTATATAGAAATTTTTTGTATATAGAAATATTTGTATATAGGAATTATTTGTTTATAGGAATTATTTGTATATACAAAATATTTGTATATAGGAAATATTTGTATATAGAATTTTTTTGTATATTGAAATATTTGTATATAGGAATTATTTGTATATAGGAAATATATTTTTATATATAGGAAATATTTGTATATAGGAAATATTTTGTATATAGGAAATAATTGTATATACAAACTTTTTGTATATAGAAAATATTTGTATATAGGAAATATTTGTATATAGAAATTTTTTGTATATAGAAATATTTGTATATAGGAATTATTTGTATATAGGAATTATTTGTATATAGAAAATATTTGTATATAGGAAATATTTGTATATAGAAATTTTTTGTATATAGAAATATTTGTATATAGGAATTATTTGTATATAGGAAATATATTTTTATATATAGGAAATATTTGTATTTAGGAAATATATTTTTATATATAGGAAATATTTGTATATAGGAAATATTTGTATATAGAATTTTTTTGTATATAGAAAATATCTGTATATAGGAATTATTTGTATATATGAAATATTTATATATAGGAAATATTTTGTATATAGAAATTATTTTGTGCTCGCGGGCCCCCGGACTTAGGGTTAATGTGGTAGTGCTCGCGGGCACCCGGACTTAGGGTTAGGGTGGTAGTGCTCGCGGGCAGCCGGACTTAGGGTTAATGTGGTAGTGCTCGCGGGCACCCGGACTTAGGGTTAGGGTGGTAGTGCTCGCGGGCAGCCGGACTTAGGGTTAATGTGGTAGTGCTTGCGGCCCCCGGACTTAGGGTTAGGGTGGTAGTGCTCACGGGCACCCGGACTTAGGGTTAATGTGGTAGTGCTCGCGGGCCCCCGGACTTAGGGTTAGGGTGGTGGTGCTCGCGGGCCCCCGGACTTAGAATTTTGCTATTGTTTAGTATTATTGTAGCAAATTGCGTGTTCATATTATTGTTTAGTATTATTTTATGCAGCAATATTGAATGAAAAATGTTATTGTGTGCATTTTGTAGAAAACTATGGATCCAATCCAGATAGACCTAGCACAGGAAGAAATTCTCGAGGATATGATCAATGACACCCCCCATGTTGATCCACCCGAATCTCCATCGATTTATCTGAAACCCTCCGGTGAGGGAGAGGAGGTCGACCGAAATGATCAAGGAGAAGCCTACGGCTCCGGTGGTGGAGAAGCCAACGGCAAGGTATATATATGAAGTCTGGTGATCAGTAGATGCATTAACTGAGTTGTATATATATATAAATTGATGAATGTTTCTTTTCTTAGGCCTCCACATCGAGCAAAAAATATTCCAAACAAGGCCCGGCCAAAAAGTTGGACGCATCTACTCGTTATACAATTACGCGGGTATCACCACGGGGTGAACCGGTGGAACCCGAAAAGGCTAAAACTGTATTTAAACAACAATGCGGAGTTATGGTTAGGGATCGCATCCCGATCACCATTCGAGAGTGGAATAAGACCAAAGGGGCGAAAGAGGGTGAGTATGTCGCCGACAGGTGCAGAGAGGGTCTTTGGAATGACCTCATGACACATTTCACCGTGCCAGAATGTGAGGATGATGCCGACACAGCTGCATTGAGGAAGAAAGTCAAGCAGTGGACTCTTACGAAGATGGCCAAACTATTCAAGAACTGGAAGAAAGCATTATGGCAAAAGTATCAGAAGACGAAGAAGACTCCTAAATTTGAATGCTATCTAACGAAGCAGCAGGCTAACTGGGATGCATTTGTGAAGTACATGGAGTCACAACCTGCTATGGAAATGTCAGAAAAAACAAGAAAAATGCCGTGATGAAGAAATATCACCATCACCTGGGGCCAGGGGCTACGCAGCTACCATGCCAAAGTGGGATGCTAAAGAGAATGAGCTGCTTGCTAAAGGGATCACTCCAGAACCAATACGTGAAGAATGGGATCTGAGGGCAAGGAATTGGTTCCTTGGGCATGGGAGTGAGTATGACGAAAGTACAGGGGACCTTATTTGGACTGACGGGATTAGGATACCCCGAGATACATGGCAAAAAGTGGTGAAGGAGATTAAAGCGGGGACAACAAAGTTCTGTCCCGATAGAGAGAAAGACTTGCTGACAAAGGTCCTTGGGAATGACGAATGCGGAGGACGTGTACGAGGCCTTGGCCCTAGTTATACATGGGAGATGGGGTTTCCCAAAGACAGAGATACTTATAGGAGCCGAGAGAGAGCAAAGAGGCAACGGTAGGAGGAGGAGGGATACAGGTTCACCGAGTTGCTAGGAACACTATGAATGCATCAGCAACAGATTGACGAACTTCGAGGAGCAGCGCGCCTGCAAGATCCTGTACTCGATATTACCGCCGTCCCATCTTAGCGGAAAAGCAGCGTGGCTAAATCGGAGGTCCCTTCTGACAATGCACGTATGGTAGATGGCGGTCCCGGCAACCCCGTGGATGGAATCAAGGAGCAGGCATCTTGTGAGCTCCATCGGAAGGTGAAGAACCTATCCATCAAGGTGGCGGTCGGATGTGCTTTACCTTGTCCACCTGGCGGACGCTGGCATGGCCGTGAAATTCCAGCTGGCTATGCTAAAGTTGGTGTGGATGAAATTGCAATGGGGTGGGACTCAATGGAGCTTGACATCCCTAGAACTGAAGGTGAGAGGACACTCGGAGAAGTACTGGGTGGTATCATTCTATGGGACAAGAACAACATCAACCTTCCAGGCTGGACGCCAAAGCCAACACCGCCTCTGAGTGGTCGCATGTCACCTTCACCTCCATCACCTCCAAGAAGCCCACCCCATGACTACGACCACCACCGCCCGAGTCCATCTCGATCTCCGCCGCAGCCTCCGATTAGTACTAAACGACGCAGGAGCCCGAAACGACAAATGTTGCCCCTCCCAAGAGTATCTCGTAAGAATCTTCCTAACAGACCTTACGATCGTACTGACGAGGAAACCGACATGATCATAAAGGCCGAATGTGTTGCGCAACTTCAAAAGAAGAAACCCGAACCCGCCCCAGTATACACCGAGAAGCAAAAAGCGTATGCACTTTTTTTCTGAACACAAAATCGCAATATGAATTGCACCATAAGCCAGATGACTATCGACGCACACTTCAGAAGGTAGTGAAGAAGAGCAAATCAAGTAGAAGTGCAAGCGGGAGCAAATCATCAAGTAAAAGTGCAACCGGGAAAAGAAAGGACGTGCCCCAGCTCGGGGGAC
The DNA here is from genome assembly GCA_910589775.1 of Avena eriantha. Classification (NCBI taxonomy): domain Eukaryota; kingdom Viridiplantae; phylum Streptophyta; class Magnoliopsida; order Poales; family Poaceae; genus Avena; species Avena eriantha. The sequence goes on from OU342740.1 coordinate 14,725,947, forward strand.
AGGCCAAAACATTGATCCCACCCCTCCAAGTGTTATCCTATGACACTCCCCAGCAGGATATGGAAGAATCTAAGAAGCTTGCGGCCGCTATGAATGTGACTGTTGAGGAATTGCTAGGTTCCCAGGACGACAAGTTACCCAAGGCTCAGGTAGTCCCTACATATGTCCCAGGGAAGCCTCTGGTCAGCTTTGAGCAGTTCCAACAACTACCAACACAACTGCGGAGTTTACATAAATGGTACTTGAAAGCCATAAAGGAGGAGAGAATAATGATCGTGGCGAAAGTCCCACATGACTACTACTTCCGAGAAGAAGAGGTCCATGTTGAGTTTCCAGAACTCTTCCAGTTATACACTTTCGACGCCCTCAACAAAAGTCTCATGAGTTGCTATTGTCTCTAAGTTGTTGAATTCATTGTCTATATATAATTTGTTCATTTTTTTCACTTGTTCAGTTCATTGCATGTAATTATCCTAATTATATCCTTTTGTACTCTATTATTATGCAGAATGAAGATCATGGAATGTAAAAGAAGGTCAATCTTCAGTGTTGGGTTCATTGACCCAGATAAAATACATTATCAGACGCTGAAGGATAAACCCGAGGACACACAGGAAAACATTCTAAGGTTTCTAACGGAGCAAAATTTCTGTGACCACATACTGTTTCCTTACAATTTCGCGTGAGTGTCTTACTCTATTGTACACATTCTCTTTTGCTTACTCGATGTTAAGTGTAATTAATGAGTTACTGATGTATATATAAACATGTATAGTTTCCACTGGATTCTCATGGACATTCAGCTTGATAAGGGAAGAGTTGAAGTCATGGAACCATTAAAGAGACCCCTGGAACAGTTTAGGGACGTGCAGGACATGCTCCAGAGGTAATTTTCGCGCTAGATCGGTCTCTTTCGTTGATTTCCTGAGATATCACGTAATAAATAACTCATTCATTTTCTTTACCGGGTAGGGTTTGGAACCAGTTCAAGAGTGCGGTTACGGGTGACTTTAGTGAGAACTGACGTTTAAGCCGGTCTCGGTAAGTAGTACGCTCATCTCTTTACTTCTAGTTTCAAAAGAATTATGATGCTGGATTATTATTTTGATTGAATTCTATTCTCGTAAAGTGCGCGAGGCAGCCACAGGGGACGAATCTATGTGGATTCTACGTTTGCAAGTTCATTCGCACGTTTACCAGTGAGCTAAATGATTATAGAGTCGATGTAAGCAATACATTCATAACATTATTTTTATTACCGTCACTTTTTGTTATCATGATTGATATTCATATTGATCTCCTTTTCTTATATAGTTCGAGAAAATGCGGGATCAGCTCCTACCACAGCAACGCGTAGTAGCAATTGCTAAAAAACTGGCAGGATTCTTGATGAACGAGATGATAGATGACGCCGGAGAATTTAGTGTGAATAGGCGCCGATGATCCCTGACCGTGTAATTGAATAGACGGGCTCTAGTCCCGATAATTGTGATCTCCATGTGTAACTATCATGTATATATTTGTATGCTCGATCTTAAGTATCTTATGTATGCACGAACATGTACGGTATGTGGTAGCGTAGAAAACTATTTTGAAATGAAAAAAAGGTACAAATTCAATTCTCTGCCGCGGCAGAGAAAGTGCCTAAAATTCTGCCGCGGCAGAGAACGATTTGTCCCGGTTTGTAATACGAACCAGGACTAATGGGGGACACCCAGCGCCCGCAGAGACAGCCACGTGAATGCCCATTGGTCCCGGCTGGTAAGAGGGCCGGGACTAATGGGTGGGCCTTTAGTCCTGCCCCTCCAGTCCCGGTTACCAGGACCGGGACTAAAGCCCCTTACGGGCCGGGACTAGAGGCCCGTTTTCCACTAGTGTTCAGGTACAGTTACTTCAGGTGTAACTTGTTTAGGAGGAGTCCAATCTTCATAATTCTTGCTTATTTTAGCCATTAATTCCTCAGCTTCCTTAGGAGTCCTATTCTTGAAAACACAATCAGCACAACTATCTAGGTATGTCCTAGATTCCTCGGTTAGTCCATTATAAAATATATCAAGAAGCTCATTCTTAGGTAATGGACTTCCAGCCTGTGCATGAATCAAAGCACAAAACCTTGCCCAAGATTCGGGCAATACCTCTTTTTCTCCCTGTTTAAAATCAAAAAGTTCCTACAAAACAGCATGTCTAGCACTAGGAGGAAAATATTTCTGCAGAAAAGTACTATTCAAGCACTCAAGGCTATCAATAGATCTAGGAGGTAAATTACTAAACCAAGTTTTAGCTTCTCCTTTCAGTGAAAAAGGAAAAATCTTAGCAACAAAGTAAGTACGCATCTTAATATCATCAGAAAACAAGCCACTCATAGTAGAAAGTTGATTCATATGTGCTACCGCACTTTCATTCTTAGTCCCACAAAAAGGTTCTTTCTCGACAATAGCTATGTAAGATAGATCGAGAGAGAAATCATAATCTTCATCTATAATGTTTATGGGAGAAGCAGCAACCTTAGCATCAGGAGATAATTTGGGTCTAATAGTACGCCTCTCAAGGAGACTCTTAGCAGCACTCCTATCATGGGTGTTCTTACATTTTTCAATAACCTCATCAGTCATCTCAACATAATATTCTTCAGTATCATAACTCTCACTAAACTCAGGTGAGCTAATAGGTGTGGTAGTGTCTTCATTAGGAGTTTCGGTATTTCCAGCTATAGTTCTAGCAATCGTAGCATCTACAAAAGGACCTAATGAACCACTCTTATCAAGCACAGTAGAAGCAGCATCATAAGCATCAGAAGTTTCAGATTCAGAAGTAGTAGCAGTGTGTGTAACATGTGTATGTGGTGGTGTAACGAGCTTACTTATAACAGACGGTGAATCAAGAGAAGCAAAGGTGTTCAGAACCGTACCTCTTCTTGTAGTGGATGGTAAAATAGGAACCTTGCCATCATGGGACTTACCCATGATGGATGGATAGCAGCGAACAATAGAGAATCCAAGTGAACTTGATAAATAAAGTTATGCTCCCCGGCAACAGCGCCAGAAAATAGTCTTGATGACCCACAAGTATAGGGGGTGTATCGCAGTATTTTCGAGGGAAGTGAAACCCAATTTATTGATTCGACACAAGGGGAGCCAAAGAATATTTATCAGCCTTAACAACTGAGTTGTCAATTCAGCTCGACCTAGAAACAATCTTGCTCACAGCAGTTTATCAGTAGCAACAGTTTTATAGTAGGAATAGTAAAGTAACAGCACTAGTAAAGCAAAGACAGCAGTAACAAAAGCAGTAAACAATGGGATTCGAGTGCGGTAGGCATAGGGATGGATGGACGGGCGTTGCATGGACAAGACAATTCGAATAGCAATCAGAACATAGGGCAATTGCAGAAAAATAAGATAAAGCACCCAAGTACTAGACAATCCTAGGCATGTGTTCCATATATAGTCATACGTGCTCGCAATGAGAACTTGCACAACATCTTTTGTCCTGCCAGCCTGTTTGCAGCGGGGCCTCTAGGGAACTACTGGCAATTAAGGTGCTCCTTTTAATAGAGCACCGGAGCAAAGCATTAACACTCCATGAACACATGTGATCCTCACATCAAAGCCTTTCCCTTCCGATTATCCCGATTTCTGTCACTTCGGGGCCATAGGTTCTGGACAACAACGTGTGTATACAACTTGTAGGTAAGACCAGAAACAATACTATCATAATGAATCAATAATAAGTTTAGATCTGAAATCATGGCACTCGGGCCCTAGTGACAAACATTAAGCACACCAAGTCACAACAAAGTCATAAAGCACTAATAAAAGATACTAGGCACCATGCCCTAACAATCTGATTCCATTACATGAACGATCTCATCCAATCCCTACCATCCCCATAGCCTACAGCGGGGGATTACTCACTCATAGATGGGGGAAACATGGATGGTCGATGGAGAAGCGATGGTGATGATGATGGCGATGATCTCCTCCAATTCCCCGTCCTGACAGGGTGCCAGAACGGAGTTTCTGGTGTTGTTTCGTCGAATTTGGTGGTGGCGGCGGAGCGGAACTCCTTCTAGAAAAACGTCAAACCCCCCCAAGTTTTTAGGTCAGAAGGCTCCTTATAGGCGAAGAGAGAGGCCGAGGGGGTGCCTGGGGGGCCCACACCACCCCCTGGCACGGCCTGGCCTGGCCCGCGCCACCAGGTGGTGTGGCCACCCCAGGGCTCTTCTCCGTCTCGTATTCTGGCTCCTGGAGTCTTCGGGTGAAATAGGATTTTTGGCATATTTTCCGGGATTTTTCCTGATAGTTGATTTTCTACACAAAAAGTAGACACCAAGGCAATTCTGCTGAAAATAGCGTCAGTCCGTATTAGTTGCATCCAAATCACACAAGTTTAGAGGAGAAACAATAGCAAAAGTGTTCGGGAAAGTAGATACGTTTTGCACGTATCAGGCGGGTGCGGGATCTGGCCCCCCATCGTTTTCCATCCTACCGCCTAGCTCGCCGCCCCGGCGCCACACCTGGCCACGCCGGCTTGGCTCCGCGGTAGCCGGAGTGAAGCCGTGCGCGCGGTCATACTCACGCCGGGTGATCTCGAGTTGCTTGCGGGCTGCCGCCAGCTCCATGGCCTCCTGGAGGAGGATCTATCTCTCCATGGTGAAGTTGGCCTCCGCGTCCTCCGGGTTATCCCCGAGGTTAACCGGCATGAGGAGCCAATCAATGGCGTCCTCCACCGGGTTCCGAGGCTGTGGAGGGGCAGAAGTTCCAACCTCGTCCGCGCCTAGCTCCCGCGGCTGGCGGGGGTGAGAGCTGGAGCCGGCCATCATGACCTCCATGCCGCAGGATGCGACGGAGGCGCTACTGCCCGGATGCGGCAGCTCCGTGACAGAGACAATTTCCCTAGGGAAACGCTCCGGAATGGTGGCGACGTAGACAGGGAGGTCGCCGAATAGCAGGACGGTGCCATTCGCCGGGAAGGAGGTTCCGGCGAAGCAGGAAGCGTTGTCGATGACGCAGGCAAACTTGCCGAGCATGAGCACCAGGCCGGAGGCCACGCGCTCACCGGCTGAAGTGCAGGGTCCCGTGCGGAACGTGACTCCGGTCGAAGCCATCTAGCCCCACGGTGGGCGCCAACTGTCATTGTATTGGGAACGGCAGTACCTAAAGAGGTTAGATAGAGGTGTGGGGACTAGCAGGGAAGCTATCGACGGCGTCCACAGGTGGGATTGGATACAAGCGAGCGTAGCTGGACGCAGGAAGTACCCAGGTTCGGAGCCCTCGTGGTGAGGTAAAACTCCTACTCTTGCCGGATCTAACTAAGTGGGATATACGAACTACAAGTGTTCCTCGAGCTGTATTCTCTAGCTACTGCCTTAAATGCTATGAGACCAACCCTTTCTGCTGAGGCCTTGCCTCTCCTTATATAGGCAGAGAGGCAACGGTCTCTCTGGCCGATCCGACTGGCGGGCCCCACAGGCGGGTCCCAGCCGGCTGGTCATGTACAGTAACCGGTATGGTATGTCACATCGGTGTACGAGCGGTATGGCTGTCGTAGGCACAGTGGACGCCGTGCGAGCCCGTTGTCACCATCGGGCCACTGTTCCCGCGTCATCCCCGCAAAGTCTTCGGTATGGCCGGGTAGTTGCCGGTCTTGTCATCGTACAGGGCGTACCGTGCACTGATACGCATGTCGTTCTGTCTCACTGATTGGTTCCGGCTACGTCGCCGTAGCCGGCTACTTCTTGCTGATCCGGCTACCATGCGATAGCCGGCCTGTCTTGCCTTGTCCGGCTGCGTCTGGCCAGCCGGACACCATCTGACTGTCTTGTTTCTTGTTCGGTTGGGGTACCTGGGGATCATCCCCCAGACAGTCACGAATTGAAGGAGGTCTTCCTTCTTCTCCATCTCATTGAGACATTGACGAACTGGAGTAGCTCCTGCTTCTGATATATCTCTAGTGCTCGCACGCAATCCTTGGTCCCGAGGATAACTTCTTCTTCCTCATCCATAATTGATGGATCAGGGAAGTGGATACCGTACATCCACTCTTCTTGAGGTTTAACCTTTATACGAGCACCAATGGTTGGCTTCGAGAGTGGAACCTCCCTTCCTTGTTAGCACCTGCACCAATATTAGATAATTCCTTACGCTTGTGCAGCCTTGGATCTGTGGTGATGAACTTGACCGTCTCCACACGCCCTTTTCCATGTGGCTTGCGATCTTCTCTCTCTTGTTGAGCTTTTTTCATCGCCATCCAATTGATCTCCGGTGGATCGTACATGTCATGGCGGATGTAGACATCAACTACGTCATAATCGCCATCGGAATCATTGTTGAAGTAGCTTGGCTTGACATACTCCTTGTACTTCAGGATAAACCTCTCCACCTCCTCGTCATCATCCTGCATGGACGGGCTGCTAGAGCGGTCCCTGGAAGGAGCAATGAGCCCCATGGGTTTCCGACGGCCTGGGGCGGGATAGCGCATTGCTAGATTGGTTTTTGTAGATTGTGATTAGAGAGAGACAATGATAGTATATAAGAAGGGTTAGAGGTCGGTAAAACTCGGAAGAAACACCAAATTGTCGTCCAAGAAAAGAACCCAAACAGAACAGAGAATGAAATCACGGATTTGGAAGTAACCTGCCTTGTAACGACCAACTATACGGGCGCGGCCCATATATCTCTGGCCGTATAGTTGGTTCTAGGCAGATATTTCCAAATATCTCGAGTCCAGGTCGATTAAATCATGACTCAGAACCGACAATAACATTTTGTTATAAAAGAAAGATCGAACGAAAAAGTGTCTGAGAGTTTAATGACCAACTATACGACCGGAATTTTTGCTCCGCTCGTATAGTTGCGACCGTATAGATATAGACACCAAAAATCAAAACTATCTGAGACTTCAACGACCAACTATACAGTCGGAATTTTTGCTCCGGTCGTATAGTTGTGACCGTATAGGCTCAGATATCAAAAATAATTTCACGAAGATGATACAGAGAGTTTAACGACCAACTATACATCGGGAGCCCCCGCTCCGGTCGTATAGCTCCGCCCGTATAGTTGTAAACCCCCTCTAAAACTTCATAAAAACACAATGAATCCAAAAATAGAATTTTCAAGAGTAAAAATTGTGAAGATAAATCACTTATTTGAGTAAGAACACTTACCTTGCACTTACCACTTGTTTAATCAGGGATGAAAAGTTCCTCCCACAACAAGGACTCCTTCTCTTTTGGAGGAATTGATTTTAGTTCATCAATAATTCTCGTAAACGAAAATCACCAGGACTAAAGTTCCACTCAATAAGATTGGTGTCTTCCTGGGCAAACATGGACACTGCATCTAACATCTTTATTTCTTGCCTCTGCATAATCTGCAACTCAAATTCTTGAAGTGAAAGAATCCAGCAGATCAACCTTGGCTTATGGTCCTTCCTTTCAAGGAGTTCTTTTAAGCCATCACGATCCATATGAATTCTCACCTTTGCATCAACTATGTAAGAATGAAATTTATCACAAGAGAAAAATATAGCAAACAGTTCCTTTTCTTCCTTCGGGTAATTCTTTTGAGCACCACTAAGAGTTCCACTAACATGATGTATAATATTAAATCTACGACCAATATGTTGTCCAAGATTTACTCCTACAACATCATCGCTAGCTTCACATATTAAGTCAAAGGTTGTATCCCAGATAGGTGGTTTAATGATGGGAGCTCAAGTTAAAGCATTTTTAAGTTTATCACAGGCTTCAAGACACTTATCATCAAAATTAAATCTCATTCCCTTTTGCAAGAGGTTAGTCAAAGGTTTAGATATCCCAGAGAAATTTCTAATGAACCTTCTTTAAAAACCCACATGACCAAGAAAACTTATTATACCTTTAATATCCCTAGGTGGTGGCATTCTCTCTATTGCTTCAACCTTAGCTCTATCAACTTCAATTCCCTTACTTGATACCTTGTGTCCGAGGACTATACCTTCTTTGACCATAAAGTAGCACTTCTCCCAGTTTAGAACAAGATTAGTTTCTTCACAACGTTGCAAAACTTTCTTGAGATTATCCAAGCAACTATTAAGTGAAGTTCCATAGACAGAAAAGTCATCCATAAATACTTCCATTATAAGTTCTATAAAATCAGCAAAAAATAGCAGTCATACATCGTTTAAAAGTAGATGGAGCATTACACAGACCAAAAGGCATACATCGGTGAGCATGTAAACTATAAGGACTTATGAAAGGGGTTTTTAAGTTGGTCATCCGGATGAAAAACTATTTGAGAGAAACCAGAGTATCCGTCCAAGTAACAAAAATTAGTATGATTTGCTAACCTTTCTAAAGTTTGATCTATAAACGGTAATGGATAGTGATCTTTCCTAGTTTCTTTATTTAATTTTCTGAAATTTATGCACATCATGTGCCCAACAATAGTTCTAGTAGGTATTAGTTCATTGTTTTCATTAGAACAACAGTAAAGCTGTCCTTCTTAGGGACACAATGAACATGACTTACCTAATCACTCTCTTTAACAGGATAAATTATACCTGCTTCCAGAAGGCGTATAATTTCTTTTCTTACCACTTCTTTCATTTTAGGCTTCAATCTTCTATTAAATTTCGCAACTGGTTTAGCACCTTCTTCCATGAATACTCAATGGACAGCTATCATGGGACTAATGCCCTTGAAGTCATCCAATTAGTACCCAAAGGCTTGGCGATGATCCTTAAGTATCCTCATGAGTTCTTCTTCTTCTCCTGAAAGTTTAGCACTAACAATAACAGGGAATTTATTGGTATCATCTAAATACCTGTATTTAAGATTATCTGGTAGAGTCTTCAACTCTGGGGATCGTAATTCCCTGTCCCCTCTCTTTTCTGGCTCTTCGAAGGCCTCATCAGTTAGATGTCCCAAAATGGGAAGTGAATCGAATTCATCTTCTAGTTCTTCTAGGGACTTGTCGTCCATAACTATTTCTTCATAATTTGGATCTTCATTTATTTCTTCTTCTTGATTACCAAAGAAAAGAGCTGCCATTTCCTCAATGGTCATCTCTTCCTCTTCTTGTATTTATGGAGGCTTGTCTTTAAACTTGGAAAACTGGAATTTATTTTCCGTTCCGCAAGCTTAAGAGTCACAATCTCCTTCTTGAAATTAACATAAGCACCTATATCACCCAAAAAGGTTCTTCCAAATATAATAGGGCAAAAAGTGTCAGCTGACATATCAACAACTACAAAATTGATAGGAATTTTTTTGTTGCCAATTGTGACAGTTGCATTGTCAACTACTTCCATTGGAATTCTAAGGGTTTTATTGGCTAGCATAATTGTTATATCAGTATTTTCAATTGTAGCCGGTTCTATTTCTTCTTTTATTTCTAGGTAGAAATCATAAGATATAGCATTAACTTCAGTGCCAAGATCACATAAACCGTAATGCGAGGTTTCTTTAAATATGCAGGGAAGAATAGGCTTACCCACATCTTCTACCTTTGTTTTCCCTTCAACCAATATGAAGTCTCTACATCAAGTTCAACTATGTTACAGTGTGAGTACATAGCCATAATTGCTTCCTTGGTTACCTCTTCATCTTTGTTTTCTTTCAGGTGTTTCGTGATTTCTGGCATGCTTTCCTCTTCCCTGTGTCATGTACTACTTTGACCTGTTCATATTCTAAAATATGCTTTTGTGCAGTGTTATAGAAAGGTACTTCATATATTGGTTCTACAGAGGCAAGTGTTGCTTTATCTTCTCTTTTATTCTCTAGTTCAGGTGGTGGATCATACTTGACTAGACCCTCCTTTGAAGCTTTAATATGTTCTGTAAGAGCTTTAACAACTTGCAACACAAGATCTGAATCCAGATAAAGTTCTTTAGATAATTCTTTAACATGGCCTTTTTTATTATAATCGTGAATACAATCATGCTCTATTTCTACGCCTCCTTCACTTCCTAGACCAAAATTCCGTGAAACTCTATGATAACGAATTCTATTAAGTAAAGCCCAAGCTTTAGGTATAGGAAGATTCATAAAGGCTCTTTTCGCAAAAGATTCCAGTTCAATTTTATTAGGTTCAATTAAACCGCCATAAAAGATATTTAGTAAATACCATTCAGGCAAATCATGATGAGGACATAGTCATAGTAAATCCATAAATCTAATATAAGATCTTACTAGTCCTTCATTAGAATGATTCTCCCAAGTCATTATAAGACGCCTGATTCCAAAAGATTTTGATAATGGATAATATTTTGATAGAAATTCACAGGCTAAATTATCCCAAGTAGTAGTGGCTTCAGGGGGTAGAGATCTATACCATGAGAGAGTTGTACTTGTCAAAGCTTGACTAAAAAGTTTAACCCTTACCTCATCGGCAGTAGATCCCGTCAATAGAAAGGTGCCACATATATCTTTAAAACATGCAATATGCTTATATGGATCAGGATCTTCTTCATATCCAGTAAATTGCTTCTTATGTAGAATACTAAATAGTAGAGGATTTATTTCATACCCCCTTGTCTTCTCATTGGAGTTGTCTCTTTTATAAATATCATAGGGCTTGCCAAAGTGGTTGAGTGGGTTAACACTAGTCATATGCTCAAACTCCATCATGTTGGTGGAAACCTGTAACTCAAAACAAAATTTAGCAAGACAAAAATAAATAAGCAAAAACTAAAAGACTTACAGCGCTTAACTCCCCGGCAACGGTGCCAGAAAATAGCTTGATGACTGCAAGTGCACAGATCATTTGTAGCTAGAATCGAAATAAAGATATCGATACCACAGGGAGCAAGAGTCTGAAGTCTAATAATTCTAGAAATAGTTATCGTGATAGAAATGCTAGATAAAGTTCTAAGTAATAAGATAAAATGCAAGTATTGTGTAAAAATGTATTTTTGGGTTTTGGGTATAAGAGCAATAATAAAGTAAAGCAAAGGAACTTAATATAGAAAGTAAGTATCGTGTATGTAAGAGAGATTGGAACTGCAGTAGGGAAAAGGCGTTCTCAGGGAGTAGCGGATACACCACTAGTATTGTAAAGATCTAACATAAAGATTATCATCATGAACATTCTCAACTATGTATGTGTGGGAGGAACTCCGTATGTGGATGAATAGGCAACAACCGCTGCTCACATCATCCTCATAACCACATTAGTCAGCAGTCAACCTCAATCGAATTACTGCGCTATTAAGGGACGTAAGCCCGTAGGACGTATCCCATGGCATGGATAGTGTTCCATGAGTTTCCTCGATTTCCCAAGTTGATACGTAAGGAGTGTCAATAGCTTTATAGTCATTATAAGTGCTAGCACGCCTCCGTCTACCAAGAAGTAGTTCCCTCCATCAAGTCCCCATAAGAGGTAAATATTGAGAGGTCGACTTCTCTCAACATCAAGATGTACAGAATCTAACATATGGTCACAACGATGAATATCATAACAAACTTTATCTTATTTCAATCTCATACTAGGGTTTCTCCATCTCCCCAAGAACTAATGATCTACTCAGACATGGAGGCAATCAACATCATAGCAATGGTAATGGAAACAATCATAGAATAGTACTTGTATAACTCCACAACGAGTATAGGGATTACAACAAGATCTAGGCAAGTTATAGATGGGATGGATGGAGATGTGGTGATGCAGCGGTGGATGATGAAGATCGATGCCTTAGCCTCCCGGATCTCCATAGGGCAAAGATGGATCCCTTGTGGATGATTTTCCCCTCCAGATGCCTTCCAGAGGTGAGGTTTCTGCGATTTCTGGGTATTCTATATGTCGTCTCTTTGAACCAATTGCACGGGGTGAAACTATTTGATGAGGCGGAGGCGGCACCAACTATACGGCCAGAGTTATACGGGCGAAAGAAATGCTCCCGCCATATAGTAGGTCGTTGTGCGCTCTGCCTCCTTTGTTCGCTTCTTGTTTTCTTATGGTATTATTAATATTTCCCAAATAAGCGATTTACGTTGTTTTTTACTCCTTTTCTCCATAGTACAACTGCTTCACTAATTGTATCCATTGGATCCATCATTTGTCCTGATCCTGGTGAAAACAGACATAGAATGTGCACGCGAGCGCCATAAAATACCAAGATCCTACATCTACAATGCAAAATAATAATGTAAAACATGATGCAAATATGCACTCATCACTCGTGCGGAGGATTAAGGACATGCCTTTGTCGCCACCGTCGCTGCCGCCTTTGTCACCGCCGCCTCTATAAACGTTGCTGTTGTCGCCTCCATAGTTGTCATCGTTGTTGCCTCCGTAGCCATCGCTGCCGCCGTCGCCATCTCCGTCTTTGTAGCCTTTGCCATCGCTTTCATATGGTGGCCATGTTTCTGCGTTTCTTATAGTAGGGTGTTAGCAGAATAGAGGGGCGCTCAAGATTTAGACTAGGAACTTGTGTTTGTACCGCCTTCTCCAACCAATGTGCATGTGCCCGCTGCCTCCAAGATATGTCAAGATGATCTTCAAGACGCTCTATCTTGTACTTGGCAACTTGCTGCTTTCTAGCATTCATCTCCGAAATATCATTTCCCATAATTGATTCAAATTCATTGTGTAGCTTTTTGATCCGCTGGCGTAGGTCTCCTAGAACATCTCGGCTCCAAGTATGAAGGTCTTTGGAGACCGAACGAACCAAAGCCATGGTTGTAGATGCCCCTCTCTCGGCTGCCTCCTACCAAGATGAGTTGACTACCCTCTCACAATCCTCCTATAATAACCACCTCGCCTCGAACCTTTGTTGAAGAGGTTCGGTCGAGGACATGGTCTACTATGTGATCCATCAAGTGATAAACATACTGGCCTATGATCAGAATGTTCTGGACACCCATTTACCGCTTTAAAGCCTAGAAAATAAGCACACCACTCGGGATTAGCAACAGCCCTATCAATATGCTCATGGATATAACCATCAACATGGAATTTATTATTGGGATTTCTATTTCCATGCCACCGGTTCATTAGTTGTACTCAGTTTTCCCCATCCACTTAGTTTTTCCTTACTATTCCCCTCCCTCCATTCTGAAACCCTCACATGCGCTCAGACGGGGGGATGCCATCAGGTCAAAGGCTTGACCGTTACATGCTGATAGGTGGGTCCGCGTTGGGGCAGGTCCTGCGTTGACTATTACGTTACGTCACCTCGACCGTTACGTGCTGTCGGGTGGGGCCATGTTGGGACGGGTCCTGCATACGTGATGAAGGGTGGGGCCGTGTTGGGACAGGTCTTGCATACGTGGTGAAGGGTGGGGCCGCACGGAGACACGTTGGACCGGCCATTCTCGCTCCGAGCCAGGAACAACTCCCACACCGCCCCTCCGCTCCGCTCCCCCACCATCATGCCCTCCTACCTGAGAGCCCCTCCTACCTTATGTCGTCCTCGGCCCCCGAGCCGCCCCTCCCCCTATCCACGGAGCCTACTCTGGCTCCGCTTCCTCCCCTACTAGATCTACCCCTTTCGCGGAACAGTATGCGATGTCGGCGGGTGTACTGGTCCTCCCCGTCGAGCGCAGAGAAGATTTGATGGAATCAGAGGGATCTAACGCATGGATTTCATCTGGGTAAGTATTGTTTCCCTTTGTGGATTGATTATAGGCAGTAACTGAGCATGAATCGCCGGTGCTCAGCTAACTGCCTTGCTTTTCGAATAGGATTGATCCAGCGCTGGCATTTCGGCTGGCGGTTAAACTGGATACTAGTGTAATTCGTGGTTGTGAACGGTATCTCTCTGGATTTTACTTCCCAGCGGTGGTTTCAACCTCCATAACTCTCAATGATTTGAAATATGTTCTAAATTCCCCTGGAGCAAGGGCGATTTAGTTGATTTGCAATATTTCAACATTAGCAAGCAAAGATTGCTCCCACTAACTAGCGAAACTGATCTAGTAATGCTTTTCTCTTTGAATGCTGCCGAATGATTTGGTCGAATTCATCTCCATGTGCAACCTAAAGTTGAACACACGGGAAAGAGGGCTAAAGCATCATCTGGTGGTTAGGCATCATGTGTATTTGCTGTCTCTGCTAATAGTGTGCACTCCCACATGCCTTGTAGGTCCACAACAGTACCATCTGTTCGCACTGCGAGTGTAAGCCAAATCATTCGTGTGCCCGATGTGGAGGACGAAGCAGAGCTTGCCGAGGAAGCGCCTCCACTAGATGATGAGGATGAGTTGATGTTTCCTGAATTGGTAGACAGATTCAGTAAAGAGGCACTAGAGAATCAATACACGGAGGAATTGGCCCACAGTGCCAGATTTGATGACATTGATGAAGAAGAGAACGAGGAGAACAATGACAGTCTCATTTTAGCCGAGTATGATGGTGAGGACTTGCCAGTAATTGAGTAGGATATGAGTGATCCTAAGATTTCAGAAGGCACCATATTTGAAATGATGCGGGACTGTCGTAATGCCCTTACTACATATTGCATTTTCACCAATAATGATTATGTTGTTATTAAGAGTGAGCCAGCAAGGTTCACAGTGAAGTGCCTATACAAGAGGTGTAGGTGGAGGATGCATGCATCCACTATACTCAGGAGCAGTTTGGTTCAGGTATTACAACTACTTGTGTATTTTAGATCATTGTGTAAAATTTGTTAACTATACATGACATTTTCATTATGTTTCAGATAAAAGGTAACCGGTCTGAACATTCTTGTCCACCTCAAGGGGGACAGCCAAAGGACAAAACAAAAATAACAAATACTAGGTGGTTGGCAGATGCAATCTTGGATTGGATGAGAGCGAACCCATCACTTGGTGCAACAACGCTCATAAAAAGTTTCTAAAAAGTTTAATATTATAGTACCTTACATGAGGATGTTCTATGCAAAGGAAATGGCTCTTGATAGGATCAATGGTCCATGGAATGAAAGTTTTCAGTTGCTTTACGGCTTCAAAGCTGAAGTGGAGATGGCTAGTCCAGGTAGTGTTGTACAGATAGACATGCATAGATTTCAGTACAAAATAAGAGGGAAGACAATGGAGAAGGAGTGCTTTAAAAGGGCTTTTGTTTGTTTCAAAGCTTGCTGGCAAGGGTTTTTGGATGGTTTCAGGCCTTATTTGGCCATGGATACAATAGCTCTTCGTGGAAGATTTAAAGGACAACTAGTAGCTGCTACTACAGTTGATGGCCACAATTGGATCTTCCCTGTTGCTTTTGGAGTTTTGGAGTGAGTCAGAGGAAAGTTGGACTTGGTTTCTGGAGAATTTGTGCGACCTTATAGGTCATCCACCAGGACTTACTATCCACCCGGATGCTTGCAAAGGTTTGGAGAAAGCTGTAGGAAGCAGTATTCCCCGGAGTGGTGCATAGGGAATGTATGTGACACTTAGTTCAGAATTTTACAAACAAATTCAAGGGTAAAGTTTATACTGACCTATGGCCAGCTTCATACACATGCAGTTTGAGGAAGCATCTATATCATTTGGAAGTGTTGTAAAAACCTGTGGTGAAGGAGTACTTGAATGCACATCATGGAATGGTGTGGTCAAGAAGCCAATTCAATGAAATTTGCAAGGTAGACTATGTGACAAGTAACCTTGTAGAGAGTTTCAATGCAAAGGTCAAGTCATTGAAAGGGCTTATGTTGTGGAAAATATTTGATAAGATTAGGCAGATGATCATGTTAAAGATCGATTTGCGTCACAGAATTGCATCAACAGTATATGCTGGCCATCTCATCCTCCCATCTTTGATTAAGGCTTTGCATGCTAGGGAAAAACAATTGAAGATGAAATGCATTAGAAAAGTAATGGAGGCTGAGGTAACATACATTGAAAGTAAAGATAGGCAATGGAGGTATCTAGTGAGTTTGGCTGACAGGAGATGCCATTGCAGGCAATGGCAGTTCCGTGGGAAACCCTGCATACATGCATTGTTTTTCATGGGTGTTCTAGGAGGTGAAGAGGGTGAAGTTGATCAGTACGTGTCAGAGTATTTCTCCATTGCTAAATTTAGGGCATCATATCCTTAGAATGTTCCATCCTTGTTGGGAAAAGACCAATGGATGGAGTGAATCCAGGCTTCAAGCTATACCCTCTAGTTTTTACTAGACCAACAGGTAGGCCATGGTAGAATTTGATGAGAGCTAGTGCAGAGGGTGGTGCACCACCTCGACAACGTAAGTGCAAACATTGTGGGATCCTAGGGCACATTGCTAGGCTTTGTAAAAATGCAGTGGACCTAGCTTATGGAATGGATGATTAGGCGGGAGCAAAAAATGCAGATGAGAATGAAGTATCTGAACGAGAGGAGAATGAAGGAATGGATACATTGCAGATTGAACCAACAGATCAAGAGGAGATTCAACCAAATGCATGGGGAGATTGAACCAAATGCAGGGGAGATTGAAACAAATGCAGGGAGATTGAACCAATGGACCAAGAGGAGATTGAACCAAATAAAGGGGAGATTGCACCAAATGCATCGGAGATTGAAACAATTTATTCATTGGAAGCAGAGTTTAAAACTAAAGGAATTACACAAGAGGATATTGAATAAATGATGCCAATGCGTTTTGAATCGTATGAACCTATGAATCGAAACATGGTTGAACCAATTGTACAACAGACTGAAGCACTTGATTCATTTGATGTAGAGAAAAGAACAACGGGAACAAACGGAACAAGTTGATGGTGGACTCTGAGAATATTCCAGCCAGGATCACCCAGAGCAAGGTGGTGAACTCCGAGAATATTCCAGCGAAAAACACTAGCACTGTGTTTGGTTGCACAGAATTGAGGCTGGAATCATGGAATTGGAATTCGAGCCTCAGATTCAGATGTTTGGGTGCGTTAAGAATTGCTCCTTGGAATCTAGGACCAATTCCATGCCGTGTTAGCTCGTGTAGGAAAATTTCCTCGCTCAATTCAGAGGTTGCTGCATTGGAAACATCCTGGAAACACAAAGCTCTACATACCTCCCGACCCGCGTGACCACGCGACTACATAGGACCCCGGCAGCGGTGGCGTAGGTAAGCCCCTTCGCCGCCGGTCCCTTACCTAGCCGTTCTCCCCTGGCCATCCTCTTCCATGGCCGCCCCTTCCCCGCCCGTCCCTGGCCCTCTCCCCCAAGGCCTGCCCCTCCCCGCCCGATCTGAACGGCAGGGTGAACTGCTACATCGGGAGCTTCTTTGTCAAATTTCCAGTGGGAGCTTCTTTGTCAGATTTCCAGCGGCGCCTGGCCATCGTGTTCCCGCCGCCGGCGATGTTGTCGTCATTGCATCACCTGGCTGCGCCCTTGCCGTCCATGCCGCTCTACCCAGCGGGACTATGAACAACCATCACGTGACGTTCCTGCGGCAGCCGATTTCGGCAGCAGAGGTGCTCAAAAGCTATGCCGGTAAAACATTCAAGGCAACAGTCATCGTCTACCTTGTCCTCGTCAATGTTGGGAATCAGATTGTGATTGAATTCAAGGAAAAGCCAAGAGCTAGTGTTGTACTACTGTGTACTAAATACTGAGTACTGACATGCGTGAACTGATCAAGAGAAGTAATGCATGTTTAGAGAAGCTAGATGTGGCATACTTATATAGCTACAACATTGCCTGTATTACATTAAGATGAATTATTTAAAATATCAATGTGGTGGCCAGTCTGAATATTGTTTTGGATGTGATTTCTTCTTCTGAAATAGATGTTTCAGTCCATGCTCTATTTCTTTCATGTTGCTATTTACAAGTTTGTCTCTTGACTGCCCGAGAAAGCCTCAGTTAATAGTTTGGACTACTCTGAATTTGTGTGACCAGTTTTATGTGTGATGGATCATATCAAATTTTTTTGTAATCTGGTTGTTTCCTTAATTAGTTACGCTATATCTTGTATCTTTTGTTGCACAAAATTGTGTGAAAAAATAGTATATAAAAATATACATATGCTATTTATTTTTATACATGTACACATATTTATATTGTCCAAACTCAATAAAGCATCAAATTCCATGATTTGTACATCCAAACAGAAATTAGAATTGGGTATCACCGTTTGATTCCAACATCAAATTCCAAGCACACCAAACAAGAGAAATCGAATTGAAAGTCATTTCCTTTCCACCTTGGATTTACAATTCCACTACAATTCAATTACAAGCTACAATTCCGTGCATCCAAACAGAGCGTAGGAGCAAGAAAAAATAAATTTAAATTATTAATTGAATTTGTATGATTAATTTGAACTACTATCAATGTTTGTATTCAATTTGAACTACTGTCATTGTTTGTGACACTCCCAAGTTTGTATATTGGATAACCCCATAATTTATGTGTTATTGCAAGTTTCTATTATCATCTACCTAGTTGCTTAGCACTGCTCAGTTTTTCCCTCAACATGTGGTCAACACATGGGGTTTAGCTAGTTCATGGCTTAAAAACATAGCAAACCTTGACCAATTGATCTAAAATTTGGTACACTTGTATATCCTGCATTGATTTACCATATGAAATTAGAAATTTTGGATCTACTTGTAATCAGCCACATTTTTATTTTTTATAAGTGATTAAATTCAAATAAATGGTTTTAGGGTTAGTTTAATTCAAAAAAGAAGTCAAAACATAGTGCAACCTTCGCATGGAGTCTTGTTATGTTAACTACAACCTAGTATGAATAATAAAGGAAAATGAAATAAAGAGAATTTGACTTCTCCCCTAAACCACTTCTTAAATCCTTCTTGGAATGAGCTACTAGCTATGAAGATGCATGGCTTCTACTCATTCAACCTCCAAGATAACCCTTCCCAAAACATACTTTGTCTAAACGAGGCTGAATTTGGCACACTTGTATATATTTGAGTTGCAAACAATATAATGTCGACCAAGATGGATTATTTTGTTCAAATAACACATTTTCCATTTGTTATGCCAAAATCTTGAATTTCCCTTAGTCATTTTTTATCTGAGTACCCTTGTTTTCCTTAGCTCTACTCAGTTTTCCCCTCCTGCTAAAGTTTTCCTCAGTTTTCTCCTCTCTCAAGTCTCAGTTTGGCTACCGCTCTAATTGGTCGAGATGTATGTCACAAGGATCTTGGCCAACCACCGTTGGATACATTATGATCCGATGGGCTGGAGGTCTCTCTCTCCCGATGGGCACACCTAACCTTGTATGGCGAGGAGAGCCTGACAAGTTGGATGTCTCTCCCTCCCTTTCGCTGATGCACGTATACCAGCCGCATCAACTACAGCTCAGTTTGGCTGTGCTCTGATTGGTCAGAGATGTATGTCACGTGGATCTTGGCCAACCACCATTGGATACATCATGATTCGACGGGCTGGAGGTATCTCTCTCCCATTGGGATACGGAGAGGAGAGCCTGATGGGCTGGATGTCTCTTCCTCCCTTTCCCTATCGCACGTATACTAGCCCCATATTCCTCCCCTCCTATCGACATACGACAGTCCGGCAGTCCAAACGGTGTGCATCGGCACAGATCTAAGTGTGGCGGTCTGAACGGTGTGCGGAGGCGTGGACCTAAGCGTGGCAGTCGGAACAGCATGCGGCAGCACAGACCTACACGTGGGGGTCATATTAGCTTGCGGTGGTGTAGATCTAAGCGCGACTGCTAGAACGGCATGCGGCGGTGAGGATCTAGCCGTCTGAAATTTATGTCTCTGTCTATCTCCCTTCCGTTCACATCCACAGATCAATTGCTAATGAAAGACACAGATGGAAGCCATCATCCGCAACATCAGTGCGATGGCGGTGGTGCCGACAATGGCCATCGATGAAAGACACCAATGGAAGCCATCATCCACAACATCTACCATTGTGGTGCCGACAGTGGTTATCGATGCGAAGACGATTGAAGCCATCATCTAGAACATCTACGGTTGTGGTGCCGACAGTGGTCATCGATGCAAAGACGATTGAAGCCATCATCCGCAACATCACCGCGACAGCGCAGATCAAGCCCTCGTAAACTGAAGCTATGGGAGGTAGGCCGCGACCACGTCTAGCACGTCAAGGTGCACTTCGACGGTGAAGGCCGAATCGGAGCACTTTGCCTGTACTTCTTGGAGTAGACATATGGAGAGGAGGGCGGCTAGCTCACCGTCCACTTAAAATTGGGACAAATTTAAGGCCAATTTGAACCAAAATTCTGTGACTTAAAATATATGTATGATTTGAATAAATTTTACATGTATTTGACCTGTGAGACCGGTGGATATGCTCTAAAGCTGATTTATAAGTATTATTACTTGCTTTGACAATCTCCGGCGGGCTTGTATAAATTTGGTCGAAATATGTATGACTTGAATCAAAATTGATATGTATTTGAGAAGTGAGGATGGTGGATATGCTCTAAAGCTGATTCAGAAGTAGTACTCCCTCCGACCCAATTTAGTTGATTTAGATTTGTCTAGAGTCAATTGTATCTTGAGGAATTTGAGTCAACTAACTTGAATTGATCATCTCAGCCACTAATTTGGAACGGGGAATGGATGCTGCCGCCAACGCTGCAACTCTACATGGCAGCCACGATGGTAGCGATAGAACAGTCAAAACTGATAGGACCCAACTTGACCCTCTAGGAATTTGGCATGCCAACTATGGGCATCTAGATCCAACGGCAAGCAACTCGGGCCCCGCAATGCATTCTCTCGACAACTTTGGGACCGCTAGATCCAATGGCAAGCAACTCGGGTACCGCAATGCATTCTCTCGACCACTTTGGGACCTCTAGATCCAATGGCAAGCAACTCAGGCACCGCAATGCATTCTCTTGACAACTTTGGGACCGCAAAGTAACTAAATTAGTAGGAACTCACAACTATCTATTTAATAACAATTCTACTATCTAAATTAGCTATCTATTTAACTAATCATTACACATGCCACCCTTCACCACAACCGCATACTGTAACTGCTAGGACGCGGATGACAACTACTAAAACTGCCCACATGAATCTACTATTCTCCCCCTCTTCACTTGAAGTTCATGTTTTAGATTTTCTACGACTTTATTAGATACAGCAAGATCAACCTCAGGTGTCAACTTCTCTTTGCGAATAAGCTCTGAATTCTTCCTCGACAGTATGCTTCAGCTCAAATATCAATAGGTTTTTACGGGCCAATTCATCACCTAACTTGGCAACCATCTCCTCCAAATCCAGCTTATGGCTAGACCACTGAGTTGATTCATCTTGGTATGCAATGTACCATGGATCATCGGCCTGCATAGCACACTGTAACAATCCCAAAACAAACCAAATTGGAATCATTCCGACATGCCATGTCAGCACTTCAAATTCAATGGTAGTACAAAGAGAAGGAGCTACATGCACTTCCGACGTGGTAGGAGAAGGAGAATGTGGCCAAGACATGATCGATTCCCCACCCTTGCCTGTATACCCGCTATGACTAGACATTGAGGACTAATTTACACCTATAATATTGAGGAAATTATGGGAACTGAATCGATTAGGGTGGGCGGAGCAGGAGTGGTGGTCTTAGCAAGAACTACTAGCAATTGATGCGACTATTCATCGAGTTATGGCAGCGGAACCAAATCCGGGTTGTCATGGGTGGCGAACCTGCCTATGGTAGATACTGCCTCAACGTACAATGCGCGCAGACGAAACAGGTGCCGGAGCCGTGGTTGAGGTGCAGTGCGATAGTCTGTCCGATACCGCCGTAGGACAGATCTGGCGACGTGTCGACGCACCGACGATGGCTGCTCTATCCGCTGGTGGGATAGGAGCTGCTCGGGGCTGGGGGCTAGGAGCGGATGAGAGAGAGAGAGCGAGAGCCGACGTGTCATACATGACCCCGCCTGTCAATTATTTCATATTTGCCAATTTTGCATATCTGCCAAACTTTTTCTTTGAAATTTTCATATTTTCCACATGACCACCTGATGGTTGTGATAATACAACACTTTTAGAAATATAAATTATGTCATTTTCCTGTCATATCATGTTCCATCTAACTATTGATATGCCTGATATGCATGATTACTTGTTTTTGTTAAATTCAATATGAGCTTTGTATATTTAGTAGTTTAGGTAGAATTTTATGCCTCTTCCTTGTCTTTGCCATGTGTGTAGGTGTTGATGATGATTATGGACAAAATAAAGGCAAAAGGAACAAAGAGAGCATAGTATGGAGGAGCTGCAGTGACCAGACTTAGCCATTTGAGGTGTTGGAAAAGTAAAGTTTTCCAACTTCTCAAAATAAAGATCCGATACCACAGGGTTGTATCCCTTGACGATACGAACTCAACAAGCCCAAGAACACCCAAAACGGAGTTTGTATGAAGAAATAGCGACCATAATACTAAAGCATACAGACGGTTTGACGACCAACTATACGGCGGGAGCAAAAATTCCTGCCGTATAGATCCCATCGTATAGTTGCCACAAAGGTCGCAAATGACGAGATTTCGCCCTCCGGAAGCTCCATAACCTTCCCTAAGTCATATAATGGTACTGGGGGAACCCTAGGGCACCCCAAGGCCTATATAAAGGAGGGAGGAGTCAAAGAAGAGAGGAGGAAGCCACCATACACCATATACAAGATCTAGATCCCATCTACCGCCTCCACGGTGACGTCGTGCCACCGTTCCACCTCCATAGCCTCTACAGCTCCACCAAGATCTAAATCTCCATCAACACCATAAATCCATCCAAGCAAGAAGACGAGGAGAAGGAGGACGCCACCATCACCACGCCGATGCCACCATCACTACACCGTCATCACCATCTCCATTGCCTCTACTCCTTCATCCTTCCCCATCATGATCTTCGTGATGGGTTGTAACATGGCTTGAACCCCCTTTTATTAATGTGATGATGATTTCAGTAATTGAACTGTGGTGTGTTCTCGTTAATTAATATGTTTGTGCTTTCTCTTTACATTGTTCTATTCATGATATTATTCTAGTGATTGGAGACGTCCAATCCATTGTTGAGAAATTTACTAGGGATACACAAAGTGTCACAAAACTTATCATTAGTCTCTACTCTTCCATGGGTACCTGACAAGTCCATGGGTAGAACTAATAGGCTATTTGGTATAAGTGATTTGCGGAGGCAATAGCAGCTTAGGATGCACCGCCCATAGTTCCTTCAAGATCACTCATGATATAGATAGGTATAGTGTTGCGAATTGCTTGACCCCAAAGTGACAAATGGGATATCTTGTGACTAGCACACTTGCTTAGGAGTACAGTTGCCCATAGAACTTAATTCCTTTGCTCTGGTTTACCTTGATTGGTCGTGTTACCTTAATACACTATTCTCTTACGAGATGGCCCATGTCTGAAGAGGGTGTGGACAATTGAGTTGTCTAGTTGCCACTTACCAACGGTGGGAGACAACGGTATATGAGGAACCGCCACAATTATAGTTAAAAACTATTCCATAAGCACTTATCATCCACCCCGGTATACACAACATTACTCGAGGAATCATAGCATTAATATTTCATCTTATTGCATTCACCGCTTTTCAGTTATACTTTTGTTCTAATTTTCCTCTAGTCCTAGTAATAGTTATTACAAAACATCTTAAATTCATTTATCCTAGCAACTTATAGAATAGGACATTTCCAAACAATGGTCTGGGTGCGAACGTGGTCGCATTGACAATGTGGATGCGGGGTCGTGTTCACCAAACTCCCATCGGGACAAACTCTTTAAATATTTGCTGCTACAAGTACTACAACAACTCTATTTTGGTGTAGGAACCCAGTCCATCAAATTGGCGCCGTTGTTGGGGAGCAAAGAGTTCGGTTATCTACTCGCACATAGTTTATTTCAGTTTGTTGCTATTATCTTAATGCTTTCTTTTATATTGAAAACAATAAAAAAATTACAAAACCAAAAATTTATAAAAACTATTGCTACTAATCATGTCTTCCGAGATAAATTTTGTTCAAGAGATAATACAAGCATTGGAGGAGATAAAGGATTCAAGTTCATCAAGCCTAGTTGATAGACATGAGCTGATAAAGAAATTTGTGGACCAATTGGAAATGCATTCATTACGGTTGCGTGCTAATGATGGATCTTATTGCACAATTTGTATAATAGATGACCACCTTAATTTTCAATGTGAGTGTTCCAACAATCCTACTCTAGCAAATTATAATAGAGATAAATCCTATGCTAGTTTGGAAGTACTAGAATACTTTATTTTCAAAGGTGCATCTGAAATGGTATTTAGACTAGGGTTATTGATGTTGAAAGCGAAGCACTTGATGGAGTTTTTAATTTAGTATACCTCATATTCCTCTTTTGTGACAATAATTTAAGTAAATGCATTGGTATTATATTATTCGAAGCGGTCTAAAACCGCCATGGAGAAATATAACCTTTTGCAAGACTCACTAAAGAGCGAAGAGGAAAAATAGCACAAGGAGGAAGAACGGATTGATCACCCTCTCACACCTTCGACTCCTACTTTTGATTCTATCATTGCTATTAAAACACTAGTCGATGAAAAGAGGAACAAAAAGGTGAGGTTGACAAAGAGAGACACACTACAACTTTTGTTTGTGATGCCTCTCACTCTAGTAGTGATTTTTATGATGCTAAAACTGTTGATAATTGTTCTTCGGAGGCCTTGAGCCTAGACACTCATATGGAGAGCATTAATAATAATGAACTAGAGATAGAACCTTGTTATACTAACATGCAGGGCCCTGAAGTCCCTGCTATGAAGGAAGATTACTATGAAGTGTTCCCCTACAAACGTAACCAAGGTAAATATTTAAGAATTATAGATGAATCCTCAATCCTCTCATTGTAGCTATACACGGAGGCATTTTCACCAAGCTTGGTGCATCAACACTCGCTTGAAAGCGAGAACTTGTTCATCTACATGATGCCGATGCACCATAAGTGGGTACGAGTATGACCGAACTCTACTTCAATATGCTCCAAGTTGGTATGTACAACCTCACCTCGAGTCGATATCCCATGGGATCGAGGTTGGAAATTAATGGAGCATCCTAGCCTGGCTTTATGGATTTAAAGAGAGCACTTCCTAGGAGGCAACCCAGAAGTCATTATGCGTCTTTCTTAGTTTTGTGTCTTGAGTCTAGTTGCATTCATGTTGCATTCGCACTTTTAATTCTTCGCATGTCTTTGTATAGAGTAATCTTGTTGAAGTTTTCAAAAGGTAGAATTTATTGTTACTATGTGTTGCATAAACTTCGTTGTACTTAAATCCCGTTTTATACATGGTAAATGTTGGTCAAAAATTTAATCTGTCATTTTTCTGTCAAAACATGGTATTTCGCTAAGTTTCAGGTTAAGAAAGAATCCTCAAAGAAACAGGTAAATTCTGGCGACTCCAGAAGGTTTAACGACCAACTATACGCGGGAATAAAAATTCCGGTCGTATAGTTGCGTTCGTATACTTATCGATGCCTTCGTCAAAATTCTTTTCCAAGGTATAGAAGGTTTAACAACCAACAATACGGCATGAACTTTTTGGTTTGGCCGTATAGTTGCAGACGTATAGATATCGACGCCATCTACCCTTCGATGTTCAAGGTACTGTAAGTTTAACGACCAACTATAGGACGGGAGCTTTTTGGTCCAGCCATATAGTTATGCCTGTATAGTTGGGAAAACCCCTCAAACACCAACTGGAAGGTAACCATGGCTCAAAATTTCATTCTTTGTTCTTACTTATTCTTATAAAAACCTTGAAACACCACCTAGGAGCTTCTCCCATGTTTTAGAGAAGCCGAGTGTATGTAAACAATAAAGTTCTATCTCATAAATTTCTTAAGTTGTAATTCTCTTTAGGAGTTCATGTTTTCTTTTCGTTTTCTTTCATTAGTTGGGTGAACAAACTTCGTTCATACACCAAACCATTGTCTTTTATTTTGTGTGTTAGTTTTATAGGGACTTGAATCTTGTGTGACGATGTGTACGGTAGTGCCAACCGTGCAAACACTCGCATGAGCCACTTGGTTGCTTCAATTGAATGTTTCAACAATCAGTATCTGGTAAAACCTTCCAACTCGAACCTCTTTTAAATAAGAATATAGGGGCTGCACAGTCATGTTTCATATTTTGTCTCACTTACACTTCATCAAAATCTAGGAGAAGCGCACTTCTAGAATTAGTTTGTTGACTGATGGCTCAAGATATGTAGAGCTCATTGGGAACCCCAAGAGAAAGGTATGATGAGCACAACAGCAAGTTCCCCTCAGTTATGAAACCAAGGCTATCAAACCAGTAGGAGTAAGGAAACAACTCCAAGGTGTTGCTAGCAACTTGCAATCCTGCACAACACAACCACAGAACTTTACCCCAACTTACAGTGAGGTTGTCAATCTCACTGGTTTTATTAAAAACAAAGGATTAAACGTATAGTGCGGAAGATAGTTATTGCTTACAGAAAGTAAACAGTAAATAGTAGATGGTATATTAATGGTAAAGGAATGGACTGGGGTCCATAGTTCACTAGAGGTATTTCTCCTTAAGATAAATAGCATGTTGGGTGAACAAATTACAGCGGGGAATTGACATATTGAGAAAGCATAACAATGCATATACTAGACATCTTGACTCCTACGATATTTGATTGGGCATTGCGACATAATACATAGGCAGTAATCCAACGGCATCTATGACTAATAATCCACCTTTAGGTTATCGTCCGAACCCCTTCCAGTATTATGTTGCAAGCAATAGATAATTGCATTGAGCAAAGTGTGTAAAGTAAACAATATAATTTCCCCATGGATAAATGATTGTTGTTTTCTCCCTAGTAGCAACATCACATCTACAACCTTAGAGATTTCTGTCACTTCCTCATATTACTAGAGGCATGAACCTACTATCGAGCATAAATACCCCCTCTTGGAGTTGCAAGCATCTACTTATCCAAGATAGATACAAGCAACGGAGAGCATGCAAGATCACAAATAACATAGGCATGATAGAATCAATAATCAATCTGACATAGTATCTCAATATCCATCGAATCCCCGCAAACACAACATATAGGATTACAAATAGATGATCTTGATCATGAACGGAGCTCACAAGATCTAAACATGATAGCACAAAGGAGGAGAACCAACCATCTAGCTAGTGTATGGACCCATAGTCCAAGGGTGAACTACTCACGCATCACTCCGGAGGCAGGCATGGTGATGAAGAAGGCCTCCGGGATGACCTCTCCCCTCTAGAAGGGTGCCGGGAAGAGCTTCAGATCCCCCCGATCTAGGGATGGAGATGGCGGCGGCTACAGACTCTTTCATGGATTTTTTGATTAGGTACTTAGGGTTTCTGCACCAGGATACTTTTATAGGCAAAGGGGCAAGGTCGGTGGGCGCCCGAGGGGCCCACACCATAGGGAGGCGCACCTAGGGGGTGGCCGCGCCAGCCCTAGGTGTGGCCACCTCGTGGCCCCTCTTTGGCTGCCCTTCAGACTCCGTGTTCCTTCTGGTAAAATATTGTTTGGCTTTTGTCCTATCCAATTCCGAGAATATTTCCTTACTAGCTTTTCTGAAACCAAAAACAGGAGAAAACAGGCAACTAGCACTGTGGTGTCTTGTTAATATGGGTTCAAGAAAATGTATAAAAATACCTCAAAGTGTAAACGAAACATAAGAAAGTTGATATAAAACAAGCATGGAGCATCAAAAATTATAGATAAGTTTGTGACATATCAAGCATCCCCAAGCTTAACTCCTTCTCGTCCTCGAGTAGGTAAGTGATAAAAAGAATAATTTTTCAGGTGGCATGCACCACACAATCTTTATCAAGGTATTTGTAAAGCATTGATAGCTAGGATCAAAGTACTCTAGACATGAGCATGAAAGATAGAGTTCTAATAATAAGACATAGCAACTATGTTGTAACATGAAAAGGTACAAACAGAAGATTATGACTAACAATGCATTGAAAGATGTTTGTTTGTTTCACATATAGAAAACATAATAAGATTGGTATTCAGCTTGTCCCTCATGGTATAGCAAAACATAAATGCATAGGACACCTTCAAAGTTCATAAGGGTGACTAGATACAAATAATTTAAGAACAAGCAATATCAAAGTTATGAATCAGTCAACAAGTTTTGGGACAATGCACATTAAACTAAGAATGACCACTATGCTCTCTCAATTGGTGCATAAAGATAGAAGATGGAGACGCAGCATAAAAGTAAAAAAGAAATGCCCTTCATAGAGGGAAGCAGGGATTTCAAGTTTCATAAAGAGCTTCCAAAAATGATGGTACTTATTAGCTTCCAGCTCTCATTGCCCCTATCAAGAGAATAGGTGATTAAGGTTAAAGTGACACAAATATGAGGATATGCTTGACAAGTTATAAGTTGAAAATCTCATGCCCCTTGCTTACGAGTACTAAACCTCATGCTACTCAATTTTAGTCACAAGTAAGTTCTTGTCATTGTAAGTACATGTGTATCATAGAGAACCGCCAACGGGTACCCCTTGCCCCATGACACATGAGCTTTCCCATATCAAAATGATAAGGCAACAGACAATGAGCATCTCAACGATCTTTTTATTTGCTATTTGTATAGGTTTTCATTGAGGATGCTTCACAAAATGCTCACTATGGTTATGCTGCAAGTTTCCACCATGATTAGGCATGACTTAGTCTAGCCGCCCAGGCGTTTATCTAACACACATACAAACTCCATGAGCTTACAAGATCCCCTTTTATTTCACCCCACCGGGATCCATAAACAAAAGAACATGATATCAACTGAATAATAAGTGCAATGTTGAAAGAGTTCCCCATGGTAACATGGTTCTGCTAATTCACAACTTATAAAGTGCAAGCATATAAGCAACATAGATGGACACAATGGTTCAAGTTATTAAGTGCAAGAAAATAAAGTGTGCCATCAAGTTCGTGAGAGCTTTAATCAATAATTTTCACATAACAAGTTTAATTTGGAAGATAGATAAAAGCATGAATATACTTGGAATGGTGTAACACACCATGCATAGGAATTTATAGTGGACTCTTTGGAATAACTTGGTTTCCTGGGAGGTTGTATGCATGAGTGGAGCTCATACTTGGTATAGGTGGAGGCTAGCAAAAGACTGGGAGCAACCAACTAAGAGAGCAATAATGGCCATAATCATGCAAAGCGACAAAACGTTATTAATTAAAGCATAAAGTGATATTACAAGTCAAAAACTAAATGATCATAGAGGCTAAGGTGACTTGTTCATAGTCTTAACATGGTGTAAGCATGTGCCAAGTCAACCCAAATAAAGCACCAAAGGAGAATACCACAATAGTATGCTTTTGTATGCTAAAACAACGCATGATTCTTTCAAGGCACATTAGGCAATCTCAATTGTTTGGAACAAGTCATGCTACAGCAATAATCACTAAGAATAAGGTCAAAGCAACATCAAACATGACATGATAAAGTCTAGGCCATAGTCAAATAAGCTCCTTTTGTACCACTTATAAGCATGAAGCTTCCTACTCTTTTCCAACACTAATCAACTTATTTGAAACAACATATGAATGCGGGGTTCCAAACCATTTATTTAAGCAAACCAAACAAAATAAAACTAAAAACAAAAACAAAGACGCTCCAAGAACAACACAATTGTGCATGAAACAATAAAAATGAAGTGTTTTAGAAGAAAACCTGAGATTTTTATTGATGAAGAAGGGTATGCCTTGGGCATCCCCAAGCTTTGACGCTTGTACCTCTTGAATATTTCTTGGGGTGACACGGGTGGCATCTCCAAGCTTGAGATTTTGTCCATACTTCATCTCATCACGTTATTCCTCCCTACACTTGAAAATTTGCTTCATACAAAACTTCACACAATCTTCATTAGCAACATTAGTGTATTCAAGATAAGAAGTCTTTGGGTTTAGTTTCAACACAACTAAAACTTCCATTAAAACACAAGATAATGTAACAATTCCTTCTAAAAGCTCAAGTGATCAAAGAGAACTCAAAGAGAAAGAGATTAAGAGGTAGATGCAAATAATGGCAGAAATCTGTCAAAACAGACCAGCGGGTAAAAACCGATTTTTTCAAAGACCTTCTATTGCTCAAATCGAAAAGTGCTAAACTAACGAAAGTTAGATAATAACCTGGCGCATAAGAAAAAAAATTTACTACTCAATACGACGTACAGGGATTTTTCACGATGTTTTATAGTGAAGCAAACAAATCTGTTTTAGGACAGCAACTTTCCCATGTCTTACTTCTCTCTCATTAGAGGTTATTCTTGGCACAAAAATCACACAAAAAGGATAAGTAGAGGTTATTACTAAGGCAATAACTTCCAAGACTCAACAAAAGAAAAACTTACTGGAAGTAAAAATAATTTGGGTTATCCCCCCAATAGTGCTTTTCTTTAACGCCTTGGAGCTAGGCTCAGTAATTTGAGAAGATGCTCACATAAGAAATATGAATTGAAGCAAAAGAGAGCATCAAGGAGCAAATATGATACACATTTAAGTCTAACCCACTTCCTATGCATAGGAATCTTGTAAGAAAATAAATCAAAGAAGCACATAGTAACAAGAATGGGTAGATAAAACAAGAGGAACTTTGGAACTTTCAATATAAAGAGAGGTGCTTTAGTAAGATGAGAATTCCAACAACCATATTTTCCTCTCTCATAATGATTTTCGGTAGCATCAGGAACAAACTCAACAATATAAATATCACACTCATCCTCCTTTGGTAAGCATGGAGGGCGATCAAATAAGGTGTTAGTTAAAGAGTTACTCTTATTGGGAGGTAGACATGGGTAGCTGCTCCATTCTTCCTCCTCTTGATCATCACTCTTCTCCTCTTTTTCATCCAATGAGCTTCTAGTTTCAGCAATTTCTTCTTCCATAGGCTCCTGCAAGGCATTATTCTCTTCTATTGGTGGAGAGCATCTATTAAGATATTTAAGAATATAGCCATTTTATTCCTTGTAATTATCAAAGCAAAATTTAAGTATATCATAAACCTCATATTTATAAGGTGCATCATCAGTATTTTCAAGCAAACAAGCAAGTTCGAATGCACCCTTCCAAGCAATAAATTCTTCAATTTGTTCCACATCATAAAAGTCATAATTTCCTTAACATAAGAAGATATGGTAACATTATCATTATACTCACATTGAAAAGGGAGGTGTTTATACCTCCTACAGCAACAAGATTTATCAAAGCAATAAGTAACATTATAAGTAGAGCACATGTTTCTAGCAATGGTATACAATTTATTAATTTGTTCCCATAAGTGTTTCCCTTTTTGTGACAAGTGGTGTTCTTCATAATATTCTTCCGTGAATCCACCTTGCCAATAAGATCTAGTTTCAAAGAAACCTTGATAGAAAGCATGATAAAGCAAGACAATAACAGACCAACAAAAATAACAACTATAGTAGGAACTATTTTTTTATATTTTTGATAAAAAGAAGCAAACAAAATAAAGTAGAATAAACTAAGCAAAACAAAAACAAAGTAAAGAGATTGGTTGTGAGAGACTCCCCTTGCAAGAATCTTCTTTCTCCCTAAAAAGTGATTGAGGAGGAGGAAGAGATTGAAGCTGTCCTTAACTCCCCGGCAACGGCGCCAGAAAAGTGCTTGATGGCTCAAGATATGTAGAGCTCGTTGGGAACCTCAAGAGGAAGGTATGATGAGCACAGCAGCAAGTTTCCCTCAGTTATGAAACCAAGGTTATCGAACCAGTAGGAGTAAGGAAACAACTCCAAGGTGTTGCTAGAAATTTGGAATCCTGCACAACACAACCATAGAACTTTACCCCAACTTATAGTGAGGTTGTGAATCTCACTGGTTTTGCTGAAAACAAAGGATTAAACATATAGTGTGGAAGATAGTGATTGCTTGCAGAGAGTAAATAGTAAACCGTAAACAGTAGATGATATATTGATGGTAAATGAATGGACTGGGGTCCACAGTTCACTAGAGGTGTTTCTCCTTAAGATAATAAGCATATTAGGTGAACAAATTATAGCGGGTCAATTGACAGATTGAGAAAGCATAACAATGCATATACTAGACATCTTGACCCTACGATATTTGATTGTGCATTACAACATAATACATAGACCGTAATCCAGCTGCATCTATGACTAATAATCCACCTTCAGGTTATCGTCCGAACCCCTTCCAGTATTAATTTGTAAGCAATAGATAATTGCATTAAGCAAAGTATGTAAAGTAAACAATACAATTGCCCCATGGACAAAGGATTGTTGTTTTCTCCCTAGTAGCAATAACACAACTACAACCTTGGAGATTTCTGTCACTTCCCCATATTACTAGAGGCATGAACCTACTATCGAGCATAAATACTACCTCTTGGAGTTCCAAGAATCTACTTGGCCAAGATAGCTACTATCAACAGAGAGGATGCAAGATCACAAATAACATAGACATGATAGAATCAATAATCAATCTAACATAGTATCTCAATATCCATTAGATCCCCGCAAACACAACATATAGGATTACAAATAGATGATCTTGATCATGAACGGAGCTCACAAGATCTAAAAATGATAGCACAAAGGAGGAGAACCAACCATCTAGCTAGTGTATGGACCCATAGTCCAAGGGTGAACTACTCATGCATCACTCCGGAGGCAGGCATGGTGATGAAGAAGGCCTCCGAGATGATCTCCCCCCTCTGGAAGGGTGCCGGGAAGAGCTTTGGATCCACCCAATCTAGGGATGGAGATGGCGGCGGCTACAGACTCTTTCGTGGATTTTTTGATCGGGTACTTAGGGTTTCTGCATCGGGATACTTTTATAGGCGAAGGGGCAAGGTCGGTGGGCGCCCAAGGGGCCCACACCTTAGGGCGGCACGCCTAGGGGTGGCTACGCCAGCCCTAGGTGTGGTTGCACCAGCCCTAGGTGTGGCCATGTCGTGGCCCCACTTCGGCTGCCCTTCAGACTCCGTTCCTTCTGGTAAAATATTGACTTTGGATTTTGTCCCGTCCAATTCCGAGAATATTTCCTTACTAGCTTTTCTGAAACCAAAAACAGCAGAAAACAGGCAACTAGCACTATGGCATCTTGTTAATAGGTTAGTTCCATAAAATATATAAAAATACCTCAGAGTGTAAATGAAACATAAGAAATTTGATATAAAATAAGCATGGAGCATCAAAAATTATAGATACGTTTATGACGTATCATTGACTTAAGCGTGGTGTTTAGGTTGATGAATCGACTCAGTGGGACTTGTATTTTTATCACTTGTGAGCTAAACCCGTGTCTTCAAAAACACAAAAATATTTTGTTGTCCTTCTAGTCTTGTTCATACCAGGTTCTTAAGGAAGGCATACACCGGATCATGAAGCATTCATTGAAGCAAAGGTTCTTTGTCCATCAAAGTAGAGGTTAAAAGCACCTCAATGGTAAAGTGTGTCAGCCTTGCTTTAACTTAAACTTGGGAGGTAACCACTTCTTATACTCTCTTTTGATAACTGCATTTTCTCTTTTATTTTGATGATCTTCTCAAGTTTAGCTTGGGGAGGTTATTTTGCATGCGTAGAGTCTTGTTCAAAGTTCTTTATCTTAAAAAGTTTTCATGCTATTCTGTATCCCTTTGTTTTTGAATGCTTGCTTAGGTGAGTTTTTGTTCCTACTTATATAAGGGATATACTTGCTCATGTTAGGCCCCATAGGAGACAATCCATAGCTTTGATGCACCTTGTTCAACTTTTATCTAGCTTGTGAAAAATATTGTGATCCTCTAAATATACATTGCCATGTTCTCTACATTTTGAAAACAAAAAATATATAATGAAGAAGTTCTTCAAAACTTGCTAGTTTTCACTGTTCCGAATTGTCTTAAGTGAATGGTTAGGGAGTACCACGACACCATAGTGTTGGAAATGATGGTCTTAATAGATGCTTACTGAGTGAGTTGTCAAATAAGAAATGATGTTTCTAACCTTCGAGATTACATATGCCAAAAAAAATTCTTGAAAATCAAAGTGAGATATTGCTTTATGCGTGTCTTGTACCACTGTTGCACAACATGGGATGCTAACAACTCCGCTGACCTTTGGACAATCCAAAAAGAGGAAACTCTTGGAGTTTGGATATGAGTTGCCCAACATATGTAGCAAAAAATGCTATATTTGGGTATGCATTGGTATTCTCATGGTCCTACATTAAAAGGAAAAGTCGGAATACTCCTCTGACCATTATGAGAAATTACTATACCGAAAAGGAAACCTTGGTAATGGTCACAAGTGTCCTTCCTAGCCTACACAGTCTCGATTGAAAATATACCACTCTTTTGGCATCGTCTCGTTACTAAGAAATATATTTTCTATGATCTCAACAATCGAAGTTTGCACTTGAGAGACTTTATTATATGGCACGAGTGGGTAGCATTGTAAAACTCTATTTCTATTTGTGATTGACAACTAACCATGTTCAGCTTTGCCTTATACAAATAAAAATACAATAAAATGCGTATAGAAGGATCACAAGTTTACTTGCAAGCTAGATTTAACTTTGACATGGGACATAAATGTTTTGACTAATCTCTAATGGTATGGAATAATATAACTGAGCTTATATTGCCTTGTATGATTATGTGCTCTCCTGCTTTGAGCTTGTAGGAAAACCAAGGATACGGTGCATTGGTTTCCAATGATAAGTAAGATCACATGCATTAAGTTATTGATCCCTTTTGCTTGAGGACAAGCAAGATCTAGCTTGGGAAAGTTGATGGTTGTGATAATATAACACTTTTAGCAATATAAATTGTGTCATTTTCCTATCATATCATGTTCCATCTAACTATTGCTATGCCTGATATGCATGATTACTTGTTTTTATTAAATTCAATATGAGCTTTGTACATTTAGTAGTTTAGGTAGAATTTTATCCCTCTTCCTTGTCTTTGACATGTGTGTAGGTGTTGATGATGATTATGGACAAAACAAAGGCAAAAGGAACAAAGAGAGCATCGTATGGAGGAGCTATAGGGACCAGACTTAGCCATTTGAGGTGTTGGAAAAGTGAATTTTTTCCAACTTCTCAAAATTAATATCCAAGACAACAGGGTTGTTTCCCTTTATGATACAAACTCAATGAGCCCAATAACACCCAAAATGGAGTTCATATGAAGAAATGGTGACCAAAATACTAAAGCATACAGACGGTTTGATGACCAACTATACGGTGGGAGCAAAAATTCTGTCCGTATAGCTCCCGCTGTATAGTTGCCAAAAAGGTCGCAACCGATGGGATTTCTCCCTCCGGAAGCTCCAGAACCTTCCCTAAGTCATATGACGGTATTGAGGGAACCCTAGGGCACCCCCACGGCCTATATAAAGGAGGGAGGAGTTAAAGAAGAGAGGAGGAAGCCACCATACACCATATACAAGATCTAGATCCCATCTACCGCCTCCAAGGAGGCGCCATGCCACCTCCATAGCCTCTACAGCTCCACCAAGATCTAGATCTCCATCAACACAATCAAGCCATCCAAGCAAGAAGAGGAGGAGAAGGAGGACGCCGCCATCACCACGCTGACGCCACCATCACTGCGTCATCATCACCATCTCCATCACCGCTACTCGTTCATCCTTCCCCATCATGATCTCCGTGATGGGTTGTAACATGGCTTGAACCCCCTTTTATTAATGTTATGATGATTTGACTAATTGAACTGTGGTGTGTTCTTGTTAATTAATATGTTTGTGCTTTCTCTTTACATTTTTCTATTCATGATATTATTCTAGTGATTGGAGACGTCCAATCCATTGTTGAGGAATTTACTAGGGATTCATGGAGTGTCACAAAACTTATCATTAGTCTCTACTCTTCCATGGGTACCTGACAAGTCCATGTGTAGAATTAATAGACTATTTGCTATAAGTGATTTGCGGAGGCAATAGCAGCTTAGGATGCACCGCCCAGAGTTACTTCAAGATCACTCATGATATAGATAGGTATAGTGTTGTGAATTGCTTGACCCCAAAGTGACAGATGGGATATCTTATGACTAGAACACTTGCTTAGGAGTACGGTTGTCCATAGAACTTAATGCCTTTGCTCTGGTTTACCTGGATTGGTCATGTTACCTTAATACACTATTCTCTTACGAGATGACCCATGTCCGAAGAGGGTGTGGACAATTGAGTTATCTAGTTGCCACTTACCAACGGTGGGAGACAACGGTATATGAGGTACCGCCATAATTATAGTTAACAGCTATTCCATAAGCACTTATCATGCACACTGGTATACACAACATTACTTGAGGAATCATAGCATTAATATTTCATCTCATTGCATTCACCGCTTTTCAGTTTTACTTTTGTTCTAGTTTTCTTATAGTCCTAGTAATAGTTATTACAAAACATCTTAAATTTATTTATCCTAGCAACTTATAGAATAGGCTATTTCCAAACCACGGTTTGGGTGTGAACGTGGTCGCATTGACAACGTGGTTGTGGGGTCATGTTCGCCAAGCTCCCATCGGGACAAACTCTTTAAATATTTGCTGCTACAAGTACTGCAACAACCCTATTTTGGTGCAGGAACCCAGTCCATCAAATTGGCGCCATTTCTGGGGAGCAAAGCGTTCGGTTATCTACTCGCACATAGTTTATTTCAGTTTGTTGCTATTATCTTACTTCTTTCTTTTATATTATTATGCCAAGTGTGTACAACTAACGAACCGATGGCACGAAAATAGAAATCCCTTTATTATTACGCCAAGTGAAAATGTCATCATCGAAACCGAGGTCATTCAGATTACAAAAAGATAGAGCATCTCTAAAACGATCCATTTGACTTTGAGACTTTGGAATACCCCCTTGCTTCTCAAAACCATACAAAATCTCATTAAAATCACCAATGCAAACCCATGGAATCTTGGCTTGATGATGAAGTGTACGCAACAGCCTCCAAGTCTCCTCCCTCTTTTCAGCTCTAGGCTCCCCATAGATACCAGTCAAGCGCCATTTGAAGCCATCAACTTCAGTTATATCCACATCAATATGCATGTGTCCCAACCATCTCAAACTCAGATTTACTTCCATCTTCCAAAACATTGCCAAACCACCACTTTCCCCCTCACACTCTTTAAAAACCACATGATGCATACCAATCTTGAACCTTAGCTTTTAAATTCCCTTCTTGTCCAATTTTTTCTCAAACAAATAGAGCATGCTGAGGTCCTCCTTCTTCTGGAGTTCCAGAAGACCGTGAATGGCCGGCCCATTCCCCATATCCCAGCTATTCCAACCACACATTTTCATTGGTTCTCATGGAGCTATCCTGGTAGCCCTGTGCGCACAACAGATGCACCGGTATGTCCCTTGTTAGGTTTACGACAAGCAAATAATGAAGAACGAAAAAGAAATCACAGCAAGGGGGACACAAATTTAATGTGGAAACCCCTCTCCAACAAACAGAGGGAAAAAACCACGGGCGCCAGCCAGCGAAACTTCACTATAACGGGGAGTGTTTATACAACACCAGGGATTTTCTCAGATGCAACTTATCCCAGCCGGCGGCTTACAAGAGGTTTATATAGTGGTGGTAACCTAGGTCATCAACCATCCGTACTGCGGGGGGGGGGGTCGCCCCCTGCACCCCTAGGCATCCCTGTTGGGCACGGTATGGGCCGATGCGGAGCAGAGTCTGAAGTTAGCCTCCTTAATAGAATTTAGATCATACTTCAACAAACTCCACCTTGAGACAAATTCCTTCTTGTAGCATCAACAATAATCATCTCCGTGAACAAAACAAAAAAAATATTTTCGGCGCCAATAGCCACTTGGACTAAACAGTTATACCAACTAAGCTTGATCATAGCTTAATCTTAGAAATAGAAATAGGTTTTGTCATCATATCAGTAGGATTATCATGAGTGCTTATCTTGCATACCTTTAGTGTACCTTGTGCAACAACGTCACAAATATAATGGTACTTGATATCAATGTGCTTTGTTCTCTGATGGATCATCTGATCCTTAGTAAGGTATATAGAACTTTGACTGTCACAGAACAGGTTAATGCAAGAATCATCCTAACAAATCTCAGCATACAAACCTTTCAACCAAAAAGACTCTTTGCAAGCTTCAACAATAGCCATATATTCTGCTTCGGTTGTAGATAGAGCAATAAATGGTTGCAACATTTCCTTCCAACTCACGGCACATCCACCTACCGTGAACACATAATCTATAAGGG
Organism: Avena eriantha; assembly: GCA_910589775.1. Lineage (NCBI taxonomy): Eukaryota > Viridiplantae > Streptophyta > Magnoliopsida > Poales > Poaceae > Avena > Avena eriantha. Next base: position 14,764,116 of record OU342740.1, read on the forward strand.
ACCTCCTCTTATCCAAGTCGACAGCAAAATCTGAATCCACATAGCCTGCAAGTCCCTCACCAGTCTTGCCAAACTTCAAGCAAGCATTTAATGTTCCACGAAGGTACTTGAAAATCCATGGAGCAACTTTCCAATGTTCTTTACCAGGATTAGCCATGTAACGACTCACCAAACTCATAGCGTATGATAAATCCAGGCAAGAACAAACCATGGCATACATCAAGGAACCAACATCACTAGAATAAGGAACTCGTGACATGTACTCAACATCTTCATCAAAACTAGGACATTGCAATGCTGACAATTTAAGAGAGCAACAGGAGTACTAATAGACTTTGCATCGTGCATATTAAAAGGTTGGACAACTTTCTCAACGTAACTTTGCTGACTAAGAAATAGCAACCTAGATTTTTTGTCCCGTTTAATTTCCATACCTAGGATTTTCTTAGCAGCACCAAGATCTTTCATCTCAATTCACTACTTAGGTGTGCCTTCAAAGTAGTGATTTCTTTCATGCTCTTGGCAACAATTAACATATCATCAACATATAACAGCAAGTATATAGGTGATCCATTAACAAATTTTATGTAAACACAGCTATCAAACTGAGACCTCTTAAAATCTTGTGAGATAATAAATGAATCAAACCTTTTGTACCATTTTCTTGGAAATTGCTTCAAACCATAAAGTGATCTCTTCAATTTGCACACAAAATCCCCTTTTCTAGGTACTATGAACCCTTCAGGTTGGTCCATATAAATCTCCTCCTCCAGTTCAACATGCATAAAAGCAGTCTTTACATCTAGCTGCTCAATCTCAAGATCATGCATAGCAATAATACCAAAGAGAGCACAAATGGAACTATGCTCCACAACAGGAGAGAAAACATCATTATAGTCAATACATGGAATCTGGCAGAAACCTTTTGCTACTAACCTTGCCTTAAACCTTGGAGTCTCATTAGGATATAAACCTTCCTTCTTTTTGTATATCCACTTATAGCGGACAACCTTCTTTTGTTTAGGCAAGCGCAGAACATCCCATGTGCCATTCTTTCAAGAGATCGCATCTCTTCTTGCATAGCAGAAACCTACTTCTCGCGGTCAACGGATGCAACAACTTCATTGTATGTAGCAGGTTCAGAATCGTGCTCCACCTGTTCAGCACAACTCAAGGCATAGTGAGCAAGATTACATTCTTCAATTAAACGACGAGGTGGAACTATGTTATGTCTCGGTCTATTAGCAACAATAGACTCATGTGGTTGCTGCAAAACAGTAGGTGAGTGTTGAATAGCATCATCAATATTTCTCTCATGGGTATCATCAACCACAGCATTATTATCAACAGTTTTTTGCAGGTGCTCCACCTACACACTAACTCCCTCCTCTTCAAGAGAAACATGAGAGGGATCTGATGGCAAGCTGTCATGATACATAACAGATTCATTAAAAACAACGTTCCTACTCAACAAAATCTTTTAAGTTTTAGAATTCCAAAGTTTATATGTCTGCTAATTATGCACTTAATAGCTCTAGGCTCTAACTTTCCATTATCAACATGAGCATATACACTGTAATAAAAAACTCTCAATTGTGAATAATTAGCAGACGAACCTGACCATACCTTAATGGGAGTTTTCTTCTCAAGTGGAATAAAAGGTGACATGTTGATGAGGTAGCACGCCGTGTTGGCTGCTTCAGCCCAAAAACGTCTATGCATACCTGCATTGGACAACATACAGCGAGCGTTCAAGATGATGGTTTTGTTCATGCGCTCAGCCATGCCATTCTACTGAGGAGTGTAAGGGATTGTGTGGTGCCTAATCATACCATCGTTACTGCAAAACTCCTCAAACTCATTAGAATATAATTTCATACCATTGTCAGTACGTAGTACCTTTATCTTCCTTTCAGTTTGCTTTTCAACCATAACTTTTCACTTCTTAAAAGCATCAAAAACATCAGATTTATATTTCAGAAAATATGGCCATATTTTTTGAGTAATCATCAGTAATAGTAAGCATGTAATTAGCACCACTAATAGATGTCTTATGGGAAGGTCCCTATACATCTAAAATGCCTTTGGTGGTATGAACAAAAACATTGAATTTAACTCTTTTATGTTTACCAAAAACATAGTGCTCACAGAACTTAAAGTTACCCAAGTTGCAACCATCAATCAGTTCTCTCTTAACCAACTCTGCCAAGCCATGTTTGCTCATATGCCTAAGACGCATATGCCACAGATTTGTTTTACCACAATCATCAGAATCATTAGAAATAACATCAACAACAATACTAGGGAAAGTGCTACCTCTAAGAACATATAACTTAGTAGAATTCATATCACCTATCATGTGGATAAGAGAACCTTTTGATACCTTTACAATCTATGCCCACCGACATACTTATATCCATCAACGTCCATGGTAGGAGATCAAATTTCTAGCCATGCTTCAACGTACGTGTCACGTCATCATGTCTCCTGATCTTAACTGATCCATCTCCAACAATATGACATGGGTTGTCATTCCCCACACGTACAAAATCTTCAGTCTGCACAAACTCATATGAACTGAACCAATCTTTGTTACAACAAATATGAAACGAACATGTAGTATCAAATATCCATTCATCATCACGAGAAGCACACACAACGAAAACGGCTAAATATTCACCATCAGAACTATCACCAGAAACAACAGCAGCCTTACAAGTACCTTGATCCTTATCTTTTGGTTGGTAAGTTCCGTTTCTTTTCTCCTTATTCTATAGCTTCCAACAATTATCAATAACATGATTAGATTTCTTACAATACCTGCAGAACTTATCCTTTTCCTTTGACTTTGAATGACCTCTATCGTCCTTGCTTTTATTTCGGTTGACATAGTTGTTAAATCTCTGGTCGGTCCTGCCACGAACCTGCAAAGCTTCAGCCTTGGATGACGACTCATCTTCCTGCACCATAGTTTTCATCTTTTCCCCTCTGTTTGAGGGCCTCTTGTACTTCATCAAGGATTAGTTCATCACGGCTCAACAATATTGTATCACGAAAGTATGTATAAGAACTAGGCAGCGAGCATAAGAGTAATAACTAGATCCTCATCATCATATTTTACTTCCATAGATTGCGAATCATAAACGATCTCTCTAAAAACAGATAAGTGATTCATTACCGATCCATCCTCTTGTAGTGTATGCGAGAACAATTTCATCTTCACATGCATCTTACTGCTTAGATCCTTTGACATGCAGATCGATTCCAGTTTCAGCCCAAGGGCAGCAGCAGATTTCTCTGCCAACACTTCCTGCAAAATATTATTGGACAGATGAAGTTGAATCAAAGACAAAGCCTTACAGTCCTTCTGCTTCTCTTTGTCGGACCAGCTATTAGCATCCTTTTTCCCGAATCCTTCCAGCGCTTCATCCAGATCTGAAGTTTGGCCGAGAATCGCCCGCATCTTCACCTGCCACAAGAAGAATCTTATGGTGTAATCCAGCTGCGGTAGATCAAACTTCGATGACGACATGTCGCAAACCCTAGATTAGAACATGGGGCTCTGATACCACTTGTTAGGTTTACGATAAGCAAATAACAAAGAACAAAAAAGAAATCGCAGCAAGGTGGACACAGATTTAACGTGGAAAACCCTTTCCAACAAAGAGAGGAAAAAACCACGGACGCCAGCCAGCAAAACTTTACTATAACGGGGAGCGTTTACACAATGTCGGGGATTTTCTTAGATGCAACTTATCCCAGCTGGCGGCTTACAAGAGGTTTATATAGCGGTAGTAACCTAGGTCATCAACGATCCGTACCACGGGGGGCTTCACCCCCCGGCACACCCCAGGCGTCTCTGTTGGCCACGGTATGGGCCGATGCAGAGCCGAGTCTGAAGTTAGCCCCCTTTAAAGAATTTGGATCATACTTCAATAAACCTCACCATCCTCCTTCCTCTTCTTATTTTGCTGGTCGACCTCCATGTCCATCCCCTCAACCTGAAAAGTCCTCTTCCTATCCTTCACCTGCTTCTCCTTAACCCCATCCGATCCTCCCAAACCCAGAACCCTCGTGTGCTGTACACACTTTAGCTTTAAAGCGTTTGAAAGTTGGTGTTGCATCTGTTTTATTCTATGCTCCAGAACTGCCCACTGTTGGCGCTGCCACATCCTTCGGATCGATTTGCATGGTCTTTCGAACCTCCCCATGCAGTTCGGCACCAGCTTCCTCTGTCTGTGCTTCCTTCACGAGTGGTTCCATGTGGCTGGACCTGTCCTTGTGCACTGTAGTTCTTTTGTCCGACCCTTCAATCATCCGCTGTCTATTTACCTCAGCACCATTCTTCATGGTCTGAGTATGAACGTTATTATTTTTTGGCAGGCTGGGCATCTTTTCCTTCTAATCTTTCAGCATATTTGGCTTGCCAGATTTATGCCAGTTCTCGCTATCACTGCCGGAACGACCACCGCTAGTATTGAAACCAAAACCTCTATTGTTTCCCCTGACCCCGGCCGTCAGAAATAGAATGACCACTATTCCAGATACCTCTGTTATCAACATTCTGTCGAGGTATATGCCTTCAGCCAACTACCAAACTGAGGTCTCTCCCCCTTTCTAAGGTAATCTTGCAATCACGATCGACATGGTCCAGTAGTCCGCATCTATACCAAAAAACAGGCAAAAATTCATATTCGAATCTACACCATTGTCCGTTATCTTCTGTACCTCCATCCAAAGTAAAGTCACGCATAAGAGGCTTCGTAATATCAATACGAGCCTTCACCCTCAAATATTTGCCTGGGGCTGTACCATCATCATCTCCCACTTCGGTATCCAAATATTCGCCTATTTCTGAACCAATAACCTCTCCTGTTGCTCGGTTCATCTCTCCCATGACCTGGAACAGACGGAGGTTAGCCCAAGTCTTTGAACTTGCCGACGTTGAACTCATAATAAATATTCCGTTGCGCGAGGATTCGAAGGATTGTATTGCCTCGCACTATGACCGAAAAAAAAAGAGGTCTGTTCTCTATCAAGTCTGCTTACAGAGTACATGTTCGAATGGAGAATTTGATGGCGATCAAGCAAGTTGGACAGGGTTCAAAAATATTGTCCGTAAAGCAGAAGGTGTTTACGAAAATTTGGAAAGTGACTTGACCACCAAAAGTTCATCATTTTTTATGGCGTTTTGCACACAATAGCCATCCCTTGTATATGAAAATTGCAGTGGTAGGATAATTGCTTGGATACGTGAGAAGCTGCTTTTTGGGCGGCAAGCGCTAGGAACACATCCCGGGTCGCTCGTGCGAGGCAGCCCCGGGGCGCCCCCATCCAAACCCTGGCCGTCGCCGTCGCTCTCCCGCCGGCCGCTGCCGCAGCCCTCGCCAGCGGTGGCGGCCACGCCTAGGCTGCCGAAGGTGGTGGGCAATCTGCACGGCCTCGTCGATCCTCTTCGCGCCAGGGGGTGGACACCAAGGGGCGGTGCTGGTGGATTCAACCGGCGGGAGGCAGCGCTCGCCCGAGCGGCGTTTTCCAGCGGCTTGGAAGGGGGGTGCAGATGAGAAGATGGGGGTGATGGTGCGGACTTGGAAGCGGTGTGGTAGTTGCCTTAGGTGGCGACGCTGCATCTCGGTCTCTCTCTAACCAATCTGTGGGTTCAGCCATGGCTTCTAAAAGGCTGATGGCTAACACGCTCGTACCTTTCGCTGGAAGCCGGCCGACTGTGTAGGGACTGCTGGATTGTCCTGAATAATGGTGGCGGTCCTAGGGTTCCTTTCACGTGAAGATGAAAATCTGCTGGCTGCCTGTCCTCGATGATCTGGTCTGGAGCGGTGAGTTTCAGAAGGCTCCGTCGGCAAACTCCTATAGGCGATTATGCGTGGAGATTGCTGGATCGGATTGAATTCGGTCAGACGTACCATGACTTTTCTGGCCGTTTGGTTTCAGCTGGAGCGTTGCGAAGCTCTGATATCTGTTACCATCATGTGTCATGTCTTCGACAATCCATGGTGAATTCATATACGAAGAATGTCAGGAAAGATGGAACGATGGTGATTTGAGTTTTTGGGGTGACAAGAAACTGGCTACGTGATCTATGACTCGCAGCAGCGACTGCTTGTGGGAGCGACAACACAGGAGAGTTCCCAGTCTTACCTTGCAGGGTGAAAATCCAAGGTCTAGTCTTAATTGATTGTGTCTGGCAATGGTCTTGTTGAAAACATTGTTTTGTGAGTGAGGATTTTCTCCAAGGTGAAAACCTATGATCTTTAGTTGGGCGACGACGGCACTTGTGCACTATTTTCTTCTTTAAGGCGTTGCTATTGGAGTGATTGGACTACTGGTGTTGTTCTGGTGGTGTTTGTGTCATTGCTTCGAGGAATCATTCTCCGTAGCGGGACTTTTCCTTTTTTAATTCTTCTTCTCTTTTTCTAGGCTGTGTGCATCCGCATGCGTTGTTGCGGAGAATGAGTGTAATTGGTATCTTATGATATTAATATATACTCTTTTCCAAAAAAAAAATATTGCAAGGAAGGGGTACAGCTAGATACAGGTGCGCAGTTTGTCATAAGCTATTTGAAGATGGTGGACCCCTTTTTCTGAACCGCAAATTCGCGAAGCAAACGGCGGCATGCACTACAGCATGAGGACGTCAGCGTTCAGACTCAAATTGCTTCCATGTCGATCATCACTTGAAGTGCTCGAGGAAGTTCTTTGTCTACATGCAGCTGAACAGCAATTAGCAATATCAATGCATTGGAATTGCTGGACTGAACGAAACAAGGGTAATCATGGAGAGCAGCGTCAGTCTGTCGAGCAGTTTCATGAATTGCTGGACTGAACGAAACAAGGGCAATCATGGAGAGCAGCGTCAGTCTGTCGAGCAGTTTCAGTTTCTTGCGAAACGCTGTGTGGACGAATGGAAAAATTCTGAAAAATAAGGTGCTGCACAATGATTCACAGGCGTTGGAATCCACCTGCAACAAACTATGTGAAGATAAACGCTAACGCTTCTTTTGATGATAAAAAGAAGAGAGGTGGATGGGGAGCAATCTGTAGAGCTGATACTACGATGGTTCTTTTTGCGGCTGCTGGTTCTTTGCATGATATCACTGATGCCCTGCACGGAGAAGCCATGGGTCTGTCAAATGCAATTGATTTAGCGGACCAGATGGGTGTTGGGCGAGTTGTTTTTGAGACCGATTGCTACAACCTGAAGACGGCCATGAATACGTCTGATTATGATCTTAGCTCATTGGGTGTATCTTTGCTTTTTTTTTAGAAATGGGTGCATATATTACTTTAAAGCAATGTTTACACCGGCCTCTGCATAACTAAGATGTACACAGCCGTTCAACCACACACGATAGATCCAAAGGTAAAACAAAATTACAAATCATAGTAATAAGAAAAAGCGCCACCATCTAATGTTGATCTATACGAAGATCACGCTGTCATCCATGTCGGGACAAAATATCCCTCGTCGTGTCCTCCAATCACGTGCACCCCTCCAGAAATAAGTGGTGGAGGTCCATACGCTGGAGAGTAGAGAATAGCCGTAGCTCGATAGATGACCTGCAAAGAAGAAGACACAGTGTTATTAAAAATCTTGTCATTCCTACATAGCCAAAGCGACCAAATAATGGCGCTTCCACCCTAAACACAGTCTCATATTTATCATGTATCCCATATAACCAGTTGCCAACGACATTAGCAACCGATCGAGGGGACGATAAACCCGAGGCCATTTGGACGATTGACCATATAGAGCGAGCAAATTTGCATTGGAAGAATAGATGTTTAATTGTCTCGCCCTGATGACAAAAAACACATTGAGTACTTCCGTGCCAATTCCTCTTAGCAAGATTGTCTCTTGTAAGAATTACCCCTTTACGAAGATACCATGCAAATATTTTTGTTTTAAGGGGTATTTTCAACTTCCAAATTTTACTATTATTATCGACTGGAATATCAGGTTGAATCAAAGCTCTATACATCGAATCGACAGAAAATTTACCACTCTTTAGTAAATTCCATTTGAACTCATCCACCCTCTCCGACAACTGTACCGTGGTTAATCGAACTAAAAGATTATTCCACGATATTAGTCTGAGGCCTATTAGACTTCTTCTGAAAGTCACATTAGGAGTATTATTTTACATTACCATGGAAATTGTGTCTCATTTGTGTCTAACGATCAAGTAAAGAGCAGGATATTGTTCTCGGAGAGTAGTTTGGCCAAGCCATTTATCCTCCTAGAAACGAATCTGTGAATCATCCCTAATATTAAAAGTACCAAAACGAAAGAATTGTTTTTTTGGAGGCCATGAGCCCCGCCCAAAAATATGAATCTCCCGGTTTCCAAACCATCTGAGACACCGCTTTGGATCCAACATACTTCCTCCACAACATGGTTTGCCAAACATCCTCTTCAGTAAGTAGTTTGAATAACCATTTACTTAATAGTGCGGTGTTTTTGACTTGCATATCATGTATGCCTAGTCCACCATACTCTTTAGGTCGGCAAACCACATTCCATTTGTCCAGTCGATATTTCTTTTTTTCACTATCCCCTTGCCAAAAGAATCTTGATCGGAAATAATCCACTTTCTTCAAGACCCCTTTCGGCAATAGGAAGAACGAAATCATATATAGTACCATATTGGTGAGTACTGAATTTATGAGAACTAGTCTTCCACCAAGGGATAGTAACTTGCCTTTCCAGCTATTTAAACGTTTTTGGAGTCTTTCCTCAACGAGTTTCCATTCAGCAATAGTGATATGCCGATAATGTATCGGTATACCCAAATAGTTGATTGGAAATTGCCCCTGTTCACAACCAAAAAGTTCAGCATACAGGTGTGCCTCGCTCTGGGCCTCGCCAAAACAATACAATTCACTCTTATGGAAATTAATTTTCAATCCAGAGAGATGCTCAAAGGCTGAAAGTATTAACTTCAGATTCTTAGCTTTCTCTATATCATGATCCATAAATAGAATTGTGTCATCAGCATATTGAAGGATAAACAGTCCTCCATCCACCAGATGTGGGACTAATCCTACAATTTGGCCCTCAGCTTTTGCCCTCTCAATAAGAATAGCCAACATATCCGCCACTATATTAAATAGTATCGACTATAGTGGATCCCCTTGCCTCAACCCCTTCTTAGCCTGAAAGTAATTCCCCGTATCGTCATTGACTTTTATGGCAGCGCTACCACCAGACACAAAGGATTGTATGAGAGCACACCACTCATTTGAAAAACCTTTCATTCTGAATGTTTGCTGAAGAAAAGACCAATTAACTTTGTCATAGGCCTTCTCAAAATCAATCTTGAACAACACCCCATTAAGTTTTTTGGAGTGTAGCTCATGGATTGTTTCGTGAAGGATTACCACACCATACAAGATGTTTCGTCCTTGCATGAAAGCGGTTTGAGAAGGCGGGACAACATGATCGGCAACTGAATTTATTCTAAAAGTGGCAGCTTTTGTGAAAATCTTAAAGCTAACGTTAAGAAGGCAGATAGGACGATACTGTTGTATACGCTTTGCATTAGTAACCTTAGGCAGTAGAATTATATTGCCAAAGTTTAGTCTAAAAATATCAAGTTGCCCATCATGCAAAAAGCTAAATAATTCCATCAAGTCCAGTTTAACTATTTCCCAGAAATGTTGGTAAAATTTAGCTGGGAAACCATCAGGACCTGGTGCCTTGTTATGTTCCATCTGGAAAACTGCTTTCTTAACCTCTTCCTCCGAATAAGGAGCGGTCAGAAAGCTATTTTCCTCAGCAGATACCTACGGAATGTCCATAGTATTAGCCTCATCCAGAGTGAAGGAAGTCTCTGGTGGTGGCCCAAACAAGGATTTGTAATAACTAGTAATGTAGGACTTGAGATGATCCTGGCCCTCAATGATACCTTCATCCTGGTTGAGAGAGTGAATACATTTTTTCTTGTGCTTGCCATTGGCAATAGCATGGAAATATCTTGTATTCGCATCTCCCTCCAAAATAAATTTCGCTTTGGAGCGTTGATACCACTTGAGTTCCGCCTCACGCAATAGTCTGGCGATCTCCGCATTGGATTGGCTTTTAAGCTCAATCACATGTGCAAATAATGGTCTAACTTCCGCATAGGCTTCAAGATCATCAATAATAGAGGAAAGGCGAATTTTCTCCTTTTTTTCAGGATGCCAGCAGTATTTCGAGCCCATCCACGAAGGAAATTACGTAAAGCACGTATTTTGTTGTTCCATCGTTGAATAGGTGTATGACCACCGACTGGTTTTATCCAAATTGCCTTAACCAACTCAGAGAACCCGTCACGAAACAACCAACCTAGTTCAAACTTGAACTCGTGCTTGGTATGTCGTGGCGGCGTCCCAACAGACAAAAGAAGAGGGGCATGATCTGACAAAGCTTCAATACGTTCAAGGGCCCTTACGGTTACCATGGGGTACTTCTCTTCCCATTCTGTATCCATAAGTACCCTATCCAGTTTTTCGTATGTCGGCTCCGGAAGACTATTCGCCCAAGTAAATTTTCTTCCTGTCATTGTAACCTCTCGCAGGTTCAAGCTGTCTATGGCAGCATTAAACATGAAGGGACAATGACCATCAAATCTTCCCCGACTTTTCTCATGAGGGTATCTCATCAAATTGAAATCCCCACCTATAAGAATAGGGTACGGATTATCCTTTGCAAGATTTACCAACTCACGCAAAAAATCAGTTTTAAAAACATCCTGGGCAGCTCCATATACGGCGACTAGAGACCATGTGAAATTATCAGCCTTGTTACGGACATGGAGTTTAATAAAAAAAACTCCGACCGAACTAGCTAAAATTTCCATGGTTTCATCTCGTACGCCTAACAGAATTCCTCCGGAACGACCACGTGGTGGACGAGATACCCACGTAAAGTCCACTCCACCAGAAAGGCGATTAAATAAAGCATGTGAATAGTCTCGTCTACCCGTCTTAGAAATACCCAGAAAATCCAAACGATGATCTCTCACACAATCGGCAAAAAACAAATGCTTAGCCAAGTCACGAAGACCTCTGCTATTTAAAACATGTCATTCATTGAGAAACAATAGGTTGTTTGGATACACGAGGTCTCTTCCGCAACTTTTGGCTCTTTGATTTCTGACTTGAGGCTTTAAGCTCATACAAAGCATCAAGCCCTGTCTCATCAAAGCCCACATCCGACACTTCACCGACTAAGTGAGAGAGGAGTTGACCATCTACTGTGGCATGCAACTCCTCCTCCTCAGATGGTAAATAGTCAGGTAACAATGAAACTTTAGGAGTAACCGTTAAACGGTTAACCTCCATATGTCTTAAAATAGAACTAGAAATATTAACTTCTGCTACAGAACTACCCAACTTGATACCAACATTGGAAAGCTTATCAACAATCACAGGATTAGAGAAAGAGAGGAATGAGTTCGAAGAACCCTTAGTATCCTGAGGGTCAAGGTTCATTTCCGCCTTCCTCCTCATAGCCTTACCCAGCGAATCTTCATTCGTAGCGGAAGCACCTAGAGCATCGGTGCCGTGTCGAAGGCTGCGTCTCGCTGGAGTCCCGTCCACCGCCCCCTTGCGACAGGGTGCGGCCGCGTCGGCCCTAGGCGAGCCCAACCCCTCCTGGGTCAGGTTGCCATGGCCGAGCCCCGACCCCTCCTGGGTCGGTGCAGCACGACGCCCCCTCCCCCCCCCAGCTGGGGCAGTGCGCCCTCGCCCACCTGGTCCGCCTGGTCGAGGCACATCGGAGGAGTCCCCAAACCCTCCTGGGCCAGGGCTACCCCACCAAGGCGCGTCGACGGAGCCTGGGGAGTGCGGGTCGTTAGCCCCTCCTGGGCCAACCCCGCGCCAAGTAGCAACCCCTCCAGGGCCACCACCTCATCCTCGCACGCAGCAATGAAGGTCCCCTGCGGACAAGACCGCTCGTCCCGGTCCACCACGTCCACTGCCGACGCCACAGTGGTCCCCGGTGAAGCTCCCGAGGGTGAGACCACATCCCTACGCGGAATAGTCCTGCCGAGCACATTCGGACGAGATCTGGCAGGAGACGGAGATGCCCAATAGGGCCGAGCGAAGTGTAACGCCTCCTGAAGCTGAGAGTGAGTGACCCTCGGTCCAGCTCCCGTGGGAGAAACTCCACGAAGAGGTGAATAAAGCGGGAGAGCATCCAACAACTCCTTACCACGTGGCGTAGCCGGGGAGGAGTTGAAAGGGGTGACAACATACACCTGAACAACTGCCTAGCGAGAAGATGTCGGAGCAGAAGCACCCTGTCCTGACGGCTGCACAGCCAAAGTCCCACCCGCCGGTGGTATAGGAGCCGCCTCAGAAGTATCCATCACATCATCTCCACTCGGCCCAGCGCCATCATCCCCAGAACCATTAGGGCCCTTCCTCCAAAGAAACAGCGAGAAGTCAGGCTCCGGTACAAAACCAGCAGGCTCAATACGAAAATGTAGCTCGTAACCCTTGAGCAGCACCACAGCATCAGAAGTAAGATAAGATCCCAATGCATCCTTTTTCTGGAAAACAGATATATCAAACATCCCAACCAAGATACGAACCAAGCCTCTCCGCCTAAGGCACAACAAATCCACATCGATAGGACTACCTAGAAGGGATCCAACCGCCCACAAGCCCAGAAAAGTCTGCAGCGAATGAGGTACCCCCTCAACATGTAACCAAACCTGATGCAATTCACACTTATGAGGCACCTCCTACATCCTGTAGGCAGAGACCAACAGCTGGGTCTTACCAAGAGGCATAGCAAACTGACTACCATCCACCCTATCAAGGTCCTTGAAGGAAGGGAAACTGACAAGAAAATCATTGGTCCCATACTTAAGGGCCTCCCACTTACATTGAGCCTTAACCTGGCATCTCCTAGCAATCTGTTGTTGCACCACATCGGCAGTAACTGGCTCACCCAAAACCTGAACCAGCGCAATAGGGCTCTTACTGGTCCGCAGGTTAGGGCGTACCACACTATCAGGAATCTGCGCAAAAAGAGTCTTATCATGTCCCACCCCGACCATGTAAGTTGTGGGACGGGGTTGCTTCAGAACCGGGCACCTGAGCGTAGGGTGGGAAGGCACATCACAAATATAACAATAATGAGTCGCCTTACAATCCTTCGACGCATGAGAGTCCGAAGCACATTTCCAGCACCTGACAGCTTTCTTATTCTTCTTAGGCGCATTCCCAGATGCCAGCACTCCTTGCGACCCGGACGAGACATTTGCGTCCACACTCAGCTGCATGCCCTGCATCCCACCCTGCTCAACGGAATACTAGGGCGGGGTAAAGGGCATATGATGAAACCCGAACTGCTGCTGTCCCTGCACCTGATGCTCGATCGGCTGGTATTGCGGATGCACAATCGTCCTAGGAGCCCCCGCCGGCTGTGGCTGACCTTGAGCAGGTTTCTTCTTCTTCTTTCTCTTAGGCACAGAAGTAGCGACAGAAGCAGCACCGGCCACAAACGGCGGAGCACCACCATGTGCTCCCAAAGGCGGCACACCTCCCCCCCATACCTCCTCCCGCCACACCAGGGTAAAGCGAAGGAGGGGCGCGGTACGGGGCTTGCAGCGGCTGCTGTTGCATCGCGTGACCAGCCGCGAAGTACGGAGCGGGGGGGGGGGGCGAAAAACCATCCCCGGCGGGAAGCGATTTGCGTTTACAGTTATGCATGAAGTTTATTGAGGCTCGGGTGGTGTTTGCCCCCCGGAGATGTAGTAGAGCTGCTCATGAGTTAGCAGCGTTGGGTATCGGTATAGCTCCTGGAGACCATGTCATATGGACTGAGAGCTATCCGTCTTCTGTAACCTGTATGCTCACCGGCGATATGGCCATGTCTTAATGGAATACTAGTGCTACATGTTAAAAAAAGTATCTTCATTCTACATGTTAAAAAAAGTATCTTAATGGCTTTTCAAACTTCTTAATGAGGATGGATTGTGGCAGGAGCTACTACAAAACAAATACCTCAAGCATAAAACTTTATCCGAGGTTAAAGTAAAACCCACAGATTCACCTTTCTGGAAGGGTCTCATGGGGGCTAAAGATGAATTTTTTAGTAGAGGTCATTTTAAAGTTGGGGATGGATTAACTACAAGATTTTGGGAAGATAAATGGTTGGGGGAGTTATTTTTTGCACAAAAATATCCATCTTTATATAACATTGTGCAACACAAGAATGTTTTGGTTGCAATGTTCTAGTTAACGTACCGCTGAATATTGTATTCCGAAGATCACTAACCAGTAATAAATGGACACAATGGTTACATTTATGTCAACGGTTAATGATGGTGCAGTTATCACAGGAGTCGGATAAATTTGTGTGGAGATTAAATGCCTCAGGTTCTTTTACAGTTAAATGTATGTATGAAGATCTTATGAATGGTCATACACCTTTTCTTAGCAAATATCTTTGGAAGTTAAAGATACTAGAAGATTAAAATATTTTTGTGGTTCCTACATAAAAATGTCTTACTTACTAAGGATAATTTGGTTAAGCATAAGTGGGTTGGGTGCACAAAATGTTGTTTTTGTGGTTCCCGGAGACCATTGATCACCTGTTTATCTCTTGCCCTTTTGTACGACTTCTATGGCATACTGTTGCTATTACTTTGATCTGTTATCTCCAACTAGTGTGGACCATATGTTTGGTACATTGTTGGGACGTATGGATAGTAAGACTAAAGCTATGATTTGCATTGGTGTATCGGCTTTGTGTTGGTCTATATGGAGATGTCCAAATGACATAATTTTTAACAAAAATAGATTTTTCAATTTTTTGCAGGTTATTCACATGATGCCACATTGGGTGCAGCTGTGGGCATACCTTTTACCGCCGGAACACCGAGATGCCATGTCTTCCGGATGCGGACGGCTATTGACGGTCGCCCAGGAGTTCTTCAGTCAGGCTACCTGACAACATACTAGTCGTCTTCATGATGCTTAGTCCTTCTTTAAATATTGTATTTCGCTGGTTGATCTATGCGTCAACTCTAGCTGTATCTTGATTTGGCACTTTGTTACTTATCACTTTGGCTTAATAAAAGGCCGTGTGCATCAATTGATGCAGAGGCCAGGGAGTATTACCCCCATTTTGAAAGAAAAAAGAGACCACCTTACCCTTCCGTTTTAGTGTTTTTTTCTCTTGCAGCGGAAACCGCACGAGTCCACCTTATCGTCCCCGATCGTGAGAATCTTGCCCGATCATCGTCGACTAATCTATCCCGGACACTATGGGACGCAAGCAGAGTGCTAGGGAGTTCCTCATCCCGGAAGCGCGGACTGTTTCGGCTGCTAAAGCTAAGTCTAAGGCGAAGAAGGGAGAACTGGGTGATACTCAGGCCTCGGAACATGCATAGAAGCTTGATGATATGCTGAATCGCCTGGATATTACGGCAGAGGAGGAAGATGCGGTCGATATCTCAGAATTGATCACGGAAACTCGGATGTCCATGAAGTGGGCGGTAATCATTTGAGTTTGCCCTAAAACAATGTTCAGCCATACTGCGTTTTACCAAAAGATGCAAGTGGTCTGGGCTGCTGCTCAGGAAGTGATCTTTCAGGATTTGGATGATTTTACGTTCATTGCCCAATTTTGATGCCTTGGTGATTGGAAGACGGCCATGCACGGTGGTCCGTGGTTGTTCGGACGTAATGCAGGGTCATTGAGGAGTATGGAGGATTGGTGAACACTGATACAATACCCCTGGATTCTATATGTGCTTGGGTTTGTATTATGTGCCTACCTGATCTAGTTCGTAATTCCTCGGAGGCTAAGATGTTGGCAGGAAAAATTGGCCAGGTTCTGGGGGTTGAAATGGGGGCTAATGGCGTGCATTACGTCAAGTTTGTGAGGGTTTATGTTAGGATTAATCTAAAGAATCCTATTTTGCATTTTAGTCACAGGACATGTGGATCCTTGAAAAAAGCCTCAGAAATTCAAAGTTCTCTATGAGAAGATGCTGCGATTTTTTGCTCAATGTGGTATCATCACTAATAGAAAAAAGGCTACTCGAGACACACGGGTTTTGCTATTCGAGACGCATTCCTAGTGCGTCTCGAGCGTCACGTCGCGCATAATAATTATGCAAGACGAGATGCGTTGTGTATACCTCGCATATGCGAGCCGCATATCTATATGGGTCTCATGTATATATACATATAAGACACATATTGATATGCGTGTCGCATATGGAAGGAAGGCGCCTGAAGTGATACATGCCTGGGGATTCCTGGAGTGGAGCAATATGGCCATTTTTGTCATGTTTTTATTGTCCGATAGATGCCTGAAGTGGAGCAGTAGTGATAGATGGCTGAAGTGATAGATGTCTGAAGTGGAGCAATAGTCAAAATGGAATAAAGCAAATTGCCATTTTGGTTGCATATGCTTTATACTGTGCTACATGTGTTTATGATTTTATCCAATAGTGTAGTGGGCATCTTTGCACTATGCTATTGTGCTCCTTGTGTGTGTCTATTCTTGTCCACTGGTGCATCTACCTATCCATAAAATCTAGTAGAGTTTGCAGTCGACATTGCATTCCTAGCTATGGCGCCCAAGGTTTACACAGGGAGAAGCAAGAAAGAGAAGGAGGAGACGAAGGCTGCTGGAATGGAAGATGCTACTAGGGGACTGGAGTAGTTGGGTGAGGTAGTAGTGGAAGATGATCCAAGAATAGCAGAGCATGAAGCAATTTGCAAAGGTTTGTTCACTAGAACTACTGACTACACTTCTTCTAAAAAAGTTCCAGCAAGGTTGCTTCCTGAGCTCAAAGCAACTAGTTCCTTGTGTTTGATTAAACAAGGC